>VXAU01003670.1:1138505-1317087 GCA_013399695.1 Formicarius rufipectus | reverse complement strand
TTTTTTTTTTTTCTTTGTCACCGGGTGCTACAGATGTCCTCTGAGCAACTTTTCTTGGTAACACTATCCTCTCCCCATGTGTCAGCTCCACCATTTGTCAGTGAATTGGATTCTTGTTAGGCAGCTGTTCTTACTTGGTTTAACAGTGACCCAACAAATCCGAGCTATTGCTGCACTAAAGAACAGATTTTGCTTGATAGTTTGAAAATAGCCATGCCACTTTCTTTTGCTTTCCCCGCTGCTTTATTCTCTTTATTCCTAGGGCTGCCAGGACAGTGACAGTCTCAGACCCAAACTAGCATGGACAGGTTAAGCTGATTGTTTGCTTCTTGGTCACACATGGAACTGTAATAGCCCTTGGCTCGAATTCAGAAACCAAGGGTGTGCAATTCTGTGGCAGCTCCACCCCAGACAGAGATGAGGGAATTATTCTCCCTAATTTACAGTAGTGAGAACAATGGTTCCCTGCCACAAAGTTGCAACACAAGGTGTGAACTGGCCTAGCTAACTCTCGCGTTTCATTGGGCCTCTACTTCTCACCAAGGCGGAACTTGGAAGAGCAGAAAAACAAGTGACAGGAGTGAATGCTGTTAGTAGAGATGATAGGCTGGCATTTGTAGGTATTTTCTTTAAAAAAAAAAACACCTCCATTTTTACCAGTAGCTTCACAGGGGACCAACTAACAGTTTCAACTAACTTTGCCTAATTTTTTTTTTTTTATACTCTGTGTTGATAAACAGGTTACTCTTTACCTCTGTGTCTAGATGGAAACTTCTACCGTTCTAAAGCAGGGCTCTTCTTGGTGACTCTGCTTGGTGAATCAGAGAAGTATTGAATTATAGAATGGTTTGGGCTGGAAAGGACTTTAAAGTTCCAAACTCCTTGCTGTGGGCAGGGACACCTTCCACTAGACTAGGTTTCTCAGAGCCTCTTCCAACCTGGCCTTGAACTCTTCCACTGAAAGGGTATCCACAACTTCTCTGGGAAATCTGTCCCAGTGTTTCAGCACTTTCACAAGGAAAGAATTTCTCCCTAATATCTAATCCAAACCTAACCTCTTCAGTTTAAAGCCATTCGCACTTGTTCTCTAACTACGTGCCCTTTTCAAAAGCTCCTCCCCAGCCTTCTCCTAGCTCCCCTTTAGGTACTATGAGCTTTGCTATAAGGTGTTCCCTGAGTTTTTCCAGACTAAACAACCCAAACTGTTGTCCTGAACGTGGAATCATTACCTGGTGTGCAGTGCCAGCTCACACATTGAAGCAAGGTATTTCTCTTTTTCATCCTAGATTTTGCAAAGTAGGGAGCTGGGTGGTAAGCCACAAAAGGTTGATTGTCTGGTCATCAAAACTTTACACTATTTATATATTTTAACAAAGGCATCAGCATTTATTGCTTACATACTGTATAACTTTTTTATTAATTATTATTCAACACCCTATTTGTAGTTATATCTCTTGCTGCTCATGCTAATCAGTCCACATATAGTTCTTCCCTCTCTTTGAGTCTGGGGTTTGTTTTGAGTAGGTGGTCAGTGAGTCAGGACTCTCAATCTCCTGCTGCTAGAAAGACCATTTCACCAGCTACTGCTCAGTTCTGCTGACTTCACTCCTGGTGGCTTTTGTCCAGACAGCCAATTCATCTTGGGATTGTCTTCCCTTTCCCTTAAAACAGAAGATTAGCCATGCATAGGATGTTCACAATGCAATTGCTTAATCATAACTGTCTAGTTATAGCTACTGATTAACAACTAAAAAGCCTGCAAAGTTCAACTTGAACTCCTATTCAAGTTTTGATGGGCTCAATATCACAACTATCTCATCCTGTCTTTGTAGGAGTGGTGTTCCATCCCTCTGATCATCTTCATGGCCCTCCTCTGGACTTGCTCCAGTTGGTCCATGTTCTTCTTTTGTTGGGGACCCCAGAGCTGGATACAGTGCTCTGGGTGGGGTCTCACTGGAGAGGAGTAGTGGGAGAGAATTACCTCCCTCGACCTACTGATCACCAAAGGAAGTGTTAGAAAGACACCAAAAATCTAGATCCAAGTATACTGTAGTGAACAGATATTTCTAGCTTGCTTGTTGCTTGATCAAGATCCAGACATAAATGCAAAAACTCTGTGCATGTATACATACATGTGTTAAATATTTACGTATGTGTACACAAACACACAGTGTTTATTTAAGCATGCATAATATAGCCATTGTTACATGACAATAGGCAGTGAAAAAAGACTGGTGGTTTAAAAGAAATGGATCTGCTCGTGTGAGGAATTCAAGCCACCTCCCAAGAAATTTAGCCAAGTGTAGATTGACGGAAGGCCATAAGGAATCACTGCAACAGCACTGACTGCCTGCATAATGCAGGCCATGGGACTTGTCACAGCAGCATCGCACCTTCTGACCCTGATTTGCATGCTGTAGCCGAAGGAAATTTACTGTGACTCTTGATACATTGCCCCAGTGCTGTCAAAAGTGAATCTGACTCCCAGTTAGGCTGGGTGGGTTATCTCCCTCCCAACTGCAGATCTCTGCAGGAGTATTCAAGCTTGTTTCCCTTCACTCTAGATTCTCTCTCTGGTAAGCAAAGAGATACAGGCACTTTTAGGGTATGATGGGTCTCATCCAAAGTTAGATGTCTAAAATGGGTGTAGATTTACTGTAAGACCCTTTTTTTTTTTTTTGGCCTCTTGACTATGAAGGGAGACCAAAGTAACCAACCCTGCTGAAGATGCTGCATCGGTTACCTGACTTCTGCTTTCAGCCTGTGAATCTTGTCCTCATATGGTCTGATTGAGTGGGTGAATTTCTACTCACTGGTAGAGTTTTATCTCTTAACCTTTTTGAGGAGCGAACTGGAGTGATTGGCTGGAATCTTCATAAGGTAAATCTTTAAAGCCCATTAACCATTCTTTGAGTTCCTCTCTGATTTCCAATGTTCCACTTGACATCAGAGGTAGGTACACAGAAGGAGCATTAGTTCTAGGATTCCCACAATGGATTTAGTACAGATCTGTTCGAATGTCAAAAAACTGCATTTGTGTTTTGGCCAAAGTTCAACACTGCAAGTTTGCTATCAAATAGCAAATGTAACCCATGATCAGTCAGAGTAAAGGATGCCTGAGGGGATTCTCTGCCTATGGAGCAGCTTTAAGACTGTTGCTTGATAACTATTTCCACTGACATTTTGACAATATGGTTTTGATTAAACTTATCGCACATTTTATTGATTTCTTCATCTCCTCTGTTTCTGGTGCAAATGTTAGTGCCTATCAAAAATCCTTTATATGTATTTAAGCTGTTCTACCATACCTAGTACTGCTATATGCAAAACTGTCATGTATCAGATATCAATTTAATTTGATAAGATTTATTTCCATAAAAATATGGTGATTATCATTATCTATATATAATTCTAAATAGTTCTCAATATTTTTGCCCATAACTTTTTGTATTTTACTAGGATTAGTATCAGAGTGATAGAATGAAGCTGACCTATTTATTTATCCATTAGCCTTGGCTACTGATATGACATTACAATTTGTCTTTTCCAGTTTTCTTCCACCCTTGAATGCTGAGGGTTTTTGAAGTCCTGATGCTTGTCTGTCTTCTGCTTGCCAAGTACCTTGCCTAGCAAAGCACTTATATTCTGAGTATAGTCACAAAGAAGTTGTGGTACAAAGGAATATAAGCTGCCTTGATTATCTTACTCAACAAATATTGTTGTTGCTTAAGAGTTTTAGTGTTAAGGGTGTTTTTCCTTTGGTGACCTGAAAATGTTGGGTGGGAACATTGGAAACCAGGCTTTAGTACATGAGCAGTGATGGCAAGAAAAACTGTTGTCTATAGATCCATAAAGATGAATAGTTTTGACAAAAATTTAAGCCATATGTGGACTGTCTGTGTTATTAAAGGTAGTGGTTCTTACATTGCAGTTTGTGGACCTTAATGATCTCTAAGACCATGGTTAAGAACCCTTTGTATTTCACTGGCACATCAGATGTGCCCCTTGCAATGTTATGTCTTCTGTGCACACTGGGAGTAGCCCTCCTTTTTCAACCCCTTTGACCACAATTTCCCCTTGTGCAAAGGATCACAATACACTGATTTCTTCTCTGATGTACCTCTCAGCCCACCACATATGATGGACTGCTGCCGCACTCCTCATGGCTCTGAAATAATCCATGGGTAAAAACATCCAGGGACCTAAATTTGTGAAAGAGGTGCTTGAGGGTTGTCCTAGGACCTGGGGATGATCTCTTGAGAGGAATGAATTGAGTGTTCCTTGGCTATTTGCAGCCCAGAGACTCCTGCAAAACAGGCTTAACTATTACAGAACAGTCACTGAGAGGCATTGAAAGGCATTGCTCTTTGCTGTAAAAAAAAGGGTGTGAACCAAGATGTGCTGCTAGATTTTTTGAGATTTAATTAAGAGGCCATCTACAATGTAAACAGTTCAAATAAATTTGGCAGAGTTGCTGCCAGAAGCTAGGTTAGGCCACTGACTATATTAGTTTATTGTCTTGAATTTAAATCCTTTGCAAAGGATTTAATGATGTTGTGGATATTGGCTTTTTAGTTGTGCCTTTGGGTTATATCAGGCTAAAAATATTTTTCAGAGAAAGGAATAAAGCTATAGACCTGTCTGACTGGTTAATCTTGGAGGCAGCACAACTATCTAAATGAAAAATATACTTCTAAAGGTATTTTTTGATGGAAATTGAGTTGTTTAGTGGGAGGAAATAGATATTATCCGGTGGAAGCTATTGGCAAGGTCCTTCTATTATTCACATATTCCTAGCTCTAGGGAGAAGTACTCCACCAAGCAGGGTTACAATCCAGGAGTTGCTTCTCTGGGAACAATAGGAAATTCAGAAATGTCGAGAAACCTGTAGAGAGAATGGAACATTTGCTCTCCAGGATAGTTGTTTGTGAACAGCTTGGGTGCTCTCTGTGGGAGGATCCAGGCATGTCTCTGCTGGCAGGATCTAAAACTCATGTCACCCTGAACACCTACGCAGCAGGATGTTCTTGTCCGCTGGGGACTCCAAGTCTAGAGTAAAGCCACTAAAGTTGGACCAGCATTGTGTACATGAGTCAGGTGGATCATTCCCATGGTTTGACAGAAAGATTGAGGGCTAGCAGGGAGAGCCTGTGGCTCTGGAGTAAGAACTTCCACCACCTGGATCTCTTTGAGCTCACACTGTGGACTGTTGATTACCGCACTGACACCCAAAACCAGATTTTAGCTCTACTGAAGAGCTGATGGAAAAAGCAATCTGGGCAATGGAAAGGTCATACATGGCCTCCAAGAATCTGCTTTGAAGCCTGTGTTGGTTTCTGGCATATAATATTTTGAAAGCCTACCTTCAATCAGAAAGGGGCTTAAGACCACCTTGATGCTAATTTTCAAATAGAATATCAACCAATAGTACATGTTGGATGAAGCAAAATGAAAAAAAAGCCAAACCTAAAACACACAAACACTTTCGAAACCAAAAGCTTGCTGGTGCACATACTGCTCTGTTGTGAATTTTAATGTCTGCTTGTAGATCAGAACAGGAAGCAAGGCTTTGAGAGCTTTTGTCAGAAAACCTCAAAGCTTTTGATGGTATTATAAATGTCAATGCTTTAAGAAGGAGGAAAGTACCCGACTGTTCTCTACAAGACAGTAGGGACTTTATATTATTACAGGAAGCTGCAGAAGTGAGAATTACAGAGAAGTTAAGGTTTATGGTATTAATGTAGCATAATAACTAAGATCTCATAACATTTAGTTTATCCTTCTTTCAGTATATTCCCAGGCACGTGAACTATCACACTGGTAGAATTGTGGACTGTAGACTTGTAATTTTATAAAGCATTTAAAAAGAATTTTTCCCCAAGTTGCAGTCCTCTTAAGTAAAAAGGTTAAATTAAGCTCTTATGCTTAACTGTACATCAAATAAATTTGTCAGTAGAAAGCATTGTCTTTAGCGTTTGGTCTTGGAAAAAAAAGAGAGAAACACTGATGTTAGAAGGACAGAGAGTGGGAAGGTAGGCTATATCTGGACCCTGCAGAAGAGGTGAGCTGGTAATTACTCACATCTCAAAGAAGTTTGAATTAAGCAGGAAAGTAAAAACTTCTACCTCAGACCTGAACATGTGCTGAATATAAAAAGCTAAGATTGCAATATGTTTGAACACACTGTCGGAAGCTCAGAATAGGTAACTGACCCTGAAAACACTTCAGCAATCTCTACTCCTTGACTGCTGGCCTTGTACCAACCATCTAGGATTCTATCTCAACTGAACTGAAGCAGAACCTATTATAATCCATCCGACACTAAATTGTCTGTAGATAATTAGATAGTGGAGGAACTGAATTATGAAGTACAAATATACCCATGGGAAAATATATTAAGGAGTCCTGAATGAGTTTCTATCTTATTCAGCAATCATTTTTGTTTTTCTGTTCTTCCTTTCTTACCATAGATTGTTGTGGGGAAGATTTCCAAGTTGAAAATATACATGGCCTGAAGAGCACTATATTTAAAGTTTCAGAATTTTTTTTGCCCTGTTTTGTATCAGTAGACCAATGTTGACTTTATATAAAGCTGGATATGTGAAATTGAAAAAACAAAACCAAACAAACCCCCCCAAAAACCAAGCCAAAAAAAACAAAACAGTTGAGAGAGAATAACAAGTGGTGTAGACTACCAGAGCCAACTGGGTTAATTTCTAGGCTTTATTTTCTATCTGTGAAATGTTTATTCAATCAAATGAGTAGTAGGGGGAGAGGTTATCCTGTAAACTTAAGTCACATCTTGCCTTTTTAAAAACATTCCTTCATGAGCCCGAGAAGAGAACCCCCTTTTTCTCCTTTTTCAAGCATTATCCTTCCTCACTAGTCTTGCTAGAACATTCCAGCTCCCCCAAGCCAATAAATATGAGAACAGTAAATGTGGTGAGGATGAAATTTTCTGAATTACCAGTGAGCACAAGGCAGCTGTGAGCAACAACTTAGCCTTGTGCTCTCATCACAAGAACAAACGCCAATCTGCATGGCAGGTTGCAGCATGGCTCGGGATCCCCAGTGCTCCTTTTCTTTGTGTAAAGATTCTTTCTGACTTGACTTTTTTCTGACCACATCCTACTTTGTCATGGAAGATGACTCCTCGGTGGACTCAGTTACCTGCTCTGCCCTGCTCTGCTTCTTGGACACTTCCCTGCTCTTCTTGCTACTCCCTAGTGACCAAAGTGATGCCCAGAAGGGGAGTTGCCAGGCTTTTATGACAACTCTCTCAAAGCTTGCTTGTTTCTGCCTGGTAATTAATAGTAGCACTCTTCCCAGCTCTAAATCCAAAGATTCTGCAGCCAGTAGCAAACCTGTGAGCCCTCTCTTTTATGCATTTTGTATATCCATTTGTACTGCAGTTTAGCTGCAGAAATAAATGGATGTATATCTCTGTGCCTGTCTATCTGTCTTCATTTATTCCTACAGCTAAACTGAAGCATACACAGGTCAATGCCTAGAGAGTGGACACAGATGTGTTGGAAGGAGATGCCTACAGGACAGAATGCTGCAAGAGAGACAGTCAAAGGGGTAGTTTAGAGTGGTGCAAATTTGAAGTAATTTCCTAGCTGACACTAGTGGGACTTGATAGTGAGACTTGATGGTGTTTCATTGTGCATGCATGTGTTAAGTGCTTCTCTGAACCATGTCTCTTGTTGGTAGGGAAGGAAGAGCTGAGAGTAGAAAAAAGAGCATAATTTTCAAAAACTATCTTGAAGCCTTACAAAGCTAGTCTCCTTTTAAGTCAAATAAATTAAACTTCAGAGATATTTTGATGATTTACACTTGCGAATTGAGATTTATCATGTCAGTGACTTGCTCTTGATTAACATTATTTTCCTCACTGTGCTGAATCTCTGTATCTTTAGTTTTTATTAGCTAGCTCAAAATCCTGATGCCTTGAGTAGGATTTGTGTAGGCCAAGATTGAAGTCTGGATAATCATTATTATTTCAGCTCTGCTTTTATGCCTTCAGAGGTCATAAAAATCATCCCTTGCCACAGATATTTTTCACACAGTAAAAGGAAAGATAAAAGTATTTTTTTTGTGTGTCCTGGACTTAGTAAAAGACTTTCAGGAAGTATGTTTCCTTTTCTTAAAACAAAAACAAGGAGTGATTGAAATGCAGGGCACAATTTTCATATTTTTCATTTCCCACTGCAACTCAAATGATCACATTTTGGAGCTCCCCAGATCACAAAGGTTTAGATAACATTTAAGATATGCTCAAGATCCAGTTACCCTTGAGTTAAAAGCATGCAAACCGTGTCGAGCAAACATGGCATTTCCATAGCAGATTTGATTTGGTTTGCTTTTGTAGTGCTGTTGCAAAACAGGCACTCAGAACCACCTCACAAGCAAAACAGAGGCATCAAAAAGACAATATACCTTCCTTCCTGAGGCAGATATTTCAGGAGTTGGGGAAACACAGCTTCCTGTGTTCTCACATGGATTTAGATAATGAAATTTTTGACTGATTCAGAAAGAATGGTGCATTACACAGTTGCTTGAAAATATGACGATGTTATTGTACAATGTGCTGTAACATTAAACAGCCAGATGTAGTGAAATCTTCTGTGTACATGTCCCAGAAAACAATCATAGCCCTCAGGCTGTGACTGGTCTTTTCACAATGTAATCAGACTGGGATGGGAGGAGCTGGAGTTGAGTGGCAGAGGGAGAAAAAAAATGAAAGATGTAGTAATAATGAACATAAAGAGCTTTAAAATGACTGGTTAATTTCTAGTCTTTTAAAGATGTGATTATATGAGGATCTGGTAGCTTTGGTTATCATTAAAGTCATGTGATACCTGGCAGCTCAATATTTGGTTTTTAATTATTAAGCTCGTTCTCAAGGCCCAACTACGTAGGCTGAAATTTTCAATTTAGTATGCTGCTATAAGGTGAGTTTAGCAGGCAAATGAGGCCAGAATGGAAGTTTTTTCCCCAAAGAAGAGTTCAAGGTTAAAAAAAACCCAACAACAAAACCCCCCAACCAAACAAACAAAAAAACCACCACCCAAAAATTATCACTATAGTGATTTTTATTTTTAATGCTCTCATTTCCATTCTTCCATCTGCTATGTAGGAGAGAGTCAATATACTGTAGGAAATTGTTGCTTTGCTATAAAAAGTGGCTCTTTTCCATGCTCTGAAAATCTCTCCAGGTTTATTCAAGCTACAAGTCCTGTGAAATCTGCATTTTGCACAAATTCGAGGTAGAAACTTGCAGGTCTTTTTAGAATTCAAATCTCCTGAAGACACCTTCCTCTCTAGCCACCTTCCAGCCCTGGCAACGTCCTCATGTGCATGCTCCATTCCCCTGAAAAACATCTGAGTCTATGGTGGGGTGGAAAGCATCTCCTGTGCCTGTGTCTTGAACTGCTGTGGGCAGCTACTGGAAGTGAGAACAGAACGGAGAGCAGCTCTCCTGCGCATGATGCTTTCCTGATGTCCCAGTAGCATGGAGGAGAAAGCTGTCTTATCCAAATATGGGGAGATTTATAAGGCCCTCAGCAGATAAAGGTGGCAAGAGGGAAGAGAGTGTTGGGAGGTTGAATGGGGAGAAATTCGGTTTAATTGGATGAAGGGTTTGGCAAACAGGGAAGTGGATTTGAAGGCAACAAGAGTCAGAGAAGAGAAGAGGAGGCTGGGACAGGCAGAACAAGGAAAACTGTCAGTGACAGTGAAGGGAGGGAGATGGTCTGGAATATAGACTAGGATCACTGGGTTGCAGAAGCATGAACTAGGTAGTTGAACATGATGTAGCTTGAGCCAGGGGCAAGGAATACAGACCTGCAGAAGCATATTGGAAGAGTTTGGAGGGAATATCGGCCAATATTTTCACACTCTCCTTCAAATCCAGAAATCCTGAAGTTTATCAGCTCTCTTGCTACTGGCAGGTCATTTCTGTGTATCCAGTCTTCATGATTTCTATTCTGTCACAGTTCTTTTAAAGCAGAATTATACTGTTCAAAAGGAAAAGAAGTCCTAAAAAATGTCAGACTTCCAGTATCATGAATTCTAAATGATAGTGATGTTATCTTAAAGTTCATTGTGTGTAATTCTCAACCCAGCATAAGCAATACTGTACAAATAGATGGGTTCATCTTCAAATTTCTTTCAGTCCAAAGGCAAGATGAAGTGAGAGGCTAATGTAATCAGAAGGATCAGGAAAATACATTAGAAACAATGAGTGCAAATGGGGATTGCAGAGGTTGCACGAACAAAATACGCTTTTTGTTTTTTCCCCTTCCTGATTTTCTGCAAACACTTTTATCCCTGACAGTTCATCTAAGAGCACTCTCAGGATGGCCATGAGTCTTTGAGTGAGAGCAGAAGTTAAAACTGGATGTATATGATCCATTTGGCCCAGGTGCCATAGTAACATTCAGTGTCCAAGGTTGGATATGTTCTTCTCCATGTGATTGAGGAGAAGGGTATTCTCTTTGGACAGGGTCTTGATCTGAGAAAAATCTGTCCTTTCCCAGGGTCCTCATGAAAGATGCACTAAGCAGGCATGCTCTTCTGCTTCTACTTCAAAATAACCAGCTTTTTTTCCCAAGCATGTGAGAACATGGAGAACCATAATCACTCATACTAATGTGGGTTTGGGAGTATGGTCTCTGAACACCTGAGGGTTTCTCAGTGCAAGATGGCAACAGTAAAGTATTTTTGGAAAACAGTAGAAAAGACAGTCTAATTGGAAATGAATTACTAGACCTCTTGAAATATTTTTATTACTACTGATACATATATGTAAGAGAACTGAGAATTTCTCTCTTTCATTTGATTCATGTCGGAATTGCTGGAAAGCAAAACAGAACAGAGCTGTTACCAAGAGACTCGAGTGCATATTCAGTTGGAATATTTGATGTACACTGTGGTGAGCAGTGCTGAGACAGCACTGCATCAATGGCACTGCTTGCTGGACTTGCCATTGCCTCTCAGCATCAGACCTGACATAGCTTTTGGATAAACAATTTGCCCTGTCTTTGCGGGCATTGCCATGTCAAGTTTCTTCCTGGACGGAATCAAGACCTTGCTGAAAGACAGCTATTGAACTTGGGTTAATGGCAAAATCGCAGAACTTTAAAGCAATTACAATCAAAAGACTGGCTCTGAAGAAGTCAACCAAGGTAAAGGAAGGCTCTAGCTGTGATTTTCTAGTGGGAAAGTGAGTCTATTGAGGATGAGGTATCTCTAATTTTAATGGGTGGTCCCTTTTTAAATTTTCTTCTCCTATTTCCTTTTTCTCAGTTCAACAGAGTTAGAACTGATGTGTAAAGTGCTTATATTACTAGGAACAACAGTAGGAAACCCTTTGTTAACCTTAATTTCCCATCTAATATTTCTCTGCAGTGTCAGCCAGTCTCCAAGGTGATAGAGTTGTTGACAATAACTCCAAATTGCTATGTAACTGTCAGACTGTGCAGCTTCTCAAGAAGAATTTGTTAATTTTGCCCCTGTTCATTTGTTGGTGGTTTTTCTCCTTTTTTTTCCCAGAGACTGTGGACTATCCAGAACTTCTCATATCTCTCAACCGTTAAGTAAAGGACGGACATGAGTTTACTACTTATGAAAGGGTGTATTTTTATCAAGGAGTAAATACAGCAGACTGCTGAGAGTCTACCCTAAAGCACTGAGAATCCTGCACTTCTTAGGAAGACAAGAGAAGGTGAGAGCACTCAGTACTTTAGGAGCTATACACTTAGTTGTAGAATATAGACTTTGTCATATAAGAAGAAATAATAAGATACATTGAAAACCTACTTAGAGGCACAAAATCCTGAAGATGTTCAGCATCACCCATGATTCCATTTCTGGACAGCATCGTGGTGTTTTTGAGAATCCACATAACTCTACAGGTATCTGTGTCTCTTAAACTCTCTTGGTAATTACAAGACCCCAAAACGTTTGTTCAGTTTTGCTATTATACGCAGTCACTTTGATGAAAGAAGCACAACAGTTCATGAAGGAAATGTTCAACTCAGTGAAATGTCAACTCTTCTGAATGCATTTGGTTCAACAATTGTAATCTTCCAACAGAGCCTGTGTCATTTTCCTCACCACCTACTTTTGCACCTGCTCTCCAAGGCTGTTGGTACGACTTCCATTCTCCTGGCAGCAGAAAGTGTCAAGACTTTGAAACTATCATATTTAATTTTCATTTAGGAATGGTAAGAAAGTGGCCTGTTCAAGATGTTTCACCCGTTGCTAAGGTATGAAAGCAGAACCGAGGCTCATAATAAGAACAGGTCTTATCTCTATGTCAGAAAAGCTTTTTCACCCCCTGGAAAAGTGGCAGGTGAAAGAGGAGTGAAGTATCCAAATTAAAACTGTCATTCAAGCTCCATCCAACGCCACAGAAAGAATACAGTTCCCCAGGAGCAACATATTGTATTTGATATTTTCAATTCTCTTAGCCATTAAATAGAGTTTTGAAGGCTGGAAAACTCAAATGTAGGTTTTGGAATATAACAAACTCTTGACAAGGAGAAACAAAATAGCATTGAAAGAGAAAGAAGAAAGGTAAGAAACACAAGATTGAAATATTCTTTTGCTTCATTCCTGAAGGAAAGAAAAAAAGTGAGGCAATTCATAAAAACAGTGACTCAGAGCAGTAACAATTAGTGAAAGAAATAATTAGCTTATGATTAGCCTTTTTTTCCTGTGTGTTCTCATGTTTGGGTAAAGCATATTGTTCTTACAAATGTTGAGCGGACATTTATCACATCCTCTGTCATAATTACAAGTGACAAGTCAAGCCTGAATGAAAACAAATGGAAGAAGTAAGTGTTTATCTCACTGTGAATTCTTTCTGATAATGTCTCATGAAATTCTTTCCATCTTGTACTTGCGGGAACTGAAGGAGCATTTTGACCCTAGAACACACCGAGTGTCTTACTGTTGTTAATTGCAAAGGGCATCTCCTTTAAATTCTGTGACAGTAGAAGTAAGAGACCAGTTTTATTCCCATTAACTTTCCACTTCTATTGTTTTCACATATTTTTAAAATTTGAATTGTACTTCGTTGACTTGTACAATTCAACAAATTGTGCAATTGGTACAACTTTAGTCCTTCTGATCTGTCCATAGAACAAGCACACAAAATGTTATCAAGTTTTAGACTGGGGGAGTTAAGCCTCAATGAATTTCTCCCAAGTATGAACTGTGTGTATTTTTAGAAGAGGAAAAATAAGAGAAGAGGTAAGATTCTCTCTGGTGGTGCTCAAGCTGGGAGGTGTGGAAGCACATTTTGAAGAGTATCCAGTACCCTGAAAAGTGAGAGGAGCTGAAACCTCTGGTACTACTGCTCATTCACAACCTTTCCTTCTAGTAGTGAATTGTTTTACTGCCTATCAGTGGAGGAAGGAAACAAACCTGTTTGGCAGAGAAGCAGATTAATACTGTTACCATGTGTTTGCTCCTAAAGATTAGACTGGACTATGACGAAGAGGTTTCAAAGGAGAAACCTTCAGAAAAGCCTAGAAATGGTCAGTTCTTTTGTCCCTTGCGATGAAATGCCTGTGAGTTTCAGTGACAGTTTTATTGTAAAGACCCTGAACTGATCTTTCATTTCTGAAACCAACTGGCCCCGGGGAACCCAAATCTCAAAGAAAAGAACTCCAAAATTGCCTGAAAGAGTTTTCTTAATGATTACTTAACATGTTTGAGGATTTATTTTTTGATACTCTAAGGAGTTTTACATTCTGAACAGCCTGAATCAGTATTTCACATGAGTTTAAGAAATGTAGTACATGAGCACTAGGCAATGTGTCTAAAAACAATGCACCACTTGGTTGCTCTTTATGCTGTTTGTGAGAACCACTGGAAATCCCTGTGTGACCACTGGGACACTGTAGGTGTTTCACTTTAGGAAGATTAGGTATGTTCATGTGGATCATGTGAGTCTTCCTGAGCTTTCATTAATTCTTCATTGCAAGACTACTCTCCAGAACATGCCTGTTGGACTGGGGTAATGCAGAGATCAGGAAGAAGAAACAATTTCAGAGGAACAGCTCATGGTTTGGGCAATGAGACCCAGAGACTGGTTGTTGAAAGCATTTTGCTTTGAAAGGCAAAGGATGAATTCACAGGCACGCCCAGGAAAGAGTTTTTCACATACAAAATGTGCCCCAAAGGTGAGTTATCTTAATCTGCTTTGAAACCTACCAATCAACATGAAACAAATCACAAATGCACATATTTCTGTGGCAATTGGTCTAAGACCAAGTGCCTTAAAATCTCTACAGTTTTAAAAATCTCAGAAGCTTAGTTCAGGCTCTTAAAAGTTGACCACATGAATGATAAAGAGAGGTCTCTTCTGTCTTTAGCATGTTAAGAAATGCACTTGGTATCCTTTTAGCTTCTGGAAATGCATATTTCCAGATGCCTTGTTAGGGGGTGGGGCTGTTGATATGTGGGGATGGGAGAGTTGGGAGCCCGAGTGTGTCTGAAACTTCATGGAAATCAAGCGTTCGTAGCAAGCCTGTGATTTAGATGGCAATTTGAGCAGGTTAGGTACAGATTATACATCCAGAGCATGGACATAAAATCTGAATCCTGTCCAGCACAGTGGGCTGCTGTGTAGCAGCAGGGTTAAGGAGTCTATGGGTGATTGTGGTTGGACCCCATAATGTGTTTGTGGTAAAAAAGATCACACCTGGGACTTAGTTTCTTGTCTTGTGGCTTTGGGATCTTTGTATAACCCTACCCCGTAACATCATTCTTTGTTTTGGTGGGGTCACTGGTTTCTAGAAATTCGGTGCCACTAGTATACAAAAGCAGTGTGAACATTACTGGAGTTGGTTCCAATATTTTTTCTTGCATGCTTTTTTTTTTTTTTCTTTTCTACTTCTTTCTTTCACCTAGCTTGAGAGTGGCTCAGAGATTCCTCCCCCTGCACTCATTAATTTGCTCCTGTGTTCAGTGTTTTGAAGGCGTATTTATGTAACTGGTCATGCAGCTTTGCCAAGTCAAGGCCAGCACCTGCTTCTGGCCCATACATAAATTTGGGGAAATTTATGGCTGCACCCCTGGATGCTGGTGTGGAAAGGGGCCCTCAAGGCTGACAGCTAGCAGCTGGAGAGGGGTTCCAACCAAACTGGCAAGCAGTCACGTGCACTTGGGGACTAACAGAGGCTGAGCATAAACTTTTCATCTTTAAAAGCCCACTGCTATTTAGTTTGCTTGCTTTTGGAGAGGTTTTCTCTCCAGAGGGAAAAGAAAGCA
Organism: Formicarius rufipectus; assembly: GCA_013399695.1. Taxonomy (NCBI): domain Eukaryota; kingdom Metazoa; phylum Chordata; class Aves; order Passeriformes; family Formicariidae; genus Formicarius; species Formicarius rufipectus. The sequence continues at coordinate 1,301,802 of VXAU01003670.1, read as the reverse complement.
GTCTTCTGGTTTTAGGCTACAGCCACTCTGGGAAAAAAAAAAAAAAAAAAAAAAAGAGAGAGAACTATTTGATGTTGAAATATGTGAGGCTGAACTCAAAATAATTTGGGAAGCAACGAGTTTGGCAGTACCAACCACTGAATCTGTGGAATCACACCAGTTTGAAGTGGTCAGATCCATATTTCAGAAAATTTATTACATAACAGCCCTTAGTTGGACAACTTTCCTTAGGTGAACGAATGGAGATTACTTTCAGGTCACACTGCTTTCTCTTTATTTTTTCCAGTCCTTGCTGAGCTGAAAATACAGTAAAAATTAGGTTTTTTCATGCCACATTTCAGTGTTTCCCTCCCAGTCTGAGCAGAGGAAGCAAAGAAGAATAGGAAAATAAATAAAATCAAGTGTATTATTCTGGAGGATCAAAAGAGTTTAATTTGAGTTTTGGGGCAGAATTTTGAATGGCTTTTTATTTTCTGTGAGTTTATTTTCCTTTCACCCTGGCTCTGAACACAGTGTACATTCAAGATAACATTGTTCAAAATCTCATGAAATTTACACATGAAGTGTCTTAAATGAAAGGGAATATTTAAGTTTGGAGGTAGTTGTAGAGTGTCATGATCTAATTACAATAGCATTTTTGAAGGATAACAAACGTCAAAAGAAATAAACTAGATGTTATGGAAAATAAAAGTAAGGCCAAGAATCTAAGGCTAGCCAGAGAAATTAAACATTGAGGCTTTTCCTCTGGAAGGTTTTAAATCAATTTAGTGTTGGTGAAAAGTGCCAGATTCATAGCAGAGAAAAATGATGCCTTTTATTTATTTTCAGGCGAGACAGGCAAGTGCCAGTGACAGCATCTCTGCTTTAGACTATCACTGTACTTTGACACTCAGCTGACCACCAGGAAAAGCAGCTGAAAAGTTCTTCTGTCTGTCTTCCCTTCTGTCCTTTGAGATTGCCACCAGCAGTCTGACTACACTTTGCTTTTGAAAGTGGTTTTGATCATGTGGATCTATCCATCAGGAGCTATAGTGAGACAAACGACTCCTCACATTCAATTCCAGGAATAGCTGTCAGAGAATAAAAAAAAAACACAACTAACCAAACAAAAAACAACACCTCCTTTTTTTTTTTTTTTAATTTGCCCACAAATTTAAAAGCCTGTGGATCAAGAGATAGACTCATGGCAGAGTTTCTCTTTTGGGAGCACATAGCTCATGATGAGGTTTACTCATGATGTATTTCCACCATGTTTTGGGAATAAGAGGTAAGAGGATTCTCCACAAATAGCTGCTCTCAAGGAGGCAACATGGTGAGGGGACTAGCAAAAGAAAGGGTTAGTTTTCAAACTGGTTGTGAAGAGTAGAGATTTTTGATGACAATAAATATATCATTTAGTTCTTCAGAGCAACTTTCTTTCATAGCTGAGCCTTCAGAATTGGTTGGTGCAGTAGGATACACAAACTTTGTACAGTCTCCATGGGACTCCTTGTGGGAGTCCTCAGGTGGTAAGTTGGAAGATCAGGAACTACTCCATAAAATACAATTTTTTTCATGAGGTTCATTCACCTCCTACTGAATGTGGAGCTGGGGCTGAATGAAGGAATTCAACTTTTACTGGTTGTTCAGTGGATAGATGAAAAAAGAATCCTTTCATAAGGCCCTGGGTTCAGTGGTGGGGCTCTCTCATACTGTGAGGAATGCCTGGATACCTGGAAGCCTCTAAAACACTCATTTTAAAGCATCCTATAGCTTATACAGAAGATCTTGAGGCATCAAGCGCTTCTCTTTTTGAGGGAGATGCTTCAATCTTGTAGGCTCAGGCTTCATGTAGCTGGCTGCTCAGAAATCAGGTCAGAAATGCTTAATACTTTCATGCCATTCAGAGAGTTGCAGGCAGCAGAGGAGAAAAAGGCAGTGCTTGTCTGCAGCAGCTGCAGATGACACAACTTTGAGTCACTGGGGTTAATGCGATCCACTGACTAACTGGGTGTTTCCAAAGGGCAGCTATTTGCCAAAGAAGTGAGGGGAGGAAAGGTATCTGTCATGATTTTCTCTCTCTCTCTCACTCTTGGCACACAGCACCACAGATGCTGTGAAATTTGGCCTGGGATGAGGCTGGGCAGTTGCACAGAGCTGGTCTCTAGTTGTCTAAGGCCTGGGTAATAAAACAAAGGCTGAAAAGGAAATAGTGATCTGGTTTGAAAATGAAACACAGATAGGGCATTGCAAGGAAAGTCCAGAGGGAAAACTTAGTACTCAGAAGGCTGTTCTCAAACATCTGAAATCAAATTTGTAGGACAGGGACAAAAATAAACAGAAGGGTGAGCGATCTCCAGGACCTTCTGTGAATGAGGGAAGAGAGATTGGAGTCAGATTTTTTGCTGCCCACTGTAATTGGTGGAGGGTGAATCCCTGCCTCCCATGCAAGCAGCATCCTCAGGTCACAGCCCCTTTCTGGAGAGTTTCTGTGCTGCAGCAACCCTGGCAAGCTCCCTGTGACTTGCAGCTTTGGGGAATTGTTTTGCTTTCTTGAGCAGAGCAAAAGCCTTGCTGGAGGCAATCCCCAGTTCCTGTAGGCACCTTTGTCTGCTTGGGATGCTGTCCCACGGTGGCTGGCCAGTCAGGCTGCTGCTGGGAGCAGAAGGGGCTGATGGCCAGCAGTCTCCCACCAGAGAAGAGTTTTCATGCAGAAATGTCACAACTGGGTTTTTCAGGAGAGAAAGACGGCTCCCTGAAGAATTTGAGAGGAAACTTGAAAGTATTCCCCCTGTATCCAATAATGAACTTGAAATGGCCAAAGGAAAAAGTACTTAGCACTCACAAAAAGGCTTGGCTTACTGGAAAACCCCAGAGACAGCAGCACTTGACTGGTTTGTATAGAGGCTCTGCACTGGTAAAGGGCTTGCCAGCTTTTATGCACTGCCCCAGCAATCTAAATTAATTTGAGATCTTTGGGACTGACTCCAAAGGTGATAAAGTCAGTCAGCTTTCATTTCCTCTCATTCTTTGATCTGTCTCCTGAGGCTGCCTTCAATGGAACATAATTAATTGATTTTATTGTCATTCTTGATGATGAGATGATGCAGTTCCAGTGGGAATAGAACAGAAATCATGAGGGGTTTGTTGTTGGTGTTTTTTTTTTTTTGTTTGTTTGTTTGTTTGTTTGTTTGTTTTTTCACCAAGCAAGATTTCAAGCATTTTGATTTACTGGGACTGTGTTTTAGAGGTTGCATTGCGCTCTGCTGATCTCCATGCATGTGCAAGCTGGGGGTTCTTTTTGAGGTGTCTATAGCTCTGCGGTATGAATCTTTACCTCGAAACTCTGCAGCTGCCTTTGTGATACGCCCCTCCTCTATTCTTCAAAGAACAATACAGAGAGAGATTATTAGACTCACATTTGTGTGTTACTGTAATGAGTAATATATATTTTTGTTGAGAACAGAATTCATTTTTACACTGTCTATATATACTAAGTAATCAAATAAATAATTTTAAACAACATTTACATACATTTTTTCCAAACACCTTACAGAAAATTGACATTATTTTTTCATATTTCATATTTTCATGTAGTAAGATTATTTAACCAGATCTGTGAGCTCCAAATCATTGTCCTTCTAGACACTAGGTTTTACCTGGGTGACTTTGGCACTAAAACATACATTACAACCAATGTCACAAGACTGAATCTTTTGACATTAAGGAGCCTGGCAGTTGTTTGACAGCTGAGGTAAAGAGAGTTTTACAGGACTAATTTAACTCTTTGGAATCAGGGTTGCCATTTCTACTGGCAATTTAGTAAGGAAGACTTTTAATCTTCCTGCCTGTGAAACAGGATTTCTTTGAGTGCACGGAAATGATCCTCCCAGTTTTCTGACTTCCCAAGAGAAAAGAAATGTCTTAAAGCTGCTTTACACTTCTCTGAAATGTGCCTGTGTTATTCCAGTGTATACAGTAATACCTTTGACTAGTTAGCTTTTGAGCATGTATCCTCTAGTGTTCTAATCATATATTAAGTGATAAGGAAAACAGTGATCCTGAATATTTCTGGCAGTTCTGTCTTTTTTCTTTTCATTTTTTCTTTGTTTGGGGATGTTTTTTTGTTTGGTTGGGTTTTTTTTGTTAGTTCTTTGATGTGGTAGTAGTAGTCTGACACTAGTGAAAAACAAACAAACAAACCAAAACAAAACCCCCAAATCCTACCAATAATCCCCTTATCCCAAACCAAATCAGTTTCTTTGACCATCCAGTCCCTAGTTACATATTTCTGTTATCTGACCTATTATGAACTCTGGTATTTGCTGTAATAGTTACTCCAAGATTGTCTACACAAAGAACAATAAATGGGGAGATTAGTCAATCCATAAATAACTGCTTAAATGATTTAACTATTTAATAAGTACTGAATTATTTAAATGGTTAGGGATTATGTAGCCTGCTCCTCCCACCACATTGCTCTGCAGTAGAATTAATGTAGATTTCTTACTGCCATGTATCTGCTCAAGCTAATTCTTCATCTGGTAATGGCTTGTAACCCTAACCTGCAGAGAGCTCTACAGCCTTTCTTGCTGTCTCTGCCTTTAATTCTTGTGAATGCTTTTGGAATATCTCTGTCTGCCAGTGTGCACAGAACTCTACTCTGTCCTAAAAGGAAAGCAAGCAGCATTGCCCTTGGGAAGGCCTAAATGCAGCCACAGAGGAAGCTGGTGTTAAGTACCTCATATGTTATTAAATGCATACCTAGGTGGGGCCTTCCTGTGTTACAAATCTCCTGGTACTGTAGGTAACCATCCTTTCACAAACTGACTCTGCCCCATCCTGGAACTAATTTCATTTTTAACACCCTATTCTGTTGAGTCTGTTCTAGAGTGTCCCAATCTTCAGGCTTTGTTCAAGTCACCAGACTGATTGTATCCAAGCCTCATTTACCTCTGAACCCAATTTACATCTTTGTCCTAACACTGCCTTTCAATAACTTTGCTCCTTACTTGGTACTTTCAGTGATACGTACAGAGAAGAATCTTTTAAACTGAACTCATATGATGGACTCTTCCTGTCACTCATTATCTTAGCTTGATTTTGTACTTCGGTTCCTCTTCAAGGTGAAGCTAACATTTTTGGGCATGGATGAGTGGATTAGACATGCAAGTACTAGATTTATACTCATCAAAAAACAAAAGAAACATCCCCATCAGCATCAAATATAGGAACTATTAGGAGCAGAAAGAACACAGTATCTTTATGACACTGTTTAAAACTGTGACTTGCCCATGCCTTGAAATCTGTCTTGCTATCCTTAGCTTAGAAAGGATCTGCTTAAACAGAGTAGGGCATCAGGGATGATCAGAGGTATGGGCTGACTGAAGACACAGGACCTGTTTGGCCTGAAAAAGAGGCCACTTGAGAACATATGACAGAAGATTACAAAATCTGGGAAAAGGTTGATGGGGATTGACTGTTTCTTCTTTCATCCTGAACAAGAACTAGGGGACACATTATGAAACTGTTTAGAACTAGGCTCAAAAAAACGGAGAGTGACTCTTCTTGTAATAAGCAGTAAATGTGAGGAAGTCCTAGCAGAAGGACACAGTGGATTTAAGGAATTTACACTGGCTTATAAGTAAATTGAAAATCATTTGGAAGTAAAAAACATTGTGGATTGCTTAAGAGTCTAAAGAAGGAAATCCCCAAAGCTGAAAATGCTTTGAGGCTGTCAGTATCAGAAGGAAGTCTCAGATGTGCTTGTCCTATTCTCATTCTTCCTGTTCTTGCTCTGGCCACAGCTGAAGAAATGGTAGTAGGCTAGGAAGACCCTTGATCTGAATTAGTACAGCCATTTGTGTGTTATTACCATTCCACGCTGCACCACTGCTATATGTAATGACAACCACTCTGTGTCTTCTCTGGAAATATGTTGGCTGACATATCCTGACATTTGCTTTTTCTCGTAGTTGCATCACCTGGTAACTTAAGTCATGCTAGAATTATCTAATGCTCCCTACTTCTTCTTCTCCTCAGTCATCTCCAGTTAATGAGCTCTCAGCTGATGGTAGCAGTTCTCACTGTTGCTCCACAAATGTAAGGTCTTCTGTTGAGTAGCTTTGAATTTCATATAATTTTTCTGTCTCCAGTCACCTTGGTCCTCCAGTTCTTGGCTTTGTAAGCATCTCCTAGAAAATGGGACCTGTCTCCTTTATGCTATGAGCCAATACCAGCAGCACACTCGCTTTGCGTATTAGGGTCACTTGCAAAAACATTAAAGAAAATGGAGCCAAGGCTGCTCCCTGACTATTTCTATTAGTAGCTTCTCTACAGACTGATAGTTCCCCTTTCATCAAAACTTGCTGCAGCCTCTTCTTCACCTACTTCCTTCCTGCTTGAAGTCCTGCTATTTGGGCCCTGATTTTGCACAACCTGTGCATGTGAAGCACCTTCTGGGCAGGGTCTGAGTCTTTAAAGACAGGTAGCACTGGTTTAACCTTGCTGTACCAAAATCAGCTGTTTCCCCATTCCCCATGCCTCTGACTTCAGTGATGATGGTGATGGGCCAGCATTAACATAACAAAGCAAAGTAAAAGAAAAAAAAGCCACTCATCTTTTTTTGAAGGAGTCAATGTACTTTCACAACCAAATGTTTGTTATCTTTCACGAAAAACATGGAAAACTGCATTAGTTTCAAATTTTGGTGTTCACTTCTCTCCCATTTATGAAAATGGCACAGTAACATTTATCAACTTTGGTTAAAACCTCATTTGTCTCTGGACTATGTTTGCCTATGTAACAGTAATTGGTGGGCTGTGGTTAAAGTCAGAAAGTTTTACTATTTCATTGCTATTGTTACGTGTAATGTAAGGTAAATTACAGGGATACTGCTATATTCCTCCAAGTTAAGAGATGTTTTTGAGAACACATGACCCTCAAAAAAAAGAATGGCCAGAACCTGATTATTTTGTGGATGAAGATGAGGATAGCTTTTGTGAAGATTCCCCAGAAACTGAAATTTGTTTTGGATTGGAGTGGCAGAAGTATCTAGCACTTGAAAATGCACTTGGGTATGATTGTTTCAGGGACCTGATTTCACCGAGCAGGGAACACCTCCTGTATTTGAACATCCATTTCCTTCTTTTTTAATAGGCTTTTGGATGTTTCTCTGTGTTATGAGAGACATTTGAAATTGTCTAATAAGTCTGTGTGTAGGTCCTGCGCAGTTATTTCTGTGTGTATGGAGTAGTGCTACTTGGGCACAAGCACTTTATGGGTTTGTAAGGACATAGCAGTGTAGGCATTTCCACATGCTAAACCAGGTTTTTCCAGATGCTCATTTCCAAGTGCCTCCCCTGTGGGGTTGCTCCTAACTAAATTGCAACCCATCTATAAGACTCAATTTCTCAATCACCAAGACTAGACTAATAAATATGTTTAACATAATCAGTGTCCTTCTTTGTCTCAGCAGACTGTTCCCTGTTTCTTGAAAATTAGTATTCTAAAAGAAGAAAGTTGGCAGACCTAGGCTCTACCATCCAGGTGCTCACTCCCCCAATCCTTATTTACAGAAACTGGGCAAAGAAAAATTGTCTTTCTGTGAAGTTGCCAAGAGAAGTACTGTGGGGTAGGTAAAGTGCTGTAGTCAGGCAGCAAATAGAATTGTTTAAAATTTCATCATGTGTCAGCTGCTTTTTTGGCAGAAGCATGTAACATAATGGTAGCTTTTAAAAGTGTACTCAGTGGACGGGTGGTTAAGGAGGTGAATGTTCCAGAAATGCTGTTTGCATTCACAAGCAGAGCTGCAGGATGGCTGCCCTCCCAGCCAGCCCCTCACTGTCTTGCTGGCACTGCTCTCTCTGTGGACTCAACAGCATGGCCCTAGGGAAAACTAAATTACTTGGAACTTATCAAGAGGTTGCTTGGTTACTTAATCATTATAATGGCTCACTTGTAATTTCCTCCAACCTGTGGTATTTGTGTGTGTTTTGCAGAGACTTGAACAATGATATGCACATTGATCATGATTGGATAGACTTCCCATTGGCATAAATAGACAGAATGCCAGAGGTCTTAGGATGGGCACCTCCTAGTAGCAGTGCAGGGACTATGGTTTAAACCACCTGCCTGCAGAGAAAGGCAATTTTCTACTATGGACACTCAGTATTCAATTGCTCTGTGGCTGTTCGTTGAATGAATACAAACACATCCTTGAGAACACTTGCATTAATTTGTAGAACTGAAAGTGTTTAGTTACATTATCTGTCATTGCTGGTGTGCATGGCAAGTACTATAATCTTACTGTCTCCAGTTTAAAAAGCGACTGGAACACTTGGTGCTAGCAATACTGATTTCTAAGCAAGTTTAGAAACAGCATTTTTTCCTCTCCTGTCATCTGGTCAAGGATGATTTACAATTATGCGTTGAGTGAGTGCATAAGAAGGAATTTTATTTTCCTTCTCTACTCACAGCAATGACTTTTCCTTGTTGCTAAAGGAAGTTCCAGAATGGTGGCAATGCCTTTTTGTAGTGTTACAATCCTGCAGCTAATACTTAGCACTTATCTCATGCTTTTGTGTTTCTAGATTTCCAAAGAGGGTAAATATTTTCACCTCTAGAAATGAGCCTGACAGAGACCTAGCCAAGTGAAGTGATTTTTACTGGAGAGAAAACACACTCTTCCTGATGTTTATGCAGTTGCCATCACCTCCAACTCATTGTGAATCACAGCTTAACTCCTAAGTGGATTAAAGTGGATGAAGCTCACCACCTCAGAGGGAAGCAATATCTAATGGAAACAAGCTTTGCAAGCAGGCACAAAACTAAGCCTTACATGGAAGGTAATACATAAGGTTTAAGCATCAAGACAATTAGGAATTAAGTGGAGAATGCTGGAGAATGTCAACACGCTGGAGCTATAATCAGAAAACCCTCTCCTCTCTGATATCAGAAGATCTAGGTGGATCTGGGAACATGCTACTTGTGGAGGGTAATTCCTGCTATTTTTTGCCTGATGAAGCTGAAGGGCTGGGGTCCTGGTTCTTAGTGGTCTGCTATGTAATAAGGGTCCCTTAGCATTTCCCTTTATCTAGCACAATCTTCTCCCTCTGTACTCCACTGAGATACGAGGGCAATTCTTTATGCAGCACCATGGTGGCTGTAAAGGGTCTTCCCAAAACTGTGATGCTTATGTATATATAGTTCAAGTGAAGAAGAGGGTATGGGATTTTTTGCAGGCCTGTGTGACTCCCATAGATGGTGGGCTGCCTTGGCATGATCTGAGCAGCTCAATAATGCTCTAACACCAAAGGGACAGTTGTGTGTCATGAGAAACATCCTAAGAGTGTCTGTAGGGATAAGACCAAAAGTAGGCAGGCAATTCTCCCCAGCAGGCTCAGAGTGAGTGCCTAAGCATGAGGCTACAAAGGGCAAGTGGAAACTTTTCTGGGAAATTTTATCTGACTTATGACAGTTTTCTGTCTAGGCATTTCCTCAGCTGGGATAAAGGGGAATGACCTTATACCTAATTTCTGTCAATAAATTATTTCTTTTTTCCCAGGCTGTCAAAGTTTTCACAAGTTTTGTGAACTAGTTTGGTTTCTTTTTACACTGTTTAACATTCACAGTTGTGAGGAGCACAGCTGAACCCTGTGTATGAAGTGTCTCTTCATTTGTTTGGAATATACCATCTGCTAATTTTATTAAATGCTCCCTAATTCTTTGCATATGAGGAGACAAATGTAGAAAAGGTTCCTGTTTTTACCATGTCTCTCAAGAGTTGATACATGTGTACTTAATGCATGCACATATGTGCTTGATACATGTATATGTTGTATACAGGTGTGTTTGATACACATGTACACATTGTGTACATGAGTAAATTGTACACATGTATTTGATACATGCATATTTGATATGTATGTGATGTCATATTCCACTTCAGTCCCTGTTTTCCACACAATCATAAGATGGCTTGGCTTGGGAGGGACGTCAAAGATCATCTTGTTCCAATCTCCCCTTGCCATGGACAGAGACAGTTTCCACTTCACCAGGTTCTCATAATCCCATCTAACTTGTGCTTGAACACTTCCAAGGATGGAGCATCTACAACTTCTCTGGGCAACCTGTGTCACTGTCTTACCACCCTCAGAGTAAAGAATTTCTTCCTAATATCTAAACCTAGACTCAGTTTAAAGCCATTACCCTTTGTTCTGTCACTACATGCCCTTGTCAAAAGTCCCTCTCCAGTCTTCCTCTAGCCCCCCTTCAGGTACTGGAGGGCTACTCCAAGGTCTCCCTGGAACTTTCTCTTTCCAGACTGAACAGACCAAACTCTCTTACCCTTTGTTCCATCTCTCTGGTCATCTTCATGGTCTTCTTCTGGACTTCCTCCAACAGGTCCATGTTCTTGTGTTGAGAGTCCCAGAGGCGGATGCAGTACTGTAGGTGGTGTCTCATGAGAGCTGAGTAGAGAGGCAAAATCACCTCCCTTGACCTGCTGGTCTCACTGCTTTTGATGCAGCCCAGTATGCGGTTGGTTTTCTGGGCTGCAAGCATGCACTGTTGGCTCACATTGAGTTTCTCACCAACCAACACCTCAAGGTCCTTCTCTGGGCTATTCTCAATACATTCCCCACCCAGACTGTACTTGTGCTTGGGATTTTCTCCCTCCAGGTGCAGAACCTTGCACTTGGCCTTGTTGAACTTCATGAGGTTCACACAGGCGCACCTCTCAAGCCTGCCCACTTCTCTCTGGGCAGCATTCCTACCTTCCAGCGTGTCAACTGCACCACACCACACATCTCAGTTTAATCTGCAAACTTTCTGAGGGTGCACTCAATCCCACTGTCCATATTGCCAGCAAAATATACTTCGGTATTCAACGTGTAGCTCCACCATGATCCTGTTTTCCTTGTGCTAAAGATACTTTGCATATGCTTGAATGCACGAGGTTCCAACGATACAAGTTATTCATACAGCAGTATGTTGCACAGCTTTGCAGGGTCCTATTTGGCTCTACCTCTCTGTTGGACATGCCTGTGTGACCAGAGAGCACACAGAAAGAGAACAGTGCTTGCAAACTTTCCCACTTTGTGTAGCAACAGAAATGCTCACTTTGCTCCTCACCCCTTGCCTGAGGAAGCTCCAGAGACTGGGTAAGTAGGTGGTCTCCAGGGAATGAAGCCTGGAGGATGCTGCGGGCACAATAACAGGGAAGTACAGCACAGCCAGGGAGAGGTTTTTGCTCTGAACAACGGCATTTGATATCTTCACTAGTGTGTAAACAACTGTGGCTTCTGATCCTTTGCTTCCATTTAACCCACTGTCTAAGAGAGGTGAAAACTGTGCTTAGAAGTAGATAAAGGATTTCATCCTCTCCACTGATGGTGTTGTAACTAAACCAAATTCTCTGCTGTCCCTGGGTGAAATATAGTGCCCCTTGATGTGTCCTGCTATGGAACAACTTTCTTATTCTTTCAGCTACTTGAAAGAACATGCTGTGTTTGCTTTTCTTTTGAGAAAGCTAGAATAACAAAAAGAAAAAGCCTCATGCCCATTCACAATGTAATAACACTAATTGGGCACACCATCTTTTCTGCAAAGTATAGGAGTAGCTGGGGAAAGAAATATTAGCAATTGAAAGTAAAGAATGAGCTTTGTAATGAATGAGATGAAACTGTTTGAGGAAGTTGCAAGAATTATTGTTCCAGATTAGGTCTACGGCAAGTAGTCAACACTAAGATTGTTAATGCCTGTTGGAACTATGCAGCAAAAGGCCTGTGTATGAAGAACAGAACAAGCCCTTCACATTTCCTAGTTATGCAAAGGAAGTATTTTATGAAAATCTTCTTTTAATCAAGGTTGTATTTCATTGAGTATTTCAGATCACTTATCAGGGCTAATTTGGTAGAAAATCTGTGGTTTCAGGTGCTGAAAAATGTGTATCTGTATGCACTCACCAGAGAATAGCTCCTGGCTGATGCTATTAGTATTGATTCTGCTGGTGTGTTCCCTTGATGAGAAAGTCTTGAATCATGGAAACAGATAGTGTAAGCTCTTCACCAATGCAGATGGGTGCTAGACCTGACTAGGTCAGGTGAATCACAGCCCTTTTCTGTTTCTTCTTTTCTTAACATATTAAATGTGACAAATACATTTCTGTGCAGGAAAGAATCAGTGGTGTTGCTCATACCAGCAGGAAATGCCTGTTTTCTTGACAGTTAAATCCGCTGAACTGAGGTTGGTTTTGGGTGATTCTCACAGAGCTGCTATGGTGTGCAGATGGTTGAGATGGAAAGTCTCCCTCAGTGGTGGGATCTCTGCTTTTTGGTTGGTCATGGAAAGGCACTGCAGGCACATCTCAAGTGCTGCAAACAGGCCTGTCCATTTTACCATCACTGCAAGGAGTGAAGTTTTGTGTATGTGTAGCAGCAATTGAACTCTCTCTGCCCAAAATAATATATTTCTTTTTCCTACTTTCATATATCTGTCCTAGACATTTATATTTCCATATAAATACAGCACAGTTTCTCTCACTAATATAAACCTTGAAAGTCAAAGCAGTAACTAGAAATAAGTCACTGGGAAGTGCACCTTATTTTTCACCCCAGATGACACCTGCAGACCATGCCCTTCCTGGGTAAGAGTCAGGAAGTGTTCATAACCCAGCTCACCAGCTACCCGCTCATCCGTTCTGCACATTATTAGTGCGTTTCCTAAAAACACATTGTACAGTTGCTTTGTATGGAGACAGTGGGGAGGGTCTGCCTGTAGGCTGCTAGCAGCAGCCACAAGATGGGTTTGTCCACAGTGCTACTGTCTGTGATGATGAGGTTAGCAGTCTTGCAACCTCACCTCTATGTTATGAAAGGTTTTGCACAGTAACTTGTCGTATGAGTTGGCATCAGAGCTGATATTCACACAGATAGACACCACACATAGAAGCAGGTCCTTCACCAGATGTACTTCTTTTGTAACAACCTCGCCTCTACTGCTTTTCCCAAGCATGGGTTTGGCACCTCAAAGCAGCGTTGTTTTAGCATCATGCTGTTCTCTGACTAGACCTTGTAATTTAGCAGCATCAAACAGCTGAGGTCATAATGGAGCCATTTACTAATTTCCTCTTATTACTGCATTTCTTTTTGTTCCTGACAGCAGCAAAGGTGTTTCCCTTGTATATTTCCCCAGATAGACTTGGGTTATTTATATTCTCAAAAGATACAGACTGTCAACAACCCATGGAAACACATCTTTTAAGTGTCCCATATGATGCTTCTCGCAATGGCCTGTGCAGGAATTTCTGTTTCTCCTAGATGATCAGAGCAGCAAATTTTTCTACTGCCGGCTTCTGTCATGCCCTCATTGTCTAAATTCCTGAGGAAGCTGCTGGCAATTTGATGGGCAGCAGCACAGAACTGTGAACCAAGATCTACATTAGGCTTCTTCTCTTTTGTTATTTCATAGGGATACAAAGCAGGAATAACTTCTTAAGGGGGTGACCCCAGTGCTATCAAAACTGCAAGAGCACAGCCCATTCTGGTAGAAACTTTTTCGGTAGTACAATCTCTTGTGTCAGGTGCAGATTATAGACCACTCTCTGGTGAAGAGGTTCTTCCCACAGTCCCTCCCAGCACCACAGTTTGTGGTTTTTCAGGTCTGCTGGCAGCAAGGGGAGGAAATGCACTTGTTGCTCTACCTGCTTCCCCAGAGCTTGCAGACCTGATCTGCAGACATAAAAAAGTGTGTGTGCTCCAACAGCACATTAGGATCTGGGGCCTCCAAAACTGGCTACAGGACCACCCCAAGATCTTGGCAGCTGCTCCTGCTCACACAGGGTTTATGTTGCAGATCCTTTTAGCAATCTGCTAGTAGCATATCTGGTTTTCAGAGACATGCCAATGGGAGCTCATGGTGGCAGGAAGAGAGCTTGTCTTTCCAGTAGCTGCCCTCAGTGAGATGAAACTGGTCTTTGTCATGCAGGGAGGGCTGGAAATTGTGGCACAGACCATCTTGGCAACCAGCAGCATTTGCTCCTGAGAACCTAGGATGCAACATCAGGAAAGGCAGAGGCATGATCTTGACATTGCTCCACTGCCAAGGTGCTGGGCAATCTGTATTTGCAATATATATATCCTCTCAAATTCCAGCTCCCTGAACTTATCTGGAAAACTTACTGTTGAGGGGAAGCCTTTTGCTTATCTGTGGTGCTGCTGCAGGTTGGGGAACAGCAGTAACTGAGGGGTTCTGGACATCACAGGGATATAGGGCTGTGCCTTGAGCAAGGTCAGGATGCAGAGATGCTCAGAGGTAGGGTTGTTCTTCATGCGACCATAGCCTTCCCCAGGTCCATAAATACCATGTTTGAGCTCAGACTCCTGTTATACAGGTGGATAGGAGATCTCTTTCTTTGACCTCTGCCTAGCAGAAAGAACCCTTCAGTGAGGAAAGATTTATAATATGCAGGGTAAATTTCAGTGTATGGAATAAAGTGCAGTTTTGCCCACAGTCATTTAGTACCACAAGATTTCTTTGTATATTATTTTTATGTGATGTCAGAATCAGACTACAAAGATTAAGGAAGGGAGGGAGAAGTAGTAGACAAAAATGGAGGTTTATTATGTTTACTGTCCCAATCATACTGAGAAGATTTGGCCATTTTTGACAAGCGGTAACTTTAATCTGCCCTAGCAGGAGAATGTGGTCATTATTTTTTATTTATTGTTGTGAGAAGTGTAGGGTCTGGGACAAAATAGAGTCTTCAAACTGGCTTGCCTCATGGTAGCAATAGGAGACCATGTCACAAATCAGAGGCGATAAAGGATGTTTTCCACAAAACTGTTGATGTGAGGCATAGACTGAGATCTTTCCAACTTGGGAATGAACACCTGCAGCTGATGGGATGGGAGAAAGGTCATTTGACTCACATAGTATTTTGTACTGAGCTTCCACAGGAGTACTATTTGCCATGATCCCTAGGCTTTACCATAATCTTGCTGTAGGAATGAATGAGTATGTTTATGCCAAGATGCTTAGCATATTCTAGCAGCTCTTTATAAAGATCATTATCTATAATTAGATAAGTGTGTGTAACTGTTATTGCTCTTGTGCTAAAAATTTCTGCAAATGGAGATGAGGAGGGACAAGACTCTACTTTAGGCATCAGATAATTGGGCTTAATTTGCTTAAGAGAACTACTAGTCGTGGCCGCTTGAAAAAGTAAGTCATAAGCTCAGAAATAGAATGCCTTTCTAAAAGTATTTAGTGTCACTGTTCATATTTGTGTCAATATTTCCACTAGAGATAAGTGGCTTTGTTAATGAAACATATGAAAATGCCAGTCAATGCACTGCTGAACATGATGGTCCTGATTTTGCCTTTTCTCACAGAAGTCTGAAAGCAGAAACAGACTGCCAGTTCCAAAACTTTAGTCAGTTCTGCTGAACTGTGCTGAAGTTCATTGTTCCCCTTCACAATGATCAGATTTCCAAGCAGTCTAGAGGTACATTTGCTGCTCTTGTGATGACAAGTGTGGTAGCAATGGATTCTGATGTAACTAAAAAGGTATCTATGAAGTTAATGCTGTTCCCTAAAGGCTGAACTTTGTCTCTCTGCATTCTCACTTTTGCCACTGAAAATTTAGCTTGTTTTCATGTTTTTGTTTTACTCTGGAGATGTAAATTGACTTCTTGTCTTAGGTGACATGTGAAATAAGTAAAAAATTATCTATGCTGCTTATACAGAGATGTCAGTGTGTAATGTTTGGAGCATAGTGTTATACTCTGTGAGTCCTGTGAGGATTAAATAGTTGCTCAGTTTCTTTTTCTCCTGTGCTAGAGCCTAACTGCTGAAGCTTGTGGGCAGTACAGGCTGATGGGCATCATGGACAGGCCAGCAGTAGATGCCAGTGATCCCCAGGGATATTGACCTGCTGCATCCTCTGCAAGATATGTTCCCATGTGAGACTATTCCAAGGATAGGACCTATAAGGAATTAAGCTCTGTCACTGAATAAGCAGACAAGGCATAGTATGAAAACCACAGAGGTTGCAGAACAATAATTAATGTGGTGCCTTTCCTTACGCACGAGGACCTGAATCTAAAGGTATTTCAACAAAATTCTCTTGGTGTCTGAAAATTATGGCTACCGAATCCAGAAAATCAAATGTTGAGCATGCACGCAGGATGGGTACTGCACTGCCTCCAGTCATTTGGGCAGGTGGTATCCAGTCAAACCTAAAGTGTATGCTCAAACTGTCAAAATCTTCCATCAGGTTCAAATCCTTTTCTTTGATCTAAATAACAATGTGAACTGTTGTCTGTGGAGAGTTATGGTGTGAGGCTTTCTTAATCTTGTCTGAATGCTGTACAAATGGTTTATGAGGAGGATCTGATCCTCAGCCTCTTGTACCTCAGATGAAAGCCCTGTTGAAGAGATTATGAAGCCAATTACCAATTGATATGGGTAAGGGAAGAAGAAGTGAAATAGCTCTAGCTAGAAGCCCAGACCAGTAAGTCTGAAAGCTTAAGAGGAGATGTGTTTGATCTGTTCCAACTCAGGTCGAAGAATCTCAGATTCTTACTTACCAGGTAAGCAATCAAGGAGATTAATGGGCAAATATAATTTTAAAACACTGTCTTCTAAGAAAATGATACGAAAGTCTTCTGAGAATATATTCTCCATGTATGTTCTTGCTAGCTCTTACCCCCACCCCAGCCCCCAATAAATTTTAATGCTTTAGCTAATTTCAATCAAAGTAAGCAAATGGAAAGAAGTCTCACAGATACCAGATTTCTTCAATGGTCCTTTACTCTGTATAGCCTGGAGACCATGTACAGCTCCTAGAACCATTTATTTGCTCCACAAGAACAGACTGATAGGCTTAGGTGGGTGGAAGTCATGAGAGAGAGCTGGGCAGCTAGTGTGGGGTAATACTAAGTGGTCAGCAGACATGAGCTGCTGATCCATTCAGCCTCTTAGGCTCTGTCTGCCCTGCTGTTACTGTGTTAACATTTTATCTTGTTGACTTCTACGAAAGAGATCCCAGGTGTGAAGTAATACAAATGCAGGATGGGTACAAGATGACCAAGATGGAGGAGCAAGGATGGAAGCTAAGCTGTTAGATAATAGAAACAACCTTTATATACTTTAAGCACCATCTCTTTCCTTTGTGTCTTTACTAGTTTAAGTGAATCCCAATTTGGCTGATTTTCAGAATCTCTTCCTTTAGACAATCCACACTCCTTGAGCATTACATGTGCTTGGGGATGAGGATTCCACCAGAGAGTGGGGTGTTGTGGAGTCGGGTGTCACAAAAATAAGCACCTTTGAGGACTTCCTTTGAAGTGAATAGTGGAATGATGAATGTAAACACAAACATTTAATCTAGAAAAGATTCTGCATATCCTTTTTCTTTTTTGCAGCAATGATTTTGTTATGAGTCTTAATGCCCTGATTAAGTGTGGCTGTGGCAGGGAATGTTTCATTAGACAGTCTTAGCTATTGCAGCCTAGCAGATAAATGATTGAACACATAAGATAACTCCAGAACCATCATATGTTGCCATCATCTATGGAGAAGAGGTATACAACTGAGCATCCTTCTGCAATAGTCATTATTGGCTTATTGACTTTATTATTCTCCTTGGATATGTATTCACTCAACAGATCACAGCAACCCCAAAGAGATTAATTACATGTATTTTTAAATTCCCTCAGTGCACATTTGCATAACTAGCATTTTTAAATATTCATAAATACATATTTGCTTGATAGATCGTAGCGGCATCATTTGCAGCTTCAAAAGGGACCTTCACTTAATCAAACCAGAAATGTTAATCATTTCTTGAGGCTCAGACATATGATCAGCATATTGTAGCACAATAAATACATTGAGTATCAGCTGGGGCACAGTAGCTGAGTGAATGCTCCTACCCTTTGGCACATGGGAGGAAATCTGACCCAGCTTAACCCCCTCTTACTGTGGTTTAGACAGGCTCCCTTTGCATTTACTACAGACAGAGACCAGATTTATAGATAACTGCTATGGGTTGGCTTGTTTGGGTTAAGTGCATCCTACATCATTGCTTGGTCCAATTTCCCAATGACAAAAGCCTTGCAGGCATGTCACTGTGGACATTCCCAGAGAGGAAAGGATGTGTGTCTGCATGGTACTCCACACCCTCAACGACATTAGATGTGTCCATAGTGTTAAATAGAAAAGGCCAGGAAAGAATCATGGGCACCAAAGCCATGGTTGACTCTTCAGCTTGACTCATTCCCTGGCTCTCTTTTGAAATCTTACAATGAGCTAAGATACAGTTTCAACAGAGTCCTGTGAACAGTTCATACTGTCCACCAGGAGAGCACTGGTTGTGCATGCCTTCACCCTGCGTTGTCATCTGGTGCTATCTCAGAGGACTATGTGTCCTCATACAGGCCTGCAACACCTTCTTGTCACCCCAGGAGAATGCAACATGTACTCTCAGTGCCGTGACACTATACACTTGGGCCAGAGCCAAGTCCTCATTACTTCAGAAAATTTCAGTTAAGAAATGCATGAAAAATAGTAATACTCGAATGCTAGAGCAGGCTCCTCGGGGAAATCATCATGGCACCAAGACTGGCAAGAGTTCAAGGACCGTTAAGTCGTATGGTTTAGCTTTAAGTAGTCCTGTGAGGAGTAAGGGGTTGGACTCAATGATCTTTATGTATCCTTTCCAACTCAAGATATTCTATGATTCTCTAAGTCTGATACTGTTATAGGGGACAACAGTGACAGAGATCCAGGGTCATGTGCTGTATAAAACAAGTAGAGCCTCTCTCCCATCGAGGGTTTAGTCCCAAAGAATCGTGAATTGGGGCTACTCTGTGCATCCCCCCATAGGCAGAGCTGCTGAAGCCAACAGCAACTTGTATCTCAGGTACACTGACTGATGTGCAGTTTCTCATTCCCCACTCAACCTGGCTGATTCTTTTCTTAATTCTGGTTTGCAGGGAAATAGTCCTGATAATCTTCAACTGAAGAGAAAGAGGAATGTAATTTTTATTCATGCAAGCAGATTGTGACCAGGTGTTACGAACGAGTAGGGCTTCCCCCTCCTCTGCCTTCTCTTTTTCATTCCTTATGAAGAGTCTTTGCAGTATCAAAGCAGGAAACCTCAAAGAAGGGTGATAAGGAAGTTAACTCCTTCTGGGTCTGCCTGTGAGGTGGTGAGTCAGATGTGAAGCATGGTGCCTAATCAAGCAACAGAAAAGAAAAAATAAACAGGACAGTTTTCCCCACCAGCTGAGTTTTGAGCTCAAGTTCAGACAGAGAGGAGCATGAATTCAAAACACACAAGAAATATTAAAGTTGGCACTTACACTTTACAGCTCATAACTTGGAGGTGGAGGAAACAGGGCTATGAGGAAGAATTGAGAAATTCCATTCATGATGCGGGTCTGGTGGAAACAGGTTGCAAGGGCACAGACACAATGGTTTTGGGAGAGGGAAGGAGTAGCCCAAAAAGAGGGAAGGAGGATGATATGATTCACATGCAACAGCATTCTCGAGGTCACAAAGAGGGACTCTGGTGTCTGGGTTGTTGGTCCCATACCCATAGGTGCATTTTGGGGTCAGTAGTGACTGAGTGCTCATACATCTGCTGTGCTGCCCTCACTGTAGGCTACATGGCACCCTGGGTAGCTGCTGGCTCATGGACTGTTTGCCTGGGAGGAGGAAGACAAAGAAGGGGGAAACAATGGCCTGAGCTTGTGCATGATCCCTCCTTATCAGACCACATCCCTGAAATCCTGTTCTGCTGAGTCAGTGTGGGACATGTGCATTTTGGTTTTCTGCTGGGTGGTATTGCATAAACTGTGACATCTACACCAAATCAGATGCTCCCTGGCTTGACAAGTGGGAAGCAAGGCTTTGAAAACAAAGCCTGCTTGGCAGATTGCCCCAAAGCTGACCTTATGTCCCAGTGCTTGTATTTTGAAACAATTTCATAGCATTGCATTTTAGCAGAAGTGATCTGAGCTTAATCCTTCAGGGCAATTTAGTTAGAGGTCCAAAGTTTTGGGGACTTAGTAGTGGACAGTTATTAAGAATTATTGTGGTTTGGCCTATTGGGAATAAGAGCCAAAATTCAATTACAAATATATAATTTTATTTAAAAATGGATACTCCATTATGACTCGTAACCAGCCTCTGCTCCATTAGAGCATTCCCTGTAGATAGTAATTTATTTTGGAAACACACAAATTTCAGCCAATCATAACAATAGTTTGATCACCAAAACCCAAAACTTTTTACAGTATCTGAAAGTCAGTCTTAGCTTGACTATTATATCCGCTTGTATGTATTTTTGTCAGGAACCTACTGGCCTTTCAAATTTCACACAGGGGAATGGTGGAAGACCCCAACTCACTGAAGTTTATGGCATTTGTATTTCATTGCTGAGAGATCCTTTCAGTAAGGATAAAGCCACCTTTAATTTTAATTGGAGCGATAAAGAAAAACTACCCCTGCAGTTTTGGCTGAGTCAAGATTGTCACAGCAAAAAATGATTAATATGAATCCCTGATTCAGTGGCCCTGAAATAAGCCCCTGCCTTCAAACAAGAAAGCAGTCTTACATGGAACAAGATTATCTGACCTGTCTTCATTGAGGAGCAAAGGGAAAATGGAATACTGAAGTGGATTTTTGCTTTGTACAGGTTTCGTCTTTGTGGGAGACGAATCAGGAGGCTAGGAGTTACCAGATCCATTAATTAATCTGTGAGTTCCCACTTGACTGGCTTCCCTTTGGATGTGCATTTTATAATTTGGTTGTATCTTGACTTGTACTGGACCACAGAGCTCTGACCAACCTCAAACTGTCAGACCTGCAGCTGGGCTGGTTTTCACCAAGAATTTAGAAACCTGTCTGTGGTTCAGCATACCCTTTTGAGGAAATTATGATGTTTTTTGCCACCTTAAGCCCTCCTAAGTTCCTACCTGGTCAGATTTATTTTTATCATTAGCAAGTAATCATGGCCCAAATATTAAATTGTGTATACTTATTCTTTCAAAACTGAGTTTTTAACTAGTCCATATTAGGATAAAGAACTGTCTCTGGATAACTTTATGGGGGAAAGGAAAAAGAGAGACTTTGGCATTAGTGCCAGGGTAATTTTTGTTGTTCAATACATGGAAAACAGGCCAACTGACAACTCTAGGCTTATCTGTTAGTTATATTATATTTAGTTTGATTTTCAATCAATAAAATTCAATGCCCCAGTCAAAACATAATTTCTAGTTCTGTTTGTCACTGAGAAATTGAATCTCATAACAATGTACAGATTGGTAATACAACACTTACCTTAGTCACTAGTCATGCCCAAACTAAGATTAAAGAATTCTTATAATTTTTTTAATTCTATCAGACTGAATAGTTTGAGAAAAAAAGAAATTTCTGGAGAAATGAGGACTCCTTGCTTTCCCTGCATTCACACCCAGTTGCTATTCCTTTTTGGGCTTCAAAGAGATGACTGGTTTGGGATGAAGGATGGAGACAATAGGTAAGGTGCTGTCCATTGCAATGCCTGTGGGGTGAAAGGCCTTTGGCTCAGTCAGGTGCTTGCTGCCCAGCCAGACAGGGGCTACTCCTTCAGGGCTGCAGGAGGGAGTGGTTCTCCTGCTTTCTCCCAGGCCACACTGCTCCAGGGCAAGACAGCAGCTGCCCTCCTGGCAGCCGCCTCTGCAAGATAACACCAAAGCTCCCACAGCCTAAAATACCAGCCTCAGGCTGGAGACAGTGAAAACCAGGTAGTCTAACAGGCAACTGAAAAACCACAGGCTGAATCATAACCAACCCTTGTTGTCCTTGGTAGTCTGGGAGGGTTGAGTTTAAAGGATTAAGGGATGCTGCCGCAATCTCTCCAGGACACAGCCTCAGTGCTGCAAGATGAAGGCGTCTAACAGGGAGTCTTGCTTGCAGACAACCCTAAGCCTTTCTTAACGATCATGTCTGCAATGAGCAAACACTAACAAAATGCTGACTAAGTCCCTACTGCCAGAAAATGAGAGGTTTGATTTAAAACCTAGAATGCTTTATTTTGGGACAGTCTTGACTTCAGCTTTTCAGGTCTTTGGTGAGGAATCCACAGGGAAAGTCACATGTAGACATGCCTATGTGCACAAACCCACAGGGGGTCAGAAAGTAGACCCTCAGCTAGGTCTTACTTTGGTTTTGCTCTAGGACCTACCCTGTTGACAAATTCTAAGCAGAGCTAAAGAAATGATCACCTGGCCTGCCAAGACGGGGACTATGAGACCAAAACCAGATGGAGCACCTCTGAATGTTCCATGCCTTTGTGGTTACAGTTGTCTTGTAGGAGAAGTGATCTGAAATGTTCTCATTTCAGATGGCTGGAAGAGGGGTTGCCATGGGGTTCTGATATCCACAAGGAGTACTGTGGTCAGGGGTTTCTTGCACTGCCTTTCTCTAGCTAAGTCTTGAGGATACAGGATTGTCATGTTGTCAGTGTCCCAGAGAATCAAAAAGGGGTGAAAAGCCCTTTCTGCATCCTGGAGTCAAAGTCTAAATTTCCTTAGAGGTTATTTCTTAGAATAGCTTACAGGCCTCTCCACTCTCTCATAGGTTCATGTGTCCCCCACATGCCATCATACACTGTACAAGGCATGAAATTGCCTAGCTAAGATGCCCTGTTGCATTCCACTGTGCTGTAAACTCTGATGGCATCCTTATCTAATTTTTGCCTCTTAAAGGAAACATCTAATTTAATTCTATCAGCAATGGTGGAATAGTGGAAGAGTGAGACCTCTGAAAACAACAACAGGGCTTGGGTGAGCTGGAAATATTTGTCTCCCTCCACTGACTAACGAGGTCACTAAGGTTAAAGAGGCACTTCAATTACGTGCCCGAGTTAGAGAGGGTGAATTCAAGCATAAGCCCCCGGAAGTCTAGAGTGGGACCACTGAAAACCACCGCAATGTTCATCTGCTCTCACATCTGTAATGTTCCATATGCCATCTGCTTCATTATTGGGGTTGTAGGATTTTCTTGAACATAGCCTCTCTGCATGTGTTTGAGCCTCCACACTAGCACAGAACTTGCTGATTTTCTTGACAGATAATGGAAGAAAAAAGTAGGTGGCTCAGCAGGATCTCTCAGGCATCATTTGGATGGGGACCAAGTGAATGTTAGGATCTGAATAGAATAAAATTTTAATGGAGGGTTTGTGATTGAGATTTGGATTTTCTGCTTGGGTTTTTATCTATTTCTTTTTCTATTTTAGCTCTCATTATCTGGTTTCCATGGAAAACTTTTTCAATAGAGCAGGAGAACAGCTTCAATATTTTTCTTACAGAAGTTAATGAAGAAATAAGATGCATCTCTGCCTCTTTCTTTTTAAAGTCAAGAATCTCAAGCATGGAAAATTGAATTAGCCAAAATGGATTGGTTTCTCCTGGCCTTCATTTTCCTTCTTGAAATGTGCAGAGCAAATAAGAGCTGCTAGTCAGAACATCATTGAAAGTGCCCTTAAACAACTGCTCTATTTTTTTGCTTTAGAAGAGCCATGTATGAAATAAGCACACATTCACAAGGCTGCCTGTCACTAAAGCAGTTTGATTGTGTTGCAGGGAGTGCCAGTTTAAATTGCAAACTGGCAATTTAAAGGCCTTCTTGGAAGCTGCTTCTTTTTGCTCATTGGCAAAACAACTTGGAATATATATTTGGCTTAATCCAGCCTAATCTGATCTGTTTCACAATGCCATCTGGATCTCATCAGGGGCTGGATGCTCTCAGTATTTGATCCAGGCAATCTTTTGCCCCTTAATGGCTATTCTCTAAGAATTAAGTGTTTTGGGGAAAAGTTGTTCCCAGTTAATTCTTATTCATTGTGTGGAAGACATCTAGGAGCAGTCACTGAGATATTTATTGCTACTAAGGAGCCAATAGCTAATTGTATCTGAATCAGTTGCTATCAGTTGTTGTCTTGGGAGTGGCTCAAAAACATTTCTGTATCTTTCACGGATGGCATATTCCTTACCAAATGTTAAGCCTAAGTAAGCACCTGGTGGATTTGGATGACAGCACAGTGTTATCTCAAAGCATTTCTCACTGACTGATATGTCTTCCAGTAGATGATCCTACTTTCTGGGAAGAAAAACTTTCTAATGATAAGGATAGTAATGCTTTGGCATAGGTTGCCTAGGGAAATGATGAAATCTCCATCACTGAAGGTTTTTAAGAACTGGTTAGACAAGCAGCTGCCAAGAACAACTGATGTATAGTCAACTCTGCCTTTGGGCACCACTAGATGACCTCCTGAAAGACCTCTGAATATTTTGATCTGTGAGCTTATAGCTGAACAATGAACCAATCAACAACAAGGGAATTGGAACAAATATTTTGTTTGTGTAAGAATTAAAAGTACAAATAGAATAAAAAGCACACTTCACTAAAAAAAAAAGTAAAAATTTGAAACATTAGAGAGACATCTACAAAGATACAGACCCAGGCAGTTAGGTGCAAATGTAGAGAATCCTCATTCCAGAAAAAAAACAACCAACCAAAACCAACTGGAGAAAGCCTAAGTACTGTCAAGAGATTTCATTTATAGGGCTTACGGGAGAGATATGCAGACAGAGAAAGGGTTTCAAGATGGTCTGTTGAGGTGTATTTAGGTTACACAAGGATACTTGCCCTTCACCTCTTACTCAGACCTTCCAGATATAGAGGGCTACATGTTCCAGAGCCTTAGACCCATGGTTTAAGACAGAGCATGATGGATACAGAAATTTATTTCACACCTTCCTGTATATGAACCGCTTATTCAACATATGTGAAAGAAATCAAACATCATACTGCATCCCAAGAGTCTGTGACAACCTAAGGGCAACAAAGTGTGATATTAAAATACAGAGCTGAGACTGTTTATGTGGCAGCTGATGTAAAATTTACTTTGTGCAGAAAACCAGGGGTCTTATGGTAGACTATGTTCCTCTCCAGGTCCCAGGGTATAGGATGGCTCTTACCTTTACCCTGTGGCAACAAAGCTTTGAGTGCGGGCTGACCTTGTGTATGTCCCACATGCATGTCTAAGGTATTTGACAGTGTGCTTAAAGTCTTGTTCAGGAATATGATGAACATGTTGCTAGGACGTTATATTCATAAAGTGTATTTTGTAATAAACATCAACCCCATGACTAATACTACAGCCAGAACTAATGTGAGTTGTTTAATTGGTGAAGATCTTCACTGATTACTGCATTTATGCTAGAAACAACACATGACAATCTTCATAGTGAATTAGATTTCTTCTCTTATCTGAAGAGTAGACCTCCCAAAGAGTTTAAGTTCCTGTTCCTTCCCTGGGCTGACCTGTTTCCAGCTGCATTGTATTTGGGAACAACTGTTACTTGTTAATCATCATTTTCATCTTCTCTTTTTCTTCCCTTTTCCTCCTCTTTTCTTTTTTGTCTTTCCTTTTTCTTTTATCTCTCCTTTTCTCCTTTCCCTTTCATCTTTCCTTCCTTTCTCCTGTTTCTTTCTCACTTTCTTTTTCTCTTTTTCGCATTTTTTGCCTTAGTTTCCCCTCATACAAGTCAAGTCTGTTCTGTGCTTGATGGTAATTGATAAGTAATTTCCCTGTCTTTATCTTGACCAATGAGGTTTTTCATCTTATTTTCTCCCCCCAGCCTGTTGGGGGAAGGGGGTGACAGAGTGGCTAGGGACATTTGATAGCCAGCCATGATCAAGTTGCCACACTCCTGTGGGACACCCAAGCAGAGGGCCATGGAGTCCTTAGGCCATTTGGTCCTAGGAGTGACTGTCTACCTTTCAAACAGTGTCCAATGGACATCAGAACGCCTGAGTGGAAGGGGGTCCTGAGTAAGCCAAGAAGTGAGTCAGCACAGAGCCATGTGGACTCCTGCCAGGGGCACAGGGTGGTATGGGTGCGCAGGAGTGAGTGCATGGCAGTATCAAGGTGCAGAAGGCACAGGTGTGTGCTCATCCCCATCACTTTCTCTCCTGAAGAGCATGTTGCACCTCTACAACATACTGAGGCAATTTGGAGGTGCAGATCTTTTCCATTATGAGCAAGTAGAAAGCACTACCTGATTCAAGGAATTTTTTTCTTCTCTTGCATTCCACTATCTGCACATTTATTTGTTTTTTGGTTTGTTTGTTTNTTTTTTGTTTTTTTTTTTTTTTTTTTTTTTTTTTTTTTACCTCTAATTAGAGGTTTCAAATTTAAATCTCATATTAAAAATAGTTACATTGCTTGCCTGACTAAAATTTTTATCTGTGACCAGAATGGTTTTGTCCTGCTTCTTCTCACTCATCTGTCTTTTTCCTAACTCACCTCGGTAGGACTTCTACGCCATGCAGAGCACAAATCCACACGTTACCAGGGTGCTAGAACTAGGTGTCACACTCTCAGGAAAGCTTTCCCGTTTCTGAGCTACGCCTCCTTACTGTGTCCCTGGGACTCCTCATTCGTTTATGTTTTCCCAAGCTGATCCAGCCACAGGGTTTGGATATGTGAGTGAAAATGATGTAAAGAGAAGACAAAGTGAAGGACAGTCATTTGTTAAACACCATAGTCTGTGGTGTGTGTGTAATACATGTGTCTTCATCATTCAGGAGATTCTGTTCATTTTTTATTTAGGTAGCTGTTGTGTTTCTTGTTTTGTGTGAACAACAGCAGAAGGATGATGAAGAGGTGTTTGGGTGTCAGGATGGTTGCAACCAAGCAAATCAGAATAAGGATACAATTGTGTGTTTATGGCTGGGGAAGTAAGATGGCAAAACTTCATGAAGTGAAAAAGGCAAAATCTGACTTCTTTCATGCATCTTCACATGCTCATTGAGGGGATCTGCATGGTTATGGAAAGATGGTCATGATACCTCTATGTTTCTGTTCAGTTGCTACACATTTTTTGCCATGCAAAAAGATTTCTCTCTCATTCTGACTGCATGATATACCTATGTTGGGTACAGTGTCTGCTCAATTGCAGTCACAGCCTGAGCTAAGACGCTTCTTAGGAGTCTGATG
This sequence comes from Formicarius rufipectus, assembly GCA_013399695.1. NCBI lineage: Eukaryota > Metazoa > Chordata > Aves > Passeriformes > Formicariidae > Formicarius > Formicarius rufipectus. The sequence goes on along the minus strand of VXAU01003670.1, from coordinate 1,274,768 downwards.
GAAGTCCACATAAGCCATTGTTTTCTTTAGAAAGCAGATGTTTGCCTACAAGACTTCTTCATCTCTTTCATCTCTACTGCTGTTTACCTTATTTTTTTTAATAAGCAGAAAAAAAAAAAAAAAAGGTTTGAATAAAGTACCCTGATTCTAGTGCAGATATGAGCATGATCTTGTTTGCTATTCATTAGCATGGGTAAAAAGCTGTCTGTTAGCAATTCTGCCATGATTGTGTCTCACTGCGCAGATTCTTCATTCTTTTTCATGTCACTGCTGTCTTTTTTTGGTATAAATTTCAAAAGTTTTTAAATCTAAAAGGCCCATTTTGGAGGTGCCATGTTCATGCCTGAACTAAAGGTATAAACAGAGGTTTATAATTTAAAAGTGAAATAAGAAATGAGCAGCAAAATAGAAGTTAAAATTTCTGTTTCTGGTTGGATCTGGACCCAGAGCCCTTGCTGGGATATGTGAGCAGAACGTCTGTTTCACTTAGCAGGTGCATCTTTTTATCTTGAATGAAGTGATAGTCCTATTCCCTTTGGTTTCACTCAGCAAGTATAATGGCATATATGCAAACCAGAATAGCAATTCTCCATCGGTTTCCTTTCTTTTCTCCTCAACTCAGATTTCAATAACTGAAAAAAACCCCTCATACAACAAACCATCTGAATTTATTTCAAGTCAGTAATAGTTTAATTGGACAATTATTTCCATTTCAATGATTTGTCCTCTTTCCTCTTGTCCAGGGAAGTCTTCATCTTTCCTGGTACATGACCTCTACTCTGCCTCACCAAACCCTCCTCCAAATTTTCTACCTTTCCCTGAGTTCAGCAGTCAGTACTCTCTACATGCACTGCCTTCATCCCCATGTGGTCCTGGCCCCTGATCCCACAGGAAGGTGGGAGCTTGGACTGCTACATGGTCTAGGTGCAGCTTCCACACTGGGCTTGCCTCTGGCTCCCCTGGGCTCAGCTAATCCTTACGACCATAAACTGAGAGGAGCTGTTGACTCCCTCAGAGGCAGTGACACCCTGCAGAGAGACCCTGACAAATTGGAGGGCTGGGCAACCACCAACTGTGTCAAGTTTAACAAGTGCAAGTGACAGATTCTGAGCCTGCGATGTTGCAAACTCGGATGTACATACAGGCTGAAGAACAAGACGCTGGAGAGCTGCATCATGGAAAAGGATCTTGGGGATCCTAGTTGATGGAAAACAGAAAATGAGTCAGCAGTGTGTCTTGGCAGCCAGGAGGGTCAACTGTGTCCTGGGGGGCATCAGGCACAGCATCGCCAGCTGGGCGAGGGAGGGGATTGTCCCACTCTGCTCTGCACTGGGGTGGCCTCACCTGGAATATTGTGGGCAGTTTTTGGTGCCACAAATAAAAATGATATTAAGCTCTTAGAGAGTGTTCCAAGGAGGGCAATAAAGATAGTGAAGGGCCTTGAGGGGAAGCCATAAAAGGAGTGACTGAGGACACTTGGTCTGTTCAGCCTGGAGAAGAGGAGACTAAGAGGAGACCTCATTGAGGTCTACAGTTTCCTCATAAGGGGAAGAGGAGGGCCAGGTACTGATCTCTTCTCTCTGGCGGTCAGACTTGAGAGAACAGCAAGAAACTGCATCAGACAATATTTAGGTTGACTATTAAGAAAAGTTTCTTCACAAAGAGGGTGCTTGGGGACTGAAACAAGCTTTCCAGGGATGTGGTCACAGCACCAAGCCTACTAGAGTTTGAGAAGTGTTTGAACAATGCTCTCAGGCACATGGTGGTTTTTGGTGTTGCCCTGTTCAAAGCCAGGAGTTGGACTTCAATGACCCTTATGGATCCCTTCCAACTCATGATATTTTATTAGTCTGTGATCCTCAGGGGACTATGAGAGAAAGGGGAAAAGGAGGGGGGATTGAACTCTGGATAGTCTGCTCTTCTTTCCCCTCCCTCTCCATTATGAGGACAACTGAACTATAGAATTCTTCACTGTTTTTTTACTTTGACACCTAAGACCCTTGGCCTTCTGTACAGAAACCATAAATCTTTTTATTTGCCATTTCTGTTGAAGACTCAAAATATTCCTTCAGAGTGGCAGTAGTCTTTTTATTTATTGGAATAGCATTTGTATGAACTGACAATGTCATCTCTACTGTGCTGATATATCAGATTCTTTCCTTGGCTCTTACCTAGTCTTTATTGAGACCTCCCACTTGACTCATAGAAATCAATATGAAATAATACTTTATTTTTCCTTCTTATCCTTTCATGTGTTTTAAACCTTTGAGGTCCGATTGTACAATGAAATCACTCTGACCAGACCAGGCCTAACTGATTACACAAATCTCAGAACTGTGTAGCAGCAGGTCCGATGGGAATTTAGCTAAGTAGTGGCTAAAAAGATGTCAGGCTTTAGCATGAAGTGGATAACCCATCTTAATAAATGGAAGACAAGTGCAATGCTGAAGAAGCACTGTTGCAACACTGAAAAAATATTTCAGATTCTTCCCCCTTATATAAGGTGTGTCAAGAGGTAAGACAAGGGGTAAGATCACACAGATTCAGTGGCTCCTTAGCACAGTTCTCTGATCCTGTCTTCATAGTAGACCACTGTCCCCTACTTATAGCCTGTGGTTTATTCCTGAATCTTTATAATCAGTTCATTTGTGTACCAGCACTTTGACATCTGGTACAAACACAATTCTTAATACTGTAAGACTTAGACAAGAAGGATCTGGGGCATTAAAGAGGAAACAGATACTCTTTTTATGTGATGGAAATTTGAAGTTCATCATTGTCAAACATACAGATATATTTCCATTCAGTTTTATATCCTGCACAACTTGTCATAATCAATATGATAATGGGAGTAAGAGGTGATAGACTTTTTAAATCTGTTACTCTTGTAAACAAATGATCCATGAATGCAATTTGCAAAGACCATTAAAATGAAATCAAATGCTTTTATGGGTTATGCATAATTATTGCTTTTAATTTGCAAGCAGGCCTGAGCCATATTTAAGGCTTAGATGAATTGAATAACTTCTTCCATCCCATCTTCCGTATTAATTCTGGGACCCTAAGAATGAGTTGTAGTTTAAATCCATCTCTATAGTTGGGAATAAACCTGCCATTGTCTATTAAATGTCTTGCTGCTTTTCATACCTTTAAATGCAAGGCTTTTCTGGGTATGCAAAGCTTTGACACAATCTACTGAACCCTGCTAAGGGGATGTTTTGGTTTATCAATAAAGACCAATGGGAGTGAGGACTGTAGCAAAAGATCAAGAAGTAAATAAAAACATGAAGAAGTAAAGGTGTAATGAAACTGAAGCTTTCATCAGGAGATAACAAAAGAAAGTTGTTTTCAAGAACAGTAAACAAGAATGGCATTGTGCAAGGACTGTATGTGAATGAATGGATAGAGACAGGAAAGGTAGTTTTGTAGATTGGGTCTGTGCTCTGACACACATAGTTCTTAGAAATTACTCAGTCACGTACCTAATATTTCTGTCTCTCACTTTTCTATCTACGTAACATGGGTGATAAAACTATTGCTAACACACCAGGATATTTTGTGACTCATTTGTCCTATTTAGAAACAGGGTGTGGAAGAAGGGGCACAAGTGTGGCAGGAAGAAGGGAAGAAGTAACCAAGATTAAACAGAGAGAAAAAAAAAATCAGAGAATGAAGATCCTGGAAGACTAAATTAAGGCAGACCAGAGGAAATCTGACTGGTTTTGCACCCTCATTATTAACTTTTCCTCCAAAGATATTCCACATGCTCAATGTGACTGCCTGAAGTGTCAGCTGCTTTGGTGGGAGAGTGAGGGTGGGAAAGTCAGGGCAGCTTTCCTCCTTACAATACACCAAAGTCTTATGGAAACCAGGGATTCTTAGGACAGTCTCCAGGCTGTGGCTTTCTCTCAAGGATCTTATGGATTTAACTATTTGCAGTTCTAATCCCTTGTTTCTTTTCAGCAACAACAACCAAGGCAAGTTTTGGTTGTTATTCCCCTCTATCAACCCCCCAGCTTCCCTTTCAGCTGACACTGAAGTTTAGCTTCAAGCTCTAAGCTTATAAAGTCTTTGAGGAAAAGCCTTAATAAGGACCTGATCCTTTTAAACTCTGATCTAATTACTGTTAGTACAATGTTTCTATTTTGGATGCTGCAAACAGATCACATTTGCATGTTTGAAGATAGCACTATTTGGTGGACAAGAAGCAAACCCCACCCTGTAGGTTAAATACATTTTCATACATAAATAAAAACATGAATAGCACCTATGTAAAGCAGCTGGCATAATTTCAGAAGTTTGGGAGCTGAGCCTGGGGAACTACAGGAGTACAGAAACATTTTTTCTTCCTTCCTGTATGTTTACTGGTTGAATGGTAGCTGAGGAGATTTGAGGCCACGGTGGTGTAATCTATTAAATGTATCAGTAGGGAAGAAGGGCAAAGAGCACTGGAAACTAAAGACTCAGCCATGAAAAATGTTCTGGAGAGCACAGAAATATTACCCAGAGCATGATTGAAACCTCATAGGCTCTAACTCAGTGAGCAAAGGAACGCAAGGTTGAGTGTTACAAGTCAACACTTTCACTTGATCTGTTGCTGCAGCTTCAGAGTTCTGTGTGATTTTATCATGTGTTTTTATCACCACTGCGATATGATTCTATGCATTGAGCTACAGACAGTGTAGGAAGATGCTCTTTTTGTCACATGCACTGGGTAGCTTTGCCCATTGTGTAGTACGTGTGCATACTTCTGTACAATGAGTGCTGACAGAGAAGACCTATCTGAGCTCCAGATATAGGCATGGTCAATTTACAGTCTGTGCCTTAAACCCTCCATGTTTCTTTTCAAAAGGTTGAACAATGTTGACTACTTTCTTGGCTGCAAAACTGTCAGTCACTGCATGGATGCCTGTGCTGCTGTTTGGCTTGGCAGGAAGCCTTCAGAATGTGAAATGCTACCATTGGCAAGCCAGGTGTGAAGTGAATTTGCCATGTGCTACCTAATGGGGTGTTACTGTAACTTCAAACCCTCATGGTAACCACTTGTAGGTTAACACCCTTCAGAAACTAACCAAAAGACAAACAGTAAGCAGGAGAAGTATTAAAATGCTATTATGAGCCATAGTTTTGTCCAGTTAGTATACTCTGCTTTGGGCTCGACTCAAGGAGCTTGTCTATATAAGGATATATTAGTCATTTTCCTTTTTTAGTTTTTTTGACCATAAAAACAACAGATGTGATGCTCTGTGGTCAGCATAGACAAGAATGATTCATAGCTAGGCATATTTAAACCTCCACTAGAAAACTATCCATCTGTGACCCTTTCCACCTCTTCCCCCTCGTTTCAGACAATCAGAGCCAAAAGCACCTGTCACATGATAGATCTCAAAACTCATCAACAATTCTCTCCATATGTCTTAGTTTTGAGGTGGCTGGGAGATATCAGCTGCTCCTGCTTAATCTCTTGAACTTTAGCAACACTAGGGCAGGGACGAAGAAACTCCTGTGCTGCAATGATGTGGGTGAGCAAAGGAGCTGCTACCACTGAGCAAGAATCAATTGATCTTGTATAACATGGCAGGTTTGGCTCTGATATTTTTTTATAGCCATCCCTGGAGCATTTTGGTGAGGAATTTAGCACATGTTGAAGTCCATACTTTCAGAGGAGGATGTGAGAGTGGGATGGGCTCAGAAAGCTCAGAAAGGGAATGTGGGCCTGGAGTATGGAAGAGGTCAGCAGTGAGTGCTCCACCTGTGAAGCAATTGTAGGAAGAGCTGGGAAGCAGAAACTGAGCACTGAGGCTGTGTGTGGAACAGTATGGGGTTTGGGAAATGAGGGAATCAGAAATCCTATTATATATGGGCTGGGGGTTTTAGCTGGGGAATTGGCATTTGAAGAAGTGTAAGGAATAGGTAGGAGAGAGGAAAAGGATGTTATCCCATGAGCATTTTGGTGGCAACATTGAGTCCACTTGGCTACCCCTAATCCATAGCTAGATCTGTGTGGAATTGCTTGAAGCTCCAGGGCAAATGCTCTGCTCAGTCTGGGAAGTGAGTGCACACCACAGTGCTGTACAAGAAGCTTTGTCTTGCTCGTGAAGCAGGCCTGGAAAGTTTGGGCCATATGTACTGTTGCCCTCCTCTTAGTACTGCTGTCAGGTCTGTTATTCTGCCACTTCAGTAGCACCTGGCTGTCCAGTGGCCTCTGAGAGCTGCACACCCAAGGAGTGGCCTGCTAAGGATTCTGCTGAATGGTGACTCATGACTGAAGCTGACATCTCCAGAAGCAATTCAACTGATGATCTGAGTCCCACTGAGTAAAGAAAAACAATAAGAGGTATATCAGTGTTTAAAATATGTAGAAAACATAGCACAATTAAATTAAATGTAGGTAAAAATAAGCCTGTCCTGTAGAGGTGATGTAAGGTCTCCTCCCACAGAAAGGAGAAACTGGCAGATTAGTAAACTTGAAAAACTGGGATGGGGTACAGGTAATGGAGATGAGACAGCTCTGATGAACCTTATCTGACAACTGATCAGATGTGAGATTAGGTACTGTAATGTGGAGCACAAACAAGACAGGCCAATGAGTTTTTCCAGCTGAAAAATCAGAAGCAGTAAATCACAAAGAAGGAAAGCCTTACTTTCACACTGTTGACTTCTGGTATGTAACAGACTGAACCCCTCCTGTGCTCTAAAGTACAAACATAAACACATAGAAAGCATGTTACAAAAACTCCAAGGCCGCAAAATTCAACTTTTCCAAATTAGACCAAGAGTGAAGGCTCCTTTTGGATTTCTAACTTAATATTCTATTTCCTGGCACAGTCTTTCATTTCCTGACAGAGGGCTCAGAAGCACTGCTTACTAAAGTGTACAGGATCAACATATCCTTCTGCCTCTTCCTGTGATTAATCTAGCTGCTCATTCCAATATTCTTCTCCATGGCCAGCTTCATTCTGGCACCTTAAGCTCTACTACCTCAAATTTCAGTTTCCTCATTCAGCAGGTCCTCTAATGAATTTTCCCTGAAAATTCCCCAATTGTTTTTGGGTGGAATCAACCTGGCCTAGAGGAAAGTTTTCCTGTTCATGGCAGGGTGGTTGTAACAAGATGATTTTTAAGGTTCTGTCCAACCCCAAAAATTCTATGATTCTATGATTCCCACTTGGCACTGTAGCACTTTCATTTTGTCATCTGTTTCTCTTTGCTGATGAGTTCTTCCCTTTTGATATTTTAAATCTTCATTTTTGCTCCTAGGCACCTTTCCGGATTAGCTCCATGGGCCAGTCTCATTCTGGGGCTGCTTGTCTTATGTCAGTCTTTTGCACACTGTGAATCTGCCCAGTTAGGCCCAGTTCTCATGTACAACATGGGCCTTTGTCAGGTTGTCCATTGCCTTTCTTTCAGTCATCCATTTAATAGTCAATTGTGAGAAGGGGGGGTTTTCCCTGTCTCTTTCTTCAGTATCTGATTTTTTTTCCATTCATTTGTTCCCAATTGTCCTTCCTATTTTTCGACACACTTTCAATTACTGTCTCTTGATCTTGTCATTCAAGACATGGGAACTTTTGATAGAGCCTTGGAAGAGAAAGAGCAGGACTTTTTGCACTGGAGAAAACAACTGTTTCTTTCCTTTACTTGAGGGGGTAGGGTTTCCCACAACACGTGGATTCCAATGTTATTCAGATTCACTGGGTTGTTTGTGATCTGTATGTACCTGGGCAAGCTGTAAGCAAGGGTCTAGGATCCTGGCATAGTGGGGGTTTGTGCAGAACAGCTGCGTGGCATGAACTCAGCCAAACATCTGCATGTTTCCTACTAGGAGAAATCATCCATGTCAGAGGCAGGGGCTACATGGTCAATGAAGCATCACATAGCATAAAAGTTGCTATGACATGAAAAAGCTCAGCCATTTGGAGTGCGGGTCCTCCTGCACTGCTACCCAAAGCCTCCCCTCTGCAGGGAGCAGTGTGGGCCATCTATCTCCACTTGGCCCTTCAACCCTGATTACTCTATTCCTGCCTATCCTGCAGCCCTGCTGCTTGTGGACTGATGGAACTGGTTGTCCGTTCATCACCCAAAAGAGTCAGCATTCTCCTCTTTCTGTCTCTTTCTTCCCATGTTTAGTGTGGGGTAATGTTGTACATTGTGGCAATTTTGAGGAGAGAACTGGGAAAACTAGTGATCCCAGTAAAAACCATATAGCGTTGCATTAGTTTTGGAAGTCCAGTTGCAATTAAGACCCAGCCCTGAAGATCTTCTCTGTTTTTGCATGTGTTCTTTCCAGTTGTTGCTGAAGTAATTAGGGCATAAACCAATCTTCTTATGAGGTTGATATTTCAGTTGTTTAGTAGTTCTTAATAGTTCCAGAAGAAAATTAATTAAATTTTGGTCAAAGGGTGAAGAACCACAGTTTTGTCCTCGTTGATTGCAAAAAGTGAAATCTAGGATCAGAGGTAAGTTTCATTTCCTTTTAGATGTAAAGAACACAGTTTAATTGATCAGAAATGATCATGCTGACATAAGAATTGTTTGCCTTCCGAATCTGTGTCAATAGTGTAGCAAGGTGGCACTCAGCACCTCAAATAAGTTCTCTAAATTCCTCTGAAAACCTTTTGAAAGTGTCTGACTGACTTTACTGATTCTAGATACAAACTTATCTAAAATCCTACTCTATGTGAATGTGGCTCTTCAAGTGGTATCCTGTCTCCCTATTGGAGAGGCTCACACAAATTGTGCTTACGTGTCAGTTAGAAATTGTAAGTTCAAGATAGCAGAGAGCTGAACAAGCCACTTGCTACCCAGGGCTACAGGGCTGGCTTTTTGTCCAGCCTGCAGAGATGTAGGGGCTGTGTTTTCTTGACCAGTACTTACAAAGTGCCTAATGTGGACACTGTGACTGTTTGCAAAGGCTCTGTGGGGAGCCAAGCCAAACTGCTCCTGTTCCCCTGGGCTTTGGATCCAAAGATGGAGTGTTAGGGGCTATTTTGAGTAGTCTGAAAATAGCCCTAAGCAAGTGTTTATTACGTTAACAGGTATCAAATGGATGGAATTAACAATGGTACTAAGTGTGAGCTGCAGTTTTTATAAGTTTCCAAAAGTCCCCTATTACCCTAGTACTGTCGGAATTTTAAAAAATACATTAAAAACTATGCAGATATAGCCATACTTTTTTTTATCAGGATTTTTGAGGGAGTGGGGAAAGAATGAAGACAAGGATGATGTGCTTGAATTAGTGTAGCCTGAGAGATAAACAACAGGGCAGATGTATCAGTTATTACTTGCTTGACAACCAGAATGTTGTTTGCCAGGTATCAAGAATGATGAATATACAACAATCAAACTAATGATTTTTATTTATCAGCAAGAAAGCTTACTGTGCTGTTCCATGTCAATAGGCTACTGTGTAACATAAAGTGAGTTTTGTTTTCATACATGAGTGCCGACATCTCTCATACTCCTCTGAAGAACCATCAGCAACACAACAGGAGACTGATGGAGGCAGAAGTTGGCATGGGGGCTGCAAGTGACTGGGAGGTCTGAGCAGGTCTTCACATCATGAAGCTCATTTCTGCAGTGACAGAAGGGTGGGACACACACACAGGTTCCTGCCATGCAAGGTCACCAATAGCAGCAGGTGTCTCCTATTCAAGGATCTCCACAATACAGACAGCTCCTGAGCCAGCCCTGAGGGCTGGAAACTGAGAGTCAAAAGCAAGCCAGGAACCATCCTTGTGGTGTAGGTGATTGAAATTCCATGCCTGGGAAAGTTCCCTGTTATAGAGGTACAACCTGCATGTCACCATTGGCAGGACTATAAAAGTCCTTAGGACAAAGGAAGATCAGAGATCCCCTCTCTCGTATATAAAACATCTATATGAACCAGACTTAGAACTTCCTTAAAGCTGGAGTTGTTTAGGTTTGAGGTTTTGCTTTGGGCTCCTCTCAGTATTGACTTTTTCTTGCATTTGGACTGTCTAGGTCAATACTAGATTTTTAAACACTAGAAAGCACATATTTTTAGTTACTGAAGGAGACAGTTTTGATTTATTTTTAGGAAAATAGGTACTGTAAGGATAGGTTTAAAGTTGCTTATACAGATGCTGTCCTTTGGCACTATTACAAATATATTATTGCTCAGTGTACTGACTTTTGTCAGCCTTTCTGATGAGCTGTTAGCAAATGGGCTGCTTCCTCACAGACTAACATCAATTTGTTTAGCAAACATGACAAGACTGGTTCCTGAATTTCAACTCAAAATACAAGAGGTTTCAAGAATCTCAATTTAACAACTCATTTTTAGTTTGGTTGTACTTACAATTACTTTGCATTTGTAATTATTGCTACCAATAGTCAGTTGGAGTATTGATATAAGAGCAGTATAATTAGCAACACTAGTAGCTTTATTTGTATAGCTATTTTAAGTATCCTATTTTCTTTTCAGAGCATCTGGAAGCCCCAGATACATTGGGACACCACAACATAGGCCATGATATAGTCAAGCAGCAAATTCTGATTTCTGTTACAAAAATTTTGTGATGTTGCTTAGGATTTGTTTGGCAACGTATATAAGCTTGTAACAAAATCTGATTTTGATTTTTTTTCAACTGAGGAAACATATTTACCTTGAAAAAACATCTTGCTGCATGCTAGGCAGGATTAAAGCCAAGTGGAAGCCAAAACTCCCAACAACTTGGCAAAAATGCTTTGACAAGGATGGAAAGTGTTTGACACAACTGTTAGGTGTGGTAGCATGGATGGAGCCCTGGCAAACGTGTCCGGCATCATCCCCCTTTGCAGCTGGAGCTGCAGCAGAGCAGGAGCATCACAAGCTCTTGTACTGTCACATGAAGCAGTGACAGCTTCAGGACACTGCTACAATGCCTGCACTTTGCTGAGACTCCCAGGAGCAGAAGAGCCCAATTCTGCTCCTTGAAGTCATCTTCAGCAACATCAGCTTCTAGGAGCTGCACATTGGGACTGCACATTCCCTCTCTCTTTTCCTACCTGTTTTGGTTGTTGTTTTTTGTTTGTTTGTTTGTTTGTTTTTGGAACAATAATTTAATAACTCAGAAATGTAGTTTTGAGCTGATTCCAATAGTATGTAAATTTAAATTAAAGGAGCAAATGTGATGGAAAACTTTCCTTTGAGAGATACACAAAATGATGAGAGAGCAATGTGCCACTCTTCATTTGGTATCTTTGGATATTGCTCCCTTTGCTTTCCTATGGGACCTGAATGTTCCTCCAAGTCATTAGGTCACTGAGCATTTTAGAACGGTTTCCTATTTCTCATGATCAGACTGTTTCACTTTCCACAGAGTGATTAACTGGAACATTGAATGCTACCTGGATCCTTCATAAATAATCTGATGTAAGGTCAGTCTTTGGGCCCTGTCTCCTTCCATGGAACACTGAGCTGTTTCACAGTGAGCAGCTTCTCTACCAGGGTCTGAAGAAGACCTCCTCATAGCTCACCTTGGGCTGCAGTGCATGTCTTGACCTCAAAACCCATGCAACACCAGCCTACAGGTCACTTCATCCGTGCAGTGTGTTCATTAGTTTCATTAATTCCATGCCACTCTGCCATTGGATTTTAGCTTTTCAAAAATAATCCATTGAGTGTCACAAAACTGACAAATGGTAGGTAAATTCTCAGCCTTGTTTGCTGTCCAATCTCTTCTCCATGTGTTTTGTGCCAGATAGTACCTGCGCTTAAGAGACAGTTGAGCTAATAAAAGCATTCTTTATCTCTGCTTAAGGGGAGATTAAATAGAGGTATATCTATCCCTTACTTAAGTAGAGTTTATCCCATATTTATTGTAATAATACCATATTCCTCAATGAACAAAGGATCTTGAGGTGCACATGAGGTTCTTTTTGGCAATCTGACAGTCACTGTGTGATCCCTCCTGCAGTTCCATTACACTAACCTCTATGCTTCTCTTACTGATGTCCTCTGTTAACTGCCTGCATTACTGTTTGGCACATTTTTCAATAAAGTGACTTATTTCCATGAGTTTTATGGGCTGGAGTCATGCTGTTATTCCTGAAAGTATACTTTCCTGAGATAAATTTTATTGTGGGAAATGATAGCTGAAAAATGTCAAATTTAGAAGAAAGTGGGTGGAAACATGAATTTTGTCACTTACTGCTTCAGCTGGCACTAAATGAGAGTTTACAACTCCCCACTCCCTCCCTCACCTCCTTCGTGACAGCAGTGTGACTGTGCCTAAATACGATGCTGTGACAGGGTCACAGTGAACTCCTCTTCCTGCGGTCCAGGTGGGACACAGTGTATGGAAATGTTGTTGCACAAACATAAGCGCTTTACACTTGCAAATGTTACACCCACCTACGGTTACAGGGAAAGGGTTTCCATGATGCATTCCTGGTCTTCTGACAGAGTTGCAACAATTTATATGCACGTTAAGGTTGAGGCAGGGGAGTTTGGGGGAGCAGTAGGTGTTTTGGGAAGAGCTGCTCTGCTCATGCACCTCAGTAACCCCTACACACGGAGGATGCTGCAGCACAGGGCTGCCCTTTGCCGAGTAGTGGGACTTTGGTCCTGTAACCCCAATGCCTGTTCTGATTCCTTGTTGCTTGAGAAGATTGTGTTGCTTTAAGGCAAAGATTTTGTGTGCAGTTCAGACAGACTGTGAAAGCCAATTTGAGAGTATTATATAAGCAGAAGTAAAGATATTCCAGACTCTGTGGTCTAAGAGGGTGATGGAAGGAAAGTCTCAAAGCCTACTGAAGACTGGTTAGTACAGCCATGCCAAGTATATGGACACCCTGAAAAAACCACCTGGCAAGCTGCCCTTCTACAGTTTGTGGTATGGATGCAGGAGCCTGACTGGTGCCATTGGGTGGAGATTACCAGCTCCCAGGAGAGCTATGGTGGGTATCTTGTCTTCTAGGCGTGCATTCTACATGCCATGAACCAAAAACTAATGTGCTCCAACTGTTTAATCACGAGTCACACCTTTGGGCATCTTTGTCAGCTTTTTCTGACAGTGTCACAGGGTGCACTCTCAATCCCTATTCATCCCCTCCTGAATGGCGTGTCTTGTTTCTTTTTTTCTGCTGGGTAGGCTTAGTTAAGTGCCTCAATCAGTATTATAACTCAGTTTCTGCCATACAGCTTTGATAGAGCTGTAAGGATCATGGTAACAACACAGACTTCATGACAAGGCACATGCTATGAATTAGCATGTGAACTAATTGTGGCCTTTTAGTACTTGAAGGGAGCCTACAAGAAAGACAGAAATGGACTTTTTGCAAGAGCATGTAGTGACAGAACCAAGGGGAATGGTTTCAAACTGAAAGAGAGTAGGTTTAGCTCAGATATTATGAAGAAATATATAAGGATATCCCCTTAGGTTTTCAAAGCCTGTCATCTTTGCATTGTGAACAAGTTTTAGGAACATTACTGTGGCTTCTGTGAAAAAGGAGGTCATGTTACAAACCACTCTGTGTGGGTCCTGAGCTGAACTTTCCCAAAATGTGGGTTGTATGGATGCAGTGTTTCAGCTTACTCACATCTACTGAATTAGGGCTAGGAGTAAATAAGATAAAGACCTAGTATGGGTAAATTTTTGACCTTGTTTATGTAAGATTTGACATGGTTGGCTGTAAAGTCTATTTTATTGTGAGAGCAGAATTTTTCTACTGGAAAGCAGGCATGGAAAGTTTTAGAAGCAGTCATGTGAGCCTTGAAGCTGAATGAAGTTTGTGAATAAACGATGCTATGCTGTGTTTTATAAGTTGGGAACAGGCAGCGGGAACAGCCCCACTATTGCAAAAATTGCTGGAGAAAATCTTCATAACCATGTCAGAATTTTCTCATCTGCCTCAACTGTTTTACATTGATGTGGAGGGATGTGAAAAACAAAAATATCCAGCCAGGCTCACCCATTTCCAAGAGGAACACTGGGGAAATAAATATTATTTAGTCAGTATTGCCATGTCCAAACACAGACATTGGGAGTAGTGATTGGACTTCTCTTGCAGTCTCAATCCTCTTGCAATGGGGGAAAAATGCAAGCTTGTGGAGAGCTGAGTGAGAGATCTGTTTGGGAAAACTTTGTCTGAGTGGGTTGGATAGCCAGTGGAAAGGGATTGAAGAGGAAAGGGGCCACTTAGGAGGGATCACTGAATGACTAAAAGAACTGCGGGGTGGCTGAGGTTGGAAAAGTATCACAGAAAGAGGTTTGGGAGCCAGAAGGGAAAGCAAATACGAGTTGTGGCTGTAATTGCTTGAGGAGAAGGTACTTTCTCCCTCTCTTTCTTTTTTCCACAAAAATAAATGAAATATAAAAAATTACATTCCCTGGATATGTGCACAGGAAAGAAACCAAGGATGGAATTCATCTCATACAACCATATACCTTCACCTGAGCTAGACATGTATGGACTCTTAAGAGGCAATGGAGAGAAACTAGCACTTACTGAGACTGAGTCACTTGGTCTATTTTAGACACCTTGTTTAAGCTGAGATGAATCTCACCTTAGAAAGGCTTTTGTGTGCCAAGGTCAGCCCTCAGGTGGCTATTTCATTTGGAATGTCTCCTCTGTAGAGGTTTACAGCTGGGTGAAATGAATCCCATCCCTCAGTTAGGACTGGTGCCAAAGACATGGCAAAATGTATCCCTGATCCTGGGCACCATGCTAGGCAGGAAAACCACAGCAGACCTGACAGACCAGCTTTGCAAAAGCTGGTGGGTGACTGTCTCCATGTCTGGATGGATCATGCCATTCAAGAGCAGGGAGGAACATGCTCCACTTCAGGCTTTTCCCCTGAGAGATCCTGAACTTCAGGCATGAAGGTTCTGTCTCTACACGGGTTCAGATCAGGATCCAAATACAACCACATTGACTTCACTAATTTAGTAGAATGACTCTACCAAATCAAGAGAATTCAGAGAATAAAATTTAGCTATCTCAGTTCAAGCAATTGGCTTACAAATTATTTTCCGAAGTACAAACTCCAGAATTACCATGGCTGGCAATGGTGCTTGATTTCCTTCTCTATCTCTGTATGCATAAGGGGGAAAAGGGAAATGGAGGCCCGTGTGCAGTCTTGCACTCCTTGTTATTCTAACATTTGTTTGATGTTTTCCATTAATTCCTGTGTTTAATGTTTCTATGCCTTTGTTTTCCTTTCCTCACTTTTGGGGAGGCTAATGGTGAGGACTATGTTATTATTAAGTTTGGCATTACTTGATTAACTTTTTTCTTCTCTGCCTCTGTGTGAGTGAGATTTGGTTTTTTCCCGCTTCTGCATTGTAATACTGTATTTATTTTTACAGTCAGGACCTTGCTGTGCAGTTGCTTGAAGGAGAAGGAGTGCAGGCATGTTCCTTCATTCTTATTTCAAAAGACTTTTTTAGTTCCCTTCTGTTTTAGTACCCTGGCCTGTCTCTGCCTTCTGACCTTTTCCTCCTCCTACATTGCCATTGGATGGACGTGAGCTAGTACCCTCTCTAGGTCTGTGATGGTGTTAGGTACAGGTTGGATTGGACTGACAGAGAATAATGTTTGCACTAGGAAATGTTTGTATGGGAAATGCCAACAAGTGACACCACCACCAACCTAATCAGTTTGCAAGTACTGGAAACAGCTTTGATGCTGGGGAGGTAAAAAACTGGGACATTTTTTTATTATTTGCTTCAGCTGAGGTGATTTAGAAGCAATTGCAACCAGCTAGAAGCTGCATTTTAAGGGTTAAACAAACGAATTTGCCGAGTTCAGTTCCTGGTTTTACAGTTTTGGTTTTGTGGGGCTAGAGGAAAGGGCTCTGCCTGCATCTCCCACAGCCACTGGGAAGCATGACCACCCCAGCTCCACCCAAAACCAACTTTTTCAACTACACATTCATTTCACACTACAGAACAACATGTTCCCTCCACCAGCCCAACCCTTGGGTCTTTGTTCAGCCAGACTTCCACTGATGGTCGTTTGAGTCTCTTTGCATAGACAGTGGGTGATAGAACCTCCCACTTGCAAACCTCTGGATTGGTGGATTGGTGCCAGCCTCCTCCATAAATCACAACTCTCCTCCTCCCCCGCCCTGGAAAAGCAGCCTCCCTTCAGACTGCCTGAGTGCTGCTGGGGGCTGAGCCTGCCCTGAGCATCCAAACAAGTTGCATCAGGGCTGGTACAACCTCTCGTCATTAGGAGCAGGGGGTGCTGCCAAGGTCGTCTACCTCTAGGCGTTCTGAGGGCTGTGCTGGCTAGGAGGCAAGATGGAGCGGGAAGGAATTATTATCACTGGAGCAAAACTTCCTGGACTTGCAAATCCTTCTACCTACTTGGATGACCCTAATCACCATAACATCTGTATAATTAAATCCTATTTCTAACTTATCTTTTTCTCAACCCACCTTAAACTCCTTGCCATGCTTGATTTCTCCTCTTTGCCTATCAGTTATCATTTGGCTGTATAAAGTATCTGGCAATCCAGTTTTAAGAAGGTGAAGTGTATCTTGTCCCCCTAAGGGAGGGAGCTCTAGGAGGCAGGAAGGCAGCCAGCTCTTTCCTGGCAGTCACGGGAATACCGATGTGGAGCTGCCAGTCGGTGGGTGGGCGTAGCACAGCTGTCTCCTTAGGCTGGGTCCAGCCTGTTTGCAAATCTGGATGAGGGGAGGACGGTGAGGGTGACCAGTTCTCCCTCTCTCCCTACAACTCCCTTCTGATAACAAGCTGGCATCTGTGCTTTGGTGTATCATAGAGATATAAAGCCAAACAAACAACAATTTTCAGAAAAAGTTCTTTTCATGGTGTGCGTGAGTAGCACAGACTTCTTTCCCATTTTCCCAAGCTGTATGTGTCAGATGTGATTTCCATATGGCATCTATATCTCTCAGTACACCCACACTGGATGTATGCATTGGTATACCAAAGTCTGTGCTGAGCCACAGATAAGTGCTTAGCATTCCTTATTCAACTGGAAATTCTGTGTATGTATGGGGTGTGTGGGGGTGAAGCCCAAGGAATATAAAAACAGGCATATGGCTGTTTTTAAAGAGGTTTCTTAACTCTTTGCATGGATAAAAAAGAAATGATTATAAGGTAGCACCATAAAATGGCATCAACATCCTTGAAGTAAATGCATTAGTGAGAGAAACCAAAGGGGAGGCTGCTGCATCAGCCTACAGCTCCAGATCCAGCATCTTATCCACATATTTTTTGGTGCTCCATGTGTGCCAAGATTTCAGGCTATGTTCTCTCAAATGGAGGCTCTTGGGAAGATAGGCCTTTCTGCCACACTGGCATGACCATGGCTAGGACACTCCAAAATGCTTCTTGCAAAACATGTGGACATCTCTGGTTTGGTTTACTGAACTGAGGTTGTAGTGACTTGACTACAAGGCTGGCACTTTTGCCTGAGGTAATAAGTGTGCTGTGTACATGCTGTGGGCCTGATTGAGTTGCCTAAACACAAACATCTAGTGCCATCTGAGGCATCCTTGGGTGCTCAGTGTGGCCTCTGACTGCCTCTTCATTAGGATATGGCTGTCCCTGTGCCAGTGCCTCAGATGCTGTTGGTAGCTGGAAATAGCTCTGTTCACTTGTGCTTACGCAAATGAATCAAGTTCTCAGGTTTGGAAGAGCAGGTTGTGCTGGTAGAGAGGCTGAAGCTTATCAGACAAATGGTTCAGTGAAGTGATGGTCCACAAGTGCTTTATACTGAAGGCTTTCAGCGCAAAGAAGGTTTTGAGCAACCTGATCAGGTAGAAGGTGTCCCTGCCCATGGCAGGGGGTTGGAATTAGATGATCTTTAAAGTCTCTTCTAACCCCAAAGCATCCTATGATTCTATGAAAGAAGAACACAGGCCATTGAAGAGGCAGGATTGGTCCCTTACATGACAGTGTGAGTTTTTCTGTATCATCCATGAAATTTTGGTGCTGGTAGTCCCAGCACAGCAAAGCTACCATCTCTGCCTGAAGATACATCCTTTCTTCCTCTTCTTGGAAATGCCTTCATCACATGTCCTAGTAAGATGCCTCTTGGTATGATCTTGGATCAAGAAGATTGAAATGTGGAAAAATCTCCCCTCCAGCATGGAAGTAACCAGAGAGACTATTTACAGATAATGAAGTGGAAGTAGCCTGAGAAAGGGCAGGGAAATTCCATGCTAAGAACATCCCTGTGGGGTTCATGGGACTCCTGATTTGCTGATGTGGTGGCATTGACTACGATGAGCCTGCACTGATTGCACAGCACTGGGGCAACTGCAAACCAATGCCACCAGCAAGGTTAGGCATCCTTGCAGAGTGGCTATGCAATGAATGACAGTATCTGGGAGATGATCTTCTGATCAGTACAATAGCAAACCTTGCTAGAACAGCTCAGCATGAGACACAGATGCTGCGGTGCACAGCTGGCTGCCCTGAAGACCAACTGTATATTTTTGGGAAGTGAACCCTGGTCTGTGGGAGGCATCTGCCTTTTCGAAAGGAGAATCTTCAACCTGGATCTTCCCCTTGAAAGGGAAACAGTAGCCTTTTCTGAGCTCTTTCTGCTCCTGGTTACCCAAAGACCTTTATTTGATACTACTTTAGAGAGTACTTGGGCCAGGTCAGGTTTTACTGGCTCAGGGCTAGCAGGAGGGAGAACCCTTTGGACAAAGTCCTTTTATCGTAGGAAATATTAAATTCATTAAAATGAATTATTAAAATTAAAATTCATTATTAAATGAATAGGGACAGGGGAAGCTGCTGGTGTGTATTCCACAGATTTAAAACAGCAAAGGGAAACCTTTTCTTCTTTAGCCCTGAAGTTGTTTTTCTAGGCAAGGAGTTTGAGGTTCAGATATGGGAGGCCTATGTGAGGAAATAGGTAACCCATGTAATAAAACACTGGTCTGTGTTATGATAAATGGAAAAAGATTAAGAGGTAAGAGGATATAGACTCTGACACCTCTCCTTAATTTATTTTTTAAATGTCTTGGGGGGATAAAGAAGACAATAAGAGAGTAGTGATATGGCTGTTGGGAGAAATGGGACAACATAGCAAAACCTGCATGCTTTCCACCATCTGAGTAGGGGAGCAAGCTCCCAGAAGCTTGCTCCCCAGGCTTCTTTGTTCTCATATTTGTTGGACATTGGAGGAGAAAAGAAAGAATACATGCGAGATGAAGAATGCACAGGTGAGTCTGGTACCTGACGTCAGTGAAGCTCCTGGGGCCAAAGTGTGTTGTCCCTCCCTGGCTGAGTGGGCTAGGGTCCGGCAGGGCTAGCCACATAGTTGCTGCCAGTGCTGTCAGTGTAGATGGTTCCCTCCCCAGATGGTGCCTATCCTGTTCAGATTTGCCAACATTCCTATTCAGCTGTCCCAGTACTGTGGCCTGAAGGATGGAAACTTAAATGGCAGTGTGGTCACCTAATCAGAAGCAGGTGAGTGTGAACACACATCACTGAAAAAGCAGACTGAAGAGGGAAACATGTCCGCATCTTAAATCAAGTCTGTGTTGCAAAGGCTGCAGGGAGACATGGGAGTTGGAGTTCACATTCACTTACCAGGAGCAGAGCAATGTGTGAGGCTGGAGACAACCCTGCTGTGACAGGGATGACAACACAACTGCTCATCTGCAGCCACATAGCATGTTGCATGTTGTTTGAAGCAGTTCTGGTACAACAGGGTGTCACTTCCTGGTCAGGGACTGAGAAGGACTCCCAGTGAACCTACAACCAGAATACACAATTATTAACCAAAAGAGTGTTCAGTGGTTAATGCAATCAGCAACAGTGCATTGAAACTTCAAATACACAGTACTGAAACCTTAACTAATTGTTTATACTCTGTAAAACAGCATGGCTTTAAAAGCATTGAGGAGTTAATGGGCCCATATGGGCCTCTTCATTGGTTAAATTTCTAATTGCTTTTTCTCTTTTTGTGGTATGTGAATTGTTTCACTGCAAACAGCTGAAACATTTGAAAATCCCAATGAAAACTCGAGACTCTCATGCAATACCACTCAACAGTGCCATGAGTTACTGCAAGTCATTGAAGGTAACTGTGTATGAGTGCACTTTCAGTCTTTGACAAATACAAGGTAGTTTTATTATCTAACCTTAACTCAGAATGAAACAGAATTCAAATGACTTTGCATGTGCCATTGGCCAAAGGTGCCAGTTTAACTGATAATGCACTAGAGGGAACTTGAACTTGGGCTTGAGCTCACAGCGTTCCCTTTCCAATACTATGTGGAAAATTCAATGCTTCCTTTATTTTTATGCAAACTTGCTCAAGGGGAAACTGGTTTCTGAGTTTTGAGTTACTAAGGATGGACCAAACAATGTTCCCTCATGAAGGTTACAAAATGAGGCCTAAAATTCCATGTGTCCCAAAATGTTTTCTTGAAGGGTCTGGTCTTTTAAAAAATATGTTACTGACAATTTGGTGTGGAACTCAAATGCATCAATTGCAAAAAACCCAACAGACCAACACTCAATATTGTTGTTTTTCAAGGAGTAGTATTCCCAATGGGAACTTTTCTTACATGCTGGCAATTCTGCATTTTGCTGGAACAGTTCCAGAAGAGACAATCTAATGCCTTCTGTAGTCTGTTTTCATATTGAGCAAACCTTGCTGAGGTGCAGAAAAACAGTGATTTAAACTGATAAGCTTGCAAAAGAGAGCTGACTCACCTACTGCCATGAAAAAAGGATTCCCACACTGTGATACACAAGAAAGTGTTGAACTTGTACCAGCTCAGTCCCTCACCCTTTTGCTGGAAGTGTTTGGGAATCACCAGATACTTCTGCTTGGCAAGAGTAGAACTGCTACCTTTATAGCACAATACAAGTCCTTTCTTCTAGTGTTTGATGAAGAAGGTCAGTGCTGTTTACAGAGCCAAAAGGGACAAGACAGTCCAGCAAGCTCCATTGCTATTTTGGATGAGAGCAGGAGTATGATAGGTGACTTTTTTAATTTTAGATTTTATCAAGAGTTAGAGTGGCATTGGGAGGTCAAATATGTGGAAGATTTTAGTTCAGGATAGGTCCCATTCAGGATACTAGACTGCTGCTTTGAAATTAGACCCTGAAAATACTGCTCTTACCTTACTCTCCAACAGGAAAGAAAAAAACATAGAAGTATTGGTTCTCATCTTCCCTGAAGCATAGTCTGAAACTCAGTAAGAGGGCACACTCTCTCCCTGCCAATGCCTCTGCTGTTTCCTTGACCTGACTGGAACAGACTAGCGACACCCTTGACAGAGGACAGATGGATAATGTTTGGGTTTGTGATCGAGGCTGTGCTGTGCAAATCACAGAATTATTAAGATTGGAAAAGACCTCTAAGATCATCAAGTTCAACCATTAACCCAGCACCTCTGTGTTCACCACAGTGCTATGTGCCACATCCACACGTCTTTTGAACATTTCCAGAGATGGTGATTCCTCCACTTCCCTGAGTAGCCTATTCCAATGCCTTGCCACCCTTTCAATGAAGAAATTTTTCCTAATATCTAATCTAAACATCCCCTAATGACCAAAATGATCTCTGGTGGTATCTTGCTTCAGTATGTGGAGCGTGATGGATATGATCAGTCTCAGGAACTTTCATATTCTTGTGCTCTGACTTCTTCTCAGAACGGGGGCACACACTGGTCTGGCTTTCCGGAGGTGTAGTCAGTCTGTGAAATGGCATGCTGTAACTTGGTCTCACCCCTTTGTCTGGAAGTGCTGCTAAAGTGGAGGGCCAGTGAAGTATCTTCATCCCCCGTGAATATGACAAAGTCTTCTTGGCTTATGTGGTGGAAGTTCGTCTGGAGTATTGTACTTGGAGAGAAAGAAAACCCAGACTGTATGCTGGGGTATGTAATATAAAGGGTTTCAAGAGAGGGCTACCAGTTTCCAGAAACTATGTGAGGAAGGTTTGGACATTTCATTTTAGGCCACAGGGTAGGTACTTCTGACATACTCTTTGGAAGTTTTCCCTGAGTAATTAAAGGTACAGGTAAATCACAGTCCTGGACAGTATAGTTCTGCCAGAGATGTTGTTGTTTTCCTAACTGCCTGTGTATTTAAGTGCTTTCTCCTCACAACTTCATGATCCAGAAAGAAGCTAGCGGTACTTGGTGGTAGAGAAGGCCAAAACCAAAACATTTTTGAGAGGAAAAGTTACACAAATAACAAAAGAAGAAATTTTTACTTGGAAACTATTCTGTGATTGAAATTTTTTCTTGCAAATGTTTACATTGAACTCTAAGCATCTTGTCTTATGGGCAGAAAACATAATAGAGGTTGGTGCTTGAATATAATCTTCCACTGCTTGGCCAAAATACCACCTGTCTAATAAAGACCTGATGGGCCAGCCTGATTACCAGGCTTCCTGCATCTCCCCTGATTATCACCAGTTTGCTGCCCTTGTGCATCTGCTGGGCAGCTGGTGGGTTGCTGCAGAGCAGACCCTGCCCAGAGCAGTGCCCTACCTACCACATGTCTCACTTGTGGGCTACAAATACAGTGAAGAGCCTAGAGGGGAAGCCAAATGAGGAGTAGTTGAGGTCACTTGGCCTGTAGAAGGGGAGACTGAGGGGAGACCTCATGTGGTTACAACTTCCTTGTGATGGGAACAGCAGGGGCAAGCACTGATCTATAGTGATGAGCAATAAGACCCAAGGAAATGGCCTGAAGTTGTGTCAGGAGAGGTTTAGGTTGGATATTAAGAAAAGGTTTCCCACCCAGAGGGTGGTTGGGCACTGGAACAGGCTCCTCAGGGAAGTGGTCACATCACCAAGCCTGACAGAGTTCAAGAAGTATTTGTACAATGCTCTCAAGCACATGGTGTGACTCTTGGGGATGGTCCTTTGCAGGGCCAGGAGTCAGACTTTTGGTGATCATTATGGGTCCCTTCTACCTCAGGATATTCTATGATTCAAGGGAATAGAAAAGGGGAAATTAACCCCAAAAGAACATAGCCTGAAATTGGACAAAATGGATGCAAGTAATTTGAAGATGCTTTGAATGTTTTTAAAGGAAACAGAGGCCAGGAACATAACTATCTCTGGACACACACACATAGGGAAGTCTAAAGTGAAGGTGGTTGCTCCATCTCCAGAACTGTGCTGCCTCAAAGAGCCCCCAGCTCAGTTAATCCCCAACCAAGGTAATCCACCTATGAAAAGTCAGGTATGGCCTGATTCTATGAAGACCTGTTGAAAGACAGAAAAAACTATTTTGTAAGGTATCTGCCTGATTTGTCTGTACAACAAGCTGTGAGAATATTGGTGCTATCTGTGCACAAATTCTTCTGGCTGTGATGTAAGATTTGGAGTGATTTTCCTTCACTTTGATGTATGCTATTACCTCTAACAAATCCCCAATACTTACTGCATAAGAAGATTAGGTTATTTTCTAAGTATTTTGTTAGAAATGCAAGAGACCTTGTCATGTTATCCAAGGCAAAACTCATTATTTTATGCTCTGCAGTCATCTCTGGTCTTGTTTTACTGACTAAGTCCAAAGAGTAAGGTGTTCCCAGAATTTATACACATAACAGGATTCTTGAATAGCATCTGGCTTAGATTATGTTTGTGCAAGGAAGGGGAGGAAAGTTGCTAGTGTCTGAGGGTCTTGGGAGATCTCCCAAAGTTGTCTTCTATGTGGCAGATGGGAACAATTTTTTGCCATACTCTAACCCAGCAAATTAGTCTCCTAAATCACAGACATTAATTAGGAACCCAACCCAGTCTAAAACTTTGACACCTGAAAGGGAGTTAACAGAGCCAACAACCTAAGTCCTGAGCTTTGGTGCTGTTATGGCATACCTGGCACACTGTGTGTTGTGGTGAAGAAGATCCCCATCAGCCTGTGGCACTGGGCTGTGACACTGCTTTTGGCTGCAGGACACATCCACAAGGTACGGTGCGGGACAGAGGCCCCAGCATTTCACTGCAAGCATAAATGGACATATCTTGCTTTGGGGTACCTTGGCATTATGGTGGCAAATGAAGATGGGTGCCACTCAAGGGATTTCATGCAACTGCCTTTGCCTCTGCAACAAGCAGAAGCTGCTAGATGGAAAACGTGTTTCTTGTCTGCTTTGAGTACATTGTAATATACACATAGTTCAGGCTTTTTTTCAGGATATTGTAACACCTGTTTAAAAATGCATTAGAAGAGGAAATATTTGCTCTAATATTGTGCACAGACTTTAGTTATCTTGAAGATTAGGACACTAGGGAGTGGTTTAAGTACCACTGTTTGGATTCACTTGCTGATCTGTTGCCAAATGCACTGAAGAAAACTGGAATGTGATAAAATGAGAACTTGATCAATTGCCTGTGCTTTTAGACAGAACTGCAGATCCCTGTGCTTCAAGAGATAGATGTCTGTCTGAGGCACTGCTTGCTTTGAAATAATACAATAAGGCATTATTTCATGCTGGTGGGCTGCAAGGTGAGTGGAGATTATGAGTAAGGAGGCTACATCCTTAAGCATCTGGCTCAATGCATATTCTTCCTTTCAGTCTCTAGTTGGTATCCCTAGTCAAGATAAGCTATGGGTTGTAGGCACCACTGTATAGAACACTAATATTCAGCTAAAGCCTCAAAATACTGTTGAGGAAACCCAGACACCATAGGGGATCAAACGGTCTCCTGAGAGAATTCTAAATCACTGTTGGCTTATGACTGTTTTCACAAATGAACATAATTCAAGTCATTGGTTTAAGAAAGAAACCAATTGGTTTAAGAAACTCACAAGCTCTCAGATAAAGGAAGTTCCTCTCCCCTGGAAGGGTTTCTTTTGTCATTGTTATTCTGTGTAGGAAAAACCTGCCCACAACTAACAGTAATGAATGGAAGATTTTGAGATGCCTATGGACCTTAATCCAGCCCTAGCTGTTATTTCTGGGAGGTTTGTTCCCATTATGTCTGCCAATGGCTTCTCCAGAGAGGATTGACCATTAATGCCCCACTCTTCCTTCATGCTCTTCACGTGATGGCCTGTGTGTTTCAATCCGCTCTATGGGGGGGAAGGCAATATTTTGGAAATGCAGGATGTAATTAGAAGCAGCTGATGATGACAGGATTCTGGATTTGTTTTCTTGATTTCTGGCTCTGACTTTGAAGGTGGGTGTTTTCTGTGTTTGTTTCTGTCCTGAGTCATTTTTATGTCACGGCTCACTCCAGGGTATCTCTTCACTGGACAAAGCTATGTCAATGATGAAAACACCACACTGCTGTTCATGATGAGGATGGAGAATGGGCTGTCACAGGCATCTACCCTTTAACTCTGCAGTCAGCAGAGACTGGGAGAAACATCTGGGTACCGGGAGATGTGTCATATGTATCTACGTACTTTTTTCTTCTGTCATTGAAGGCTGATGAAGTGTGTGTTTTTTTGTTCTCATAAAAATGCTCTACAGGGTTGCAGCATAGACGGGAAGATGAAACACTGGAGACCAAAATGTGGATCTTGGTGTTTCTGCTCAGTCAGTAAGAATGTGTAGCCTATGTTGAAAGAGCATGATTGCTTTCCACAGACCTAGGGCTACTAGAGAGGGACAGTGGCACAGGGCTGCACTGGAGCTGATGGGTCATCTTTTTCCGGTCATCTTCCAGGGAAGGATACTGCAAATCGAACAAGAAGAATGATGCAGCTATCCAGCAATACCTACATTGTGTGTTAAGGGAGGCGTGGGAGGGTCAGGAAAGGGTTCCCAACATGTATAGTGCCAGATGTCTGGTACCTGCACTTCATACCTGATGGGGTTGGACAGAGCAATTCCTGATAGTGACCAGGTCCTCAATGCCAGGTCAGGTGCAAGGAAGGTCTACAGCTAAAATCTTGGAAGGTGTTAGCAGCAACAGCTGGTGTGTTCCATTGAATTCCTACTCATGAAACTTCTTTTCAGATACTCTGGGTTTTTGCTGAATGAAATTCAATTGAGTTGACCATCTATCATAACGACTTATACGATTAATGTTTGCTCTAACAATAAAGAAAAATTTAACAGTAAAATCCCCTCTCCATTTTTTTTAACAGAGGTAATTTGGTTTTCTGGGAAACCGTAGTGATCTGTATTGAAAAAAAAACACAAGAGCAAATTTTGCAAGACATCCCAAAAGAGCACCAAACCAAGCTTACTGACACACCATGTGCTGTCACTGCAACATATTTTACTCAAAACCTATTAGAAAAATGCTCAGAGTCTATTTAAAAATATCATTTTCCCCCTTTTTTTTTTTTTTTTTTTCATGTGGTTTACTTTCTAAGAGTGAAATATGTTTTCCCCTCAGACTATCTCAGTCTGGCTGGGGATAATAGTTTATGGCCAGTAAAAATATTAGCTCAAAATATTTAACACTATTTTGTGTGTATATAATAAGATTATGGCTTTAAGATCACTAGATTTGTCACCTGGAAAAGTGTCTTCTATTCTTAAAGGCATTATTGATTTGTGTGAGGTTACTTCTGATTAAAATAGACTAGTAATTAATTAAAGAATGTCCATTGTATTTTGGGAAGTTCTAGGAAGAAAATGAGCTGTAAAGTACAGAATCTTCATCTTTCACTAACTTCTGATCTCAGCTGTGAGTAAGATCTCAGAATTCATCCTAGAGCAAATTTGTAGCTTCTGGGTTGTGGATTACTGGATATTGAGTATTACCTGACTTCCATGGCAGTGTGAGGTACTGAAATGGAAAAAAAGAAAATCTTGGCAGGTGGTTATTTTGCTCTGTATTTGTATCAAATAACAGTGATGTGAAGCTGTCAACACTGAATTTTAGTACAAATGCTATGTAAGTGAATTATTGTAGAAAATGCAGGTGAGGCAGTAAAAATCAAGTGGCTTACTATAAGTTGCATTATTATGCAATTATCTGCCTTTTGCCTCCATAACCACAAAGTGTATGCTTAGAAATCAATTAATCTGCACAAATATTTCTGTTTAATTTTTATATGTGCATATATCAGCATGTAAACACATATTTCCCTATAATTAGAAATTTATGTATATGTGCTTACTTATAAATGTACACAACTCATATCTGTAATATGAATTGAATTATGAACTTCATAAATGGTAATATGTTTGCCTATGCCATCACTATTGCTTCAGCCCAGCTTACCTGATTTTGTACGAGGCAAAGCATAACTTTTACTAAACTTACCCTTCTCTACAAATTTTCATTTTAAAAACCCTCTAAAAGTGTTTGGGAAGTTCTGTTGAAGCACAGCTCCTTGGTTAAGTGAAAAGTACAGCTCCTGGCTGAAACCAAGTTTCTGGTATATGTTGTTGAACTGGTAACTATATTGCAGTGAGTGGTGACCAAAACTTTGCCTTCCAGGCATTGCAAATCTTTCCATTGGTGGCAAAGACGCTGAGTGAAAAACCAAGAGGGAATCGGGGGAAATAGCTTCAAACTAGAACAAATTACTGGATGACTCTGTTGCCAAAAGGTCACATTCTTTCTTTAGAAAACTGTGTGCAGCTCTGCTGAGGTCAGAAGGAGGAGCATGAGGAAGAGGAAGACATACCGAGGAAATAATCCTTCCTGTATGGCCTCTGGGAGCTGCTTCTTGACCTGTGTGGAGCCCAGAAGCAAGGAGCAGGAAGAGAGCATACACAGCACTCTCAAGTGGAGAATTTTGTGACATGCTTCCAGCCTCTCATAGAAGTGCTGGTTGGAAGGGATCTCTCAAGCTCATCCAGTCCAACTGCCTCCTTAAAGCAGGACTGTCACTGACACTATATTAGTTTGGTTGTGGCTTTCTTCAGTCAAGTCTCAAAGAGAGGGAGACCCCATGGTGTGAGCTATGCCATGGACTGTTTTAGCAGCAAAGGAGGATAAGTTCTGATGCTCTTTATCTCCCTGGCACTGTTTAGGCATGCATGCCCAGATACAGTCTCAACATCTAGCTTGGTCAACAACAGTATTTTTTTGTTGTTTGTGCTTTCTTAACATAGGATTTTATTTTTTTTTTCTTTTAATAAAAACTTAAAAATGTCCCTCTTGGCCCTTTTAAAAGCCCAGATCTGACAGGATGATTGGTGATTTGAGTGTGAATCCTTATTAGTGGAGGTCTTTCCTTTGTGTTATGTACAGTAAGTCCTGACCAAAGCAGAGATGAAATTAAACTGGGCCCACCTACCACATGAGTATACATCCAAATGAAAGAGAATGAATGGCTGGCCTGAAGAAAAGGGATCACAGCAACTGATTTTTTTCTAGGAAACCCTGTCCAAGGTGTGTCATTTGGTAAAAAGGTAGGTCATTGACAACAGTCATCTGACTCAGCAGTGCCTTCTCCAAACTAATCATCCGTATTCCCTTTGCAATCAAGAGATATGTGTATCTCCAGGGGGTGGTTCATCACCCCCTAAGGGGTGTCTAATACATACAATGAATTGCCCTCTGCCTATTTCTCTCCATCATATATGGAAAGTTCCTTTAAACTGCATGCTTAAAATAGCTACTTAATTTTTAGAGTGCTAGCATTAAAGTGAAACTGATCTCTCTCAGTGGAGCTGGATGTATACCAAAGAAAATATTTGCAAACAAAGATTTGCAAACTTGCTTTGGCTTTCACCAAACACCTTTTATCCTGTTTCCATAAACAACATTTCAAGTAATATTTTATATGGGAATATTTTACAAGCAAATTAGTTATTGTGGTGCAAATGCATGTGTGATAACCTGCCAAACTGCAGGTGAAAGCTTGGCAGTTGAAATCTGAAATCCCTGGTGCTGGCTCTATGAAATTAGCTTCAGTCCTACCCTGTGAAGAACTCTGGAATTTTTACCATCCAGGTCAGGGAGAGGGAAAATCATCTTATGTCTCTTAAGGCCAGTCACTTTCTGCAATTTGGCAATCATAAATTTTCAAGTCCCTACCCACAGAGAGTAGGGTGACATTTGCTTATGGAAAATATTTGCTGGAATGTTACAGATAACATGCTATTTTTCTAAAAAATTGTCCATTTTGTGATAGTAAGTCAAGCAGAAGAAGAGGACAGTATGCAAGTGCCTCACCTCACTCCTGTTCCTGATAACCTTGATTCTGTCTGAATTAGTTACTGGGAAAAGATGAATATTTCCTTGACTTCTAAGCCATCTGTCCTTAATCCTCCAGCTAGTATTTTTATTAACACTTTTTATCTTATTCTATTCAATTTTATTGTATTTCAAAGCTAGTGAGTCTAAATCTGTATCAAAGATATTGTTCTCTGTAAAATGGATTATTATATTTAAAACATTTATTATCTCCACCATCCTAACACAATCTGGAATTAAAAACCCCTTCCATATTTAGGATTAATTAATAACATTTTTATGATTTCTGAATGGATGTCAGTGCCAAGATAACCTAGGAAACATGACTATTTCCAGTGCTACTACCACCACCACCATTGCCTATGTACTTTGCTGGAACTAGTTCACATGACTATGTCTCAGTTTTCATTATTGCATTGACAGAAATAGCTCATGCACAGAGAACTCAGCTTGTAAATGACATTAAAACCATCAGTATCAGAATCAGTTTGGGAAATATATTTTATTTCCACTGTAAAAAAAGAAAAAGAAAAAAAAAACAGGAAAAAAATGTAGTCTTTGGACTTCTGAAAATTTTTAACTGATGTAGAAAAACCAAAGACCAAATACCAGCATATTCTTGCTTTGAGCTGTGAAAAAAACTTCTACTTTTTTTTTTTTTTTTCCTTAGCCAATATTGCTTTCTATTTGGGAATTATGTACCTTTTCCAACTAAAATGTCATAGGCTTTAAGGAAAATCTTCAAAGGTATGTGTTCTTGGACTTGTCAAGTTTCATTCCAATGGGAAAAAAAAAAAAAAGTGAAAGATACCCTTAGGCATGGGTGCTTGAAAATAAGTATTGCTGTTTTATAGGAAGTGTGATCTTGCTTCCCATTTTTGTTAAACTGCCCATACTGAAAGCTGTTTGCTAACAAATTGAAACTGTGTTAACTTCTTCAGCCACACTTTTCTTCCATAAACTTATTCCTTTTATTTTTCTCTTCTGGTTAACTTGCTTCTTGGCTATTTCAGATGAGCAGTGTATTCCCATTCATTCAAAAGAAATAAGTTCTCAAGACCAGAGAAAAAATCTCAGGTTTATCAGTCTTCTAGTAAGCAGTCTTATAGCACATGGACCTCCAGTATCTCATCAGCTTCAGTGTCACCTTCTAGCCAATTTGATCATGATGTACTCTCTCCCAGGACCTCCAGTTGTGAGGAGACTCATGCTCTAACAGGTCCCAGCAGGCCAATAGTCCTTGACTTTGGAGCTGAAGCTCGTTTGGCATCTTTCTCCTCTGTCCCAGTCCCTGCACGGTCCTCCTCCTTGGTTTCAGTCCTGCTTCTTCAAGTCCTTCTCTCAAGGGCTTTGTCCAAATGCTGTGCTTGCTCTGTGGGTCCATGTGCTCAATGTTTGAACTGTCATAGCAGCAGTTCTCAAACCAGAGGATGAGAAAGCTACTGTCCGAACATATCCCATGAATTAAGTAAAGCCCAAAACATGTCTGAAAGCTGATGACAGAGGACATTGTAGTCTTTCAACAACTAATCTCCACTTGAGACAGATAAAAAGGCATAAGAGTCTTGTGCTTTTAGTTTTTGCCAACTTTTTCATTAACTTAGTATGCTTTGGAAAGAAAAAAAACAAATCATCACAAAAATCTGAACACCAAAGGTGAGGTTTGGAACAGCAGCTTCACAATGTTGAAGGTTTTAGTGGCAATCCCTGTTTAGACAGTTTGCTCCACAGCCACTCCTTTCATCAAAGTTTGCCTCCCTTTTTGCCATTTTCATCTCAAAAAACCAAAAGCAGGAAAAAAGAAAAGAAGGCAGTTTAACCTGCATTATGTCATTTATCCAGGGCAAAGGCAGGAGAAGCGAGAAAAGTGTTTCTTAAGCTGATTCTTCTGCCAAAACCAAATTATGAAACTGCATGGTCACATTCCTTAAACAATTTCTTCCAAACCCTATAAGACATTAACAAGTAGTGGAAATCAGTGGAGAAGGCCCCTCCAGACCAGACTGATGGTAGCTGGAAAGTCTTGTGAGAACCACCCATGAGCCTAAGCTGTAGGTAGTCTTTCAGCACTGTACTAAGACAACACAGATTCTTATCCTTTCAGAGCAAAGTCATGGCTCACACAAACCAGTTCAACTCCTATAAACCTGAAAAGGGTGAATTGTATTCTTAAATACACACATGACCACCCAAGTAAGGTAATCCCACTGGTTGGAACTGTGCAAATGAGGCTAACATCTAACCACAAGGGCATAGGAACTGCCAGCATATCCAATTAGCAGGATAAAAGTAACTGCCCTCCTGAATCAGTAATTATTTTCAGTGCACACAGTGTGATGGAAACCCTTCCAAAAATCAAATCTGTCTTACAGCAGTTTGACTTACAGGCAGTGCAGAATAGAACATTACTAAGAGTGTTGTAATTAACCATGCTTTCAAATGCACCGGCTAAATTTGGCTGTGCAATTAGACAAATAATAACTGAAGGGAAAGGTTACATTTTGGAATTACACATTAGAATAGATGAATATGCCTTTTGCCTTAGCTGCTTGTTCCTGTGTCATGGAAGGCACCTTGTTATGAAGCCCGATGTGTTGCCAATAAAATGCTTCTGTAAACACAGTTTCCATGTCCATTTCAATGCAGAAGTGCCATTTTCATGCACTCAGCATAAATATGCTCTTCCTTTAATTTATTTACATATCTGCCTCAAATATCAAAGAGAACAACATTTCAGCAAGACAACAACCAAATGGTAACATCAAAGAGCCTGACTTGGCAGTCTCCACTCTTTTCAGAGAATATTGATTCAAGCAGTGAATGTCACTGATTTCAGTCCAGGTGTGCCAAACTGACCCAAGTAAGTGGGTGAAGGTGACTGACACATTGACAAAAAATTGCCTTTT
The DNA here is from genome assembly GCA_013399695.1 of Formicarius rufipectus. NCBI lineage: Eukaryota > Metazoa > Chordata > Aves > Passeriformes > Formicariidae > Formicarius > Formicarius rufipectus. Next base: position 1,242,844 of record VXAU01003670.1, on the reverse strand, counting down.
CTTTTTTCAGTCTTCAAATTACCCCTCCATTTATTCTGCAATTCCTGAGCATGGCCAATATTAAAAATGGTCCACAGATGTTCAACAAATGACTTTGAAAACAGAACTTGAAATTACTGATTTAGCTCACATGGTTTAAAGCATTCAGAGTAGGTAGTTATCCTTGGGTGAAAGGGAAGCTACGATATAAGAAATTATATCCCTCTCACTAGACCTTTTTTTGGTGGATTCCCACAAGAACCATTCCATTTCTTACCTCTTTTTAATATTCAGAATGTGAACAGCTTTGTTAACTTTAATCCAAGTGCTAGCAGAGGGGATTGACACAAGTACATTTACTGTAACCCTGGTAACCTTGCATCTTGGAAGGGCTCAGCCACAAGTTTGTTGAAGACGGGTTTGAGCAAGACAAGAGTATTGGTGAGCAGATGGACTGTATTTCATAGCCTTGACAAAGTTTCATCTGGATGAAAGGACATATTGGAAACTGATTACATCTACCTGTAGCTAAAGAATACTCTTGTATTCCTGCCTACACAAGGCAGCATCAGTGAATAACTGTTAAAACACTGGAACAGGTTGCCCAGACAGGTGGAAGATGCTCCACTACTGGAAACATTCCAGGTCAGGCTCTCAGTAACCTGATCTAGATGAAGATGTTCCTGCTCATTGCAGGAGGAGTTGGACCACATGGCCTTTAAAGGTAATTTCAAACACAAACTATTCTCTGAGTCTATGAAAAACACTCCCCATGAACTTGAGCTCGTTCAGGGCCTGGATCCCACCCTTAATAATAAATTTACTTCAGTCATTCATGCTTTCACCATGCCTTGGATGGACTATGGTGATTCAGATGGTCTGTGAATGGAGGCCTCTGCACAAGCCCTTTCCAGAACAGAGCCTCTGCAGTAGCACAGTCTTTGCAGAGTATCTCAGACCTGCTCTTCATTTTCTCCATTGTCTTTGCATGGATCACCAAATCAAACTCAAAATCTCCTTGTACTCAGGGTACTGAGAACACTGACTCTTACAGAGTTCCTGTTGCCCATTGACTCCAAGCATGAAATTTATTGTTTCTCTCTTTAGCTGTCAAACAGCCAGGCATCTTGAGTAAGCCAATTCTTTGTACTTAATGGGTCGAGAGAGAGGTATCTCCTCTCTTTATTCACTAAAGAAACCTGTCTCTCCCCATGGACAGTTGAAAAACTTAGACCCTATGCTCAGATTAGATACCAAGCTTTTAGATGGATTGAGGAGAGTGGGCTAAATCACAACAGAAGCCAGTGTGAATGAAATGACTAAACTTGCGCTTTCTGGATGTTCCTGAAAGTTGTTTGAATTGCTGAAGTTCCCAAGTGGTCATCCTTGTAACAGATTTCACTCTACTGGAATAATGTAATCCCTGGTCATCGAAATAAGCTTCAGCCTGTTATCTAAATATGTGGAATGAAGTCCTCCAGGAATTAAGGCAAGTCATGAATCACACCTCCTTCTGTTCCAAGTGTCCCGTTCTTTGCTAGATCATTTCTTTGGACATCCTTATCATAAATGCACAACACCGTGTCCTTTAAAAAATTCAACAGCTTGTAAAAATGTCTATGGAACAACAACCGAACAAGAACAACACAGAAACCTCCAAGCCCAACAAACAAAAAGTCACAGGTTACCAATGTGAGACACTCCAGATATTTCAGTTGCAGACGAGATGAAAGAGAAAACATCCCAGGAAAGGTTTGCTGAAAGTCTGATAGGGAGTTATGGATGTGCAAGAGAAGAACCAATAAAAATGAAAGAGGTACAGAAGACAGGAGGAGGCTTGACATCTTTCCAAAACCAGTAAATTGACCTGGAATGCATTTGAATTTACCTAAATAGTTGCAGAGAATGTTTTTGTCTACTCCCAGAACTACAAGCTATCTCAAGATCTTATAGTTACGGCAGGTTTGGTGTTTTTTGTTGTTGTTTGGGTTTGTTTGTTTGTGTTTTTTCTTTGTGTGTGTGTGTGTGTTTGGGCTTTTATTTTTTTTAAATATTTCTTCAATATTCTGAAGCTTAAAGGAGGTCTATCCTATTCCATATCTGTGTAATACACATCTAGGTTGAAGGACCTGGAAATGCATAAAAAAATTCTTCAGGGTGCAATGGTAGAATCCTCTGCCATTTACCCAACTGCAAAGAAATCTAAATGTTTCTAATACTATGATGAGCAGAAAGATTCGGCTGCTTAGCTGCCACTGAGCACTTCACTTTGAAAATGGATAAATTTGGACCATTTCCTAGATGTCACATTGTCACTTCTGAATGACACATTGGAAGAGGAAGTCAAATGAGGAAGTGAGTTCAGGAGTAGTGAGCGTGTAGAAGGTCCCTCTTGCTTGCAGGGACCAGCCAGGAATCTAGCAGCTGGCTGAGAGTGGGTGTGTGTAGAGTGTAGTCAGCCTGTTGATTTGAGGTGCCTATCTTTGATGCCTACTTCTTTCCATTGCCTATATAAGGAATAGAGTCTGGCAGACGTGGAGCATGGGGAGCCTGAATTGCCCATCACTGTCTTACTAGTTGTCATGGCAACACAGGCAGGCACCTAGAGGAGATGGTCTGAAAGTGGTCTCGGCTGACTTGCAAATGCATGCCACAGCTTGTGTGCAAGTGAGACATCTGTACTGTACATATCCTGGCTTGGAGTTCACACTCCAGCACGCTGATGACTGAAAGGAGCTGTGGTTTGAAGCTGCCCTTTGCAAGCCTCAAACAACAAATCTTTGTCTTTCCATCTGGTTTTAGGCAAACTTGAGCATGGAGGACACATGGTGCTGCAGAAGGTAAATTCTCCATCTGAATGCCTGTGAAGCTGCATTAGTGATGGGAGAGAAGTGAAACTGCTTTATTCATGGGACACACTTCTACATGGGGAGATACCCCTGTGAAGACATCACTGCATCCCACGCCTTCTTTTGTAAATTACAAGATATGCTTTAAGCTCCTTATGGAATTGATCAGTTAATTAATCAGTTTATCTGCTTCTGCCCTACATTTAAATTTAAATCTTTGTGGCAATTCCATTCAAATCTCTTAAGCTCTGTTGAAAAAAACAGGAAGAGGAAGAACTGGTAGCCTGTAAATTACTTCTCATACGACAAGGTCCATTCTGGTTATTGAACTTTTTGTGTGATTTGGAGATTCTCTTGCACCTGCAGAGGCTAAGTCCACTCTTGATTATTGAAACAATTGTGCAAGTAAAGCAATTGGGTAATCTCATAGTGATGCGAACTATGTAATTTTCTATGAAGGCATTAGCAAAGAGTTGCAGGCATTCACAATTAATTCCAGCAACGAGCTGGGATTTAACATTGAAATACTTGGTTTCTAGCTGCATTGCAAATTCATCCCCAGAATCCATTCCCTATTACTCACCACCTTTTGCACCCCTTAACAATGGTAATGGATTTTTGTAGTATAAACAGGAAGAAAAGCAACAGGATTAGATTGCAAGTACTGCTAGCAATGTACTTGAGCTCAGATAGGATCCTAACATATGGAAGATGCTGAAATCCAAGATTTTTGTTTTGTGTAATTGTACATTCAAGAACAGCTCTGAAATTCAGAACAGAGGCTCAGGTCAAGGCAGGATTGCTGGGGTAGGTCTTGAGCTCTGGTCTGTGCTTGTAGGTGTTGAGGAGTCTGCATGGTTCTAGAGGATGCTGTAGACTTTGCCTTGATTCTTGCTTTGGACCTGACTATCTTGCACTGATTTAAGCCTGTACTAGAACTACATTCATCTGAACCAAAAATTTAGTCTCTAGTTACAAAGTCAGAAATGCAAAGGGTCAGTCTTTCAGAATGGTTTTTCAGCTATTAATTTTCAAATCATTTCCAAACTGCTACAACACCATGCATGGATCAGGTGGAGATATTACTGTAGAATGAGATGCAGTTTGATGTCTCTTGGTTCAGGAAATGGGGAATAAAACTGTTGAGGCCAGAACATGCAGAATTTTATAAGCCTGTGGAAGATTTTTGTTTCTTTCTTGCATAGAAATATCAGGTTTGATGTTAGCAATTTGGCCCATTAATAACTGATTTGCATATCCCAGACAGAAAACTGCTATCTGCCACAAATTTATAAAAGAGTTTCATATTGTGAAATTCTCTAGTAATCCTTTGTGATTTCAGTGCAAGGAGTTTGTGATTAAAATTTAAATATAATCCTTGCAGTCTTCTGGTGTGCTTAAGTACAAGAAAATGTTATTTCCTGCATCTTAAAGCTCATTGTGGTGGATGCATTTAAATGCCATCAATTGAGTTCTGTCTGCTTTGAAAACTAAACAAAACAGAAAGTCTTTTAAAGCAAATAAAGAAGCTGAAGGATTCATGGTCTCTGCTGAGGCATGAAGACTAACATACTGCACAGTATTGTCTAAGTTTAGCTCTGAGAGCTTATTTGTCAGACCGGGCTCTACAGTTCACTACAGAAGCTACTGTGGTCATTGCTGAGTCCCTGTTCCAGAGTAACAACTATAACCAGCTAAACTATTTTGATAAAAGTGGCCTTGTAGGAAGTGTATTGCTTGTTCTGTCTCTTTCCCAAATAAAAAATACCTGTCATGTTTCAGATGAAAATACCTCTCCCTCTTTTCCCCTTTTCCCCCCCCTCTCCTTTCTACAATGGCAGGTGCCAACAGGGTAAGGGAAGGAGTAACCACGAAGATTTTTCAGGTTTTGCCTTTTGGTCAAAGCAGTGTGAATCACACTGCAGTGCTCTAACATTTTTGACTAGTTGTCCAAGTAATGACTATTGTAGAACCATGTTGCAGAGTTGTGGAGTCATCCCGAGGAAGGTCAAGAGCGACACTGCTCAGGATAGACGCAACGAATGTGAATAGGGAAGGGACTGCCTTGCTCCTTTCTCTCCTCAGGTGAACAATGGCAGAGTGGTGCACAGGATAAGACTAAGCTGTCCTGATTGTTGATCAGCTAAGCATCAAACACCAAAAGTGTAATTTCCCCAGGCATATGGACTTTCTACAGCAATGAGGAACTTCAGAAGTATTTTTAGACTTGAAAAATCAATTGGAGGGAACATGAAATATTTTCATGTGCCTGCTTACACATGCAAAGGGTGTTTTCATCATCAGAGTTTTTTAATAGAGTTGTTAAGCCATCTTCATGAACTAAAATGGAAAAGTAGCAATCTTCAGCTTGGAATCCAGTGGCATCTACACTGAAAAATTGTATCAGACTTTATCTGTTGATCATATTTGAAGTACCTGGACATGGTTCTAGTTAACTTCAAGTATGCTGAAAATGAGCCTAGAGCATAATTTTCAAGTTGCATTGTCATGACCATGTCACTTTCTAAAGTATTGCTAAATTATTCCTTTTTTTTTCCTTTGCCAAAGAGGTAGGAGACTGTTTTGCTGTCTGGAAAAATGCCTACCTAGAAGTAGAGGTCCAGATCTTTAACAAGGGTAAATTGGCAAAACCCCACTGATTGTAATGGAGCAACGCCGATTTTTGTCAGTTCAGTATCTGGCCCATCAGATTTTCAACTGTTATCACCACAGGCAGAATTCAAATTGACGCAGCGTGGGCTGACATGATTGAATGCAGAACAGGCTTCCTGGTTTCCTAAATTATTTTAATAACAGAAAGAATGTAGATGGAATGCCAGGCTAAGATCTCTACCTGGATAAAGGCCCAGATTTTATTTAATTATTTTTTTGTTTTGTTTTCATTTGGGGTTTTTGTGTGTGTGTGTGTGTGTGGTGTTTTTTGTTTTGATTTTTTTTTTTTTTAATGAGCCTGTTCAAAAGTCATTACTTTTTCATTATGGAGTTTTTCATTACATGATCCTCAGGAACAAAAGTCTCAGATTCCTTTCAGAGCTGCAAAATCCCCCAGCTTCAGGTAGGAAGTATTGCCTTGAATGGGTCCTGTAGGATACAAGATTTATGGAAAGAGAGCAGGAATCTACCCATCTCCTGACCCTATAACAGATCAGCTGCTAAATCCATCCCTGAGATATTTCGGCACCAGGTATTGCATTTCCAGGGGATTTGGTGGGTAATCGCTTCTGTGAACCACCCAAAACCATCTGTCATCCTGGAGTCCACTGACTCCCAGGGCTTGCACTGGTTCCAGGCTCCAACACATCTGTGTGGACACTTTTCAGAGCATTCACCATGCAGACACAGCTGGCTGATGGTTCTCGAGGGAGTCAGGAACATGCAACTCTGCCCGGAAAGCCCTGGAGCAGGATGAGGTGGATAGCACGAGGAAGGTGGGATCTGCCCAGAGATGAGTATGTGCTCAGATAGTGCTGTCCAGGTAGAACAGAAGGGGTGTCATCTACTCTGAGCTTCACTGACTGGCAGAGGTCCTGGAGCAAAGCAACCATGAGCCAAGACCCTGTACAAACAATGTGGGGTCCAAAGAGTGTGGGCTGAAATGTCTGTAGGAACAGTGATAATCTGCACATAAATAAATTTGCCCATCGTAGGAGCCAAATTAAAAACATAACATTTTGATTTCTCCCCTTAGGGAAAAGAGCTGTATTTTTCCTCACTTGAAAGAATTCTGGCATCTTACTTTCATCTGCCCTTGTGTCAGAACAAAGCTAGCTGATTACTCGATATCTCAGCTGTGATTTGGGGTGTATTTTTTATTTTTCTTAGAGATTCAGAGGGTGGTAAAAAGCCTCATTGCAATTCATTAATTAGTATGTCTGCTTCTTCTTTTGACCAGAAATGCAAGGGTATCCTTTTCTATGAATGTCATTTTCTCTCTGGGCTCTTGTACTTTAATTTCCTAGATGTGAAAATGGGAATAGAAGACAAATTAGGTATTGAAATGAGGGGATATGAACATGACTCTCTTCTCCTAAAGAACTTTCTCTTTCAAAGAGAAAAAAAACCAAACTTTTGTAGCTAAGCAAAAGAGAATAAAGAGTTTTGTATATCAATTGTATTGAATAAAATGTTTTTATCCTTCAAAAACTTTGTTTGGGGGAGCAACTTAAGTTTAAAGAAAATTCAAAGCATTGGTGCACTTACTATTCCTGTGTATTTTCTCTTCTTCCACATACCATCCCAGCAATCTGACCTTACTTCTAAAGTTATTAATCTAGGTTTTGTGGTTTTGGCAGATAAATAACTATTTTATGATGCCTAACACAACAGTGCCTTGATGTTTAATATATTGCTGATACACAAATATTAAGTTACAAGGGCAATGTTTGGTATCTGAATGAAGGGGTCTTAGGTGAGATGAGCTTTCCTATCTCTGCTTTCAAATACATGAGCATAAGAATAGAATAATAGAATTTTATTGTAATGTAATTTAGTTTGAAAAAAAAAAAGGAGAAAACTCTCTTCTTGATGAAGAAGGGGGACTCATACATTGTTAACATTTATTTTATTGGATCGTTATTTTTGCAGTTAAAGATGCATTTCTATTCTGCTTTGCCTGATGGTACAGGGGGTTCAGTCTCATCCAACTTTTGTCAGTGTATTACTTTTTCTGCCTTCTGCCTAATGGTGATTGTGCTATTCTGAGGTTAAAAGGACCAGTGCTAAAATTCTACCAGTGGTGTGGGAGAGGGACATGTGCCTCTCTTGACACTGCTTATCTGTCTTCTACTCCTTCCACTGGCCTCTTATGCTACAAGGCAGATGTAGTCACCTTGGTCAAAGAGGTGGTTTTGGACTGCTAAGGGATCATATAGTTTCTAAGTAATTCTTCATTTTCATGATGAGTCCTTTCTGAGGATGGTAGTGTTGCCTGTTGTGGCAGAGATCATCTTTGTGAAGGAGTCAGGCTATTCTCAGGGGCGGCATATATAGCATGAAGACCTGAGCAGAAGATGGGAAAAGGCACAATCACTATTCTCGTCAGCTACACATCCCTTGAAGGCCTCTGTGAATTCTGGACACCTGGATGCCAGAAGCTATGCTACTCATCCCAAGTCCAGTGTTTGTCCTACTCATGTAGGAGTGACCTCTTCCTTGGTAGCTTGAGCAGGGAGTGTTCGCAGCAATGCTGCTCAATAAACACATTTCATGGAAAAAAACGGAGGGACTTCTGTTGGAAATTTTTCATGAATTATTTTTGTTTAGGAAAACATGATATCATTCTGATGGTAAGAAAACAAACTGGGAGGCCAGCTTTCTGTAACTCCTAAAATATCACCTCTTATTTTTCATTTCAAAATATAGAAGAAGAAAGTGAAGAAATAAAATAGCCTAGACCAAAACCTATGTCTACTTCTTAGCTTTTGAATTTTTTTTTCTGCCTTTGGTCAGTGCCTGAAAAACAAGAATGAGAAAGAGGATGTGCAGAGGACTGTGTTTTCCCTTTGGGATGTGGAAACTCAGAATTTTAAAAATGATAGATTTATTTTTTCCTAATTGTAAAAATTACATTTTTTGGAGGGAGGGAAATGTTTTTTAAATCAACCCTCTGTTTTTCAGTGAAGACAAGTAAACCAGTTTGGCTCACCACATTTCATGGTTCAGCCTTCTCAGACCACAAATTATAGATGTCACAGCAAATGTCAAAAATACAGCAGGACATAATAAATTATATATGCAGAGACATGAATGCAGTCAGTCATATATACACATGCATTCATGTGAGTATATATAGTCATCTGAGTGTATATGAATATGTGTCTATAAAAATATCTCTGTACATATGTGTGTGTGTGTGTGCACAGATGTAAAGAAGATGTGTCTGTGCCTGCAAGCCAAAGAGGATCCCAAGGAGTTCTGCTTCAGGAAGGTCTCCTCTCTCTGTTGGGAAGATACATTTTCAACATTTTACATTATCAATGTTCAGCTGTGGTTCTCTCTGTTTTTAATGGCCCTACCAAATGTTTTGACCAGAATAAAATCTATCCAGCAGCACTGTGAACCTGTGTTTCCACCAGCTGTTTGGCGTATTTGTCACCTGTGTGAGGAAAGCTTGAAAGCTTTGCCTGTGTCACAAGACAGTGGTAACACAGCCTAGAAATCACACTTGGGTTGTGATAAAAAAACTCAGACCTCAGAACTGACCTTTTCAGGTAAGAGTGGAAATCCTTTGCACTTGCCAGTACATTTCATCAGGCCAAATGGAGACCAGATAAAGCAGGGAGGATATGTAAGAAGCAAGTTCCTCCCCTTGGGAAATATCACAAAAGCTGGAGCAGCATTTTGTGCCATGTTGCACAGCAGTCAATCAGAGATAATGAAGACAAACTGTTTATTTAAGGGGGAAAATATATTTGAGTTGAATTGTCCACATTTATGTTATGATTATTTCAGCAGAGTTAACTAGTGACCGTACAGAGTCTTGCAGAAATATCTAAGTTGGCTTTATACACAAGGTGGTCCTCATGCTGCTCCCAAACCCAGAACAGTGGTTCAGCACTAATTCAAACACCTTTGCTTGTGACAAAGGGAGAGCTCTGGTGATGGCCCTGTCCTCCTCACCAGCTCCTTTCTGTACTGCGCACATCTCAGCACCTCACCTCCCACTCGTGCTCTGGATGCTGCCACATGCTAGAGAAAGCTCTGTATTTTAAGAAATGTCTCTATGAGTTTCATTGCAGGCCGGTAACTCCTTGTCAAATGGACAGTGTTTCTTCAGTCTGCAGCCCCCATGCATGAGAGATAATCTGAGGAACCAGTTTCTCTGCATCTCTGCCTGACAGCTGTGCCGACTGCAAGTGCCACATCCCCTTCATCACCCTCATTTTCCTAATACCTCCATGGAACACGTGAGCAGAATATGATGTAGAAATCTTTGACTGAACACTGAACGACCCTGTGTGTCCTCCCAGCGTGACTCTAGACTCATGGGTCTCTTGGCAAGGCTCTCTCTCTAGTTCAGCTTTGGATTGATGTTTTTGGTGCCTGCAGTTTCAGCGTTACTTTGTTGGCAGGTAGTCCTGGGATGTTTCCTCTGCCTTGTACTATCTTCAAGCCCATGCTGCTCGTTTGCAGCAACTGTTTAAACTCAGGCTAATTGTAATCCAAAAGCACTACTCTTAAGACAGCTGCTGCACCTCCTTTTGTCACTGCTGGGATGTCTCACTCCTAATGCCTTCCTATGCGGGTTTCTAAGAGGTAGTTCAAGAATCAAGAAAAGACTTTATAAGACACTGGCACTCTGCCGTCAGATATTATGGTTTCAGTCTTCCATGCTGCTAGAAACTTTGCAGCAGTTCTGGTTTTCAGCTTAGGCTGTGATAGCAGACCTTCCCACACTGCCATCATCTCTGACTAGCACAAGTTCTGCAGACAACAAGAGATCAAGAGTGCCAGTCTCTCAAACAGCAGCCTTTGTGCCTGGACCCTCCCTTAACACCCAGCAAAAGGGGACTTGGGCTTTTCAGCATGATCTGAAGGTGAATGTGCCTGGCCTTTGATGGCTCAAAGGGAAGGGGAGGCAAGAGCGACCTATGCACAGCCGTGTTCTATTCTAGAGGCCATGACTCCCTTTACAGGTACATCTGGTCTTATCGCAGATGCTGGTTGTGCTGAATTTGTAAAGTCAACTGAAATGGGTGATGTTTTTAATTAACTTAATGCTACAAGTCTCTCCAACACAAAAGATACTTTTGCCCAACTGAAAGGGGTCCTAAGTAGCCTAAGTTAAGCAAAGGTATCTTTCTAAGTATTAATTTGAGGAATAACCTCTGAGAATCTCACCACTCCATTTATATTGCTTTGAGGTCAGGCAGAAAACATTGCTTGTGTTGCTGAAAATTAGTTTTTAAGATATCTCATAAGGTCTGTAATACTTATATTTTTAGAGATTTAACACAGGTTGCTATTTTCAGCTTTGCATTTTTAAGGGGATAAGTCTGTATGGAAATGTTATTTATGTGGATATGTGGCTGGACCAAGAACTTCACAACATGTAGTTTTCTCTATGTTTCACTGACAGCTCTGATGCAACAGATAAGCCAGAGGGCAAGACACACATTGTATTCAAACAGGAAAAATCACTTTTGCTGGGATCTGGTAATAAATGGTAAATGGTTTCACACCTTTGCTCAGCAATAACAGGATGCTGTAACTATACATAGAGAAAAGTTATTGATTGATTAAGTATTTATGAGAAAGAGAGACCCAAGACTCTATCTGTCTGCTAAAAGACAGAACTCTATCAAAAAGGCAAAATGAAAATTGGAGAACATGAACAAGCAATTCATGCTGTCTAAGACTAAGCACTGGTGTGACAAACCTGGCCAAAAGGGTTATGAAGGAATAATGGGAAGCAAAAGGGTTATACCTGTTTATAAATTAAGCTAGTTACAAACTACTGAGAGAGGAAGAAGTAAACAAAAACGTGGCTTGAGAAAAACTCAGTGTAAGGGGTTCTTATCTTTGGATGTTGGCAAGATTACTATTGTTCACAGTGTTTCCTTTGTTTCTGGATAGCTCTACTTAGGGATGTTTGAGGTGGTACACAGTCCCTGAGGGTGTTCCTGTACCCCTCATAAAAGAGGGTCAGGGAACAAACTAAGCATCAGTCCTGGGCACCCACTGCAAGAAACAAACTGCAGACAACTTCTACTCCCAGCCAGACCCACAAGTAAACAAGTGTTGGGTAAGGTTACCCTCAGCCCTCCCACAGTATCCATCCCAGACAGCAGCGTGCCTTCCACACCTGCAGCATCTACCTCACCTCAGGCCATGCAACATCCTCATCCCCCAGCTCTGTGCTATAGAAACACTATTCTGGTGGGATTCAGGACAGACAGCTCTTGGGTTATGCAGAATTAATAGTTTTATCTTAGGGCCAAGTGGGGCATCAGGTAGGGCCCAGGAGAAACTCATGGCCAAGCACTTGATGGGGTGGTCATAGGCAGCTTGTTGAGGGGGCAGCAGCCCAAACTGGGCCCCTTGGCCTGGCAGGAGGGATATAAATTCATGTCCTTCATGAACTTACCAGTATAGGCAAAGTCTTTTTAGTCAGTTGCAGCTTTCATCTGTCATTCTTGTGTCTCATCTAAACTCCCTGGCAAGGCTTTTCTCCTTTAAGTTGAAGTTGTCTGTCATCTGCTGCACAGGCAAGGGCAAACCCGTCTTCATTCCAGGTATTAGGGAGTTGAATCAGAAAAGAAAGAATTAAAGTTGCTCAAGCAATGGTAAATGTGGCGTTTATTTATGAAATAATTATAATGTGAAATAATGTGAAATACTCTTGTTCTTCTGGTATAAGCATTATCATTGCAAATGCTTTCCTATGCAAGTGCTGAGTATGAGACCAGGTCACACCATACAGCTTGGCCAGGCAACACTTTGATAAGCAAGTGCTGTTGCTTGAGTCATTCTGAAACAGACAAAGGAGGCAAGAGAGAAATCATGAGGGAGGATGCAAATAAGAGATATGGGTCACTGCTGAGTTCTCACAGACTCTGCACAGTTGGGCAGATGGTTTTAGATACCCTTTTCTAGAAATGTACCTTTGATGACTGTTGCAGCTTACCTGGGGATTTGAGGCCCAAATAGTACCAAAATGGCCCTCTTTTCCATGGAACTCAAAGTTTGAGAAGGCAGAAGAGACTCCAGTCTTGTCCCACTATAGAGTTAGGATGTAGTTGTGGTATATGCTATAATCTGGGTACTGTGGAAAGACACATATGGTTTGGTAGGGGGAAGCAGCAAGAACAGCAAACTTGGTTTTGCTGAGTCTCTAGCTCTGTGGAACAGCAAAACTCAACCTTCCCTACAAAAGTTCAGTGTCAGTGTTGGTCATAAACTTGGGAAAATTAGCTTTAGTATAAAACAACACTAATAGCAACCCATCCCTTCCACTTCCTTCCTTTTTTACTTTGTTAAAAGGTCAAGGACAAATGTTAAATAAATGAAGAGTGTGAAGCAAGTGTTTGCTTTTCGCAATTTCATCCCTTCAGTGTGTTTAGACCTCTTTGCATTAATCTAAATGACTTGCCAGAAGATGCTGCTCTTTCTGTGACTAATGGGAGAGCTGCTTAGAACAGATTTGTGCAGAAGATTTTGGGGTTTAATTGAGAAAACGGAAGTAACACAATTTAGTTTTCTGAGTTTTGGCAAAAACAAAACCAAAATTTTCAGTACTTTTTGTTAAAGAAGTTCTGGGTTTGGACCAATGACTCTTTGAGTTTGGCAGTTTTGGGGTTGCAGTTTTTCTGTTCTTGAAACCTTCAGTTTTTCATTGGGAAAGTAGATGTCTTCTGCGCAAATTTTCATTAGGCTGAAAAATCCCCTTTCCTGGGGCAGCAATTTCTTGGATGATCATCCTCAGTGGGGAACCACTGGCAGGTGCTCTGACATGGGGGAGGAGGATGGGAAACTCTGAAGGAAATACTTTTGTCTAAGAGACCAGGGGGTCTTATCCAGCCCACATGCAACACTTTGCACTTGTTTTTGTTAGATCACATGAAATTCCCATGGGCCCAGTTCTTGAACTTGTCCAGGTCAAGAATACAGAATCCTTCTCATTTCTAGACTACTGTTAACTTTATGCAGGCCTCTTCAAAAGGAAGAGTACTAGATCAGGCACTACGGCATTTCTGCTAAGCATGCCTGCACTCACTTTTTTCATGATTCTTTCAGCCATTCAACATACTCCATTGCAATGAGCATGACTGTCTTTCATCTCCTTTTATGCCCTCTCCCCTATCTCCATTTCATCCCTGTGATTCTTCAGTGGGGGTCCGTTGTCCCACAAGTCTAGGGTGTGAAACAACAGAGACACAAAGGAGATCTGGAAGGTCTTGACTACAGGGAGAGATGCACTCAGATAGGGCACAATTTAAAACTGAAAGTAAAAGAAAAGGACAGGGCTGGAAAGCATACCTACAGTCAATGGGCTGGTTCCTTTGTGGGTAAGGTCTGCATGGGTTTCTATTTTAATTTTTTCCTAATTTTTTTCAGTTTGTAGTATGTATCTGGATCAAGATGCATTACCAACACACAGATCCCAGTTCCATTTTCCTGTGCTGTCTCAAATTCACCACTGCTTGGATGGGTGCTTCTTTTCTGTTACAAAAATCTGTTCTCAGTGGGTTTTTGGGTTGGCCTTAGTGGTCAAAGAAACCACTCCCTGGTTTTGTTTAGATGTCTTCTGTTGCTTCTTTGGCATTTACCTCTGGCGTGGTTGTGGCATATGATTCAGACAGCAAGGTCAATATTGTCTTGTTTAGGGGCTTTTGGGAATAAGGAGGTGGTAGATTTAGAGAAAGAACTGATAACAATTTTTATCTACGCTATGCTTCTTTTTACTTTCTCTCCCTTTCTTATTTTTCAGTAATTTCCAACATTTTTCCCTGGTGATGTCTGATCCTACACTTACTCTAAAGCCACTTAGTGACTGACAGTTGCACCCTCTGTATGTCTTTTATCAACCAGCACAAAGAGGCGGAAATGCAAATCTGCTTGGCCTGAGAGAGAACTCTCCTCACCTGGCTGATCACAAGTGCAAGGGAGCATTCTCAGCCAGTACACGCTGCTTCTTAGGACCACTGGGGAACATGTGATTTTATCCTGTACCTTGTACATCTTGACAGCTGAACCATCGTACATTGTATCCCAAAGTGCAGCTTGTTGCCTTGTCAGCCTATGAAAACATGCTATCTTCAAATGGATTTAGGATACCAGTGGTTACTTCCAGGTTCTGATTATTGCCCGAGGTCCTTGATATGTTTGGGAGCAATAAATTGACAGGATTTTTATACTGTTTGTTGGATGGCAATCAGGTGATACTGAACTTTGATCATGCTGGATGTGATTATGCCCACTTGACTTTGAATATATTTTCAGACATAGGTTTCATCTATGGTTGGTGGGGCATTAGCACTTCCAAATTGTTTGATTTTGAGATGGGAAAGCTACATGTGTCTTTTAGGTAAGAAGAAGTCTAGGCTTGACTCTCTGTCTTACCATGGATATAACCCTGTTAATTGCAGCAGAAAAAATCATAAAGTGCTAGGTAGGAAGGAGGATGAGGGCAGCAAGTCCTTAGTGACCCACACTGAGGTGAAATTGAGCCTGAATCTATGTACAAGACAAACAGTGCAGATCTATGCCATGCAACTGGCTCCTGGCCTCTATACTCCAGTCTGGTTCATGTGTTTGCAGCACACCCTCTCCATCATCACTTCGTGCTGATGCAGTTGTTGCCTTGAATCACCATCTACCACTTAAGGTCAATTGACAGAGTCCATCTAGGGATACATTTTAAAGGCACTCTGGTAGTTGTATGCAGGTCAGGATGAGTAGCTCAGCTGCCAATCCTTACCAGTCGTCTTCTGCTTCTTAGCCCTGTTGCATGATCTGAAACAGAGGATGCATCCACTGTGCTCTATAGAGGGCATAGTACAGACATCTCTGACACTGTGAAATACGGGAGGTCTCAAGAATGCAACAGACTTTGGGGAACCTCCTTCACATTCATGTCTTTTACTTGGCTTGGTTGGTCCTTCAGCACACATGCCTCAAAAAAATGAGTTTGATTCAACCAAAATGTCTTCCTAGACTGCTTTTGAAGTGGAACACTTGGGTGCAGTTAATGAGGAGAGAGGGATATTATTTAGTGTAATTTTTTGTTTTTCAGAAAAACATAGTTGAACTGTAAAAAAGGAGAAGACAATGCAGGCTGAATATCACAGGAAGAAAAAATCCTGGCTGTAAGACTTATCTAATCTTCCAAGGGAAGTGGTGGAAACCTTATCTCTTTAGGACATTAAAATAGACACTACAAAAATGCCCCTCCATGGAAAGTAGGTGGACTGATATAGCTTTGGGTATCTTTTACACTTATCTATTCTTCTTAGAGCAATCCTCTGCATCCTAAAGAAATATCCTTTGGCTGTGAGCACTTTGTCTCACAAGTAATTAAGTAGAAATGAGTATATCACTAAGTACATTTCAATATGTATCCTCAACTGGCTGGAACTCAATCTGGGGATTCAGGATCTGCTTGTAATTAACATTCCATAGTAAGACTCCACACCCTCTATTTGTCTCTTCCTAATTATGTGTTGGAAATGCACATTTCTTTTACCATCAGTGATTTCAGCAGAGTTTTAGCTGGGCTTTAAATTGCCTTCTATCTCAATTTAAATATTCCCTGTTATTTTAGGTTTGTAGACATTACACAAGTAAAACTTTTCTCAAGGCGTCATAGCGAAATAAGCCACTGACTCAAAAAAATTCCAGCAGTTGAGCGGCCTTCTGGTTTGACAATATCATGGATTTAGGCTCTGATCTGTTAGCTCTTGTGAGTTTCAATATTGGCAATTAAAGGTGTCACTCCTAATTAGCATGAGAGCCTGTGGATGTGAGGAGTAATTGTGAAGGGGGCTACTCAGGGATCTTCTTTCTGTGAAACTGTCTTTCCTTCCAGTTTATTAGAGAAATACTTTCATGGCAATACATCTGCTGGGGGTGCTTCTCACCAGGAAGGATTGACTGGATTAGAACAGAAAGAAAAAAAAAAAATTGTTCAGCTAAGGATGAATGAAGGCTTTAACTTAGGTCTGTCAGCAAGAGACTGAATGGCTGTATCTCCAGGTGTGATAATAAAATTGTGCCTGTTGTGGATTAGTCTTTACCAAATTCACCAGTGACTTGTATCATGCTGCTTGCTTGTTCTCCTTGTCTTTACTTCAGCTTATCCAAAAGCTTATGTTCCCTGAGACTGCTGTGCCCAAGGTATGTGTTGAGGGCACATGTGGCTGAATCACAGATGGTACATGTCTATAGGGACCAACAGCAATAACATTCAGCCTGAACTTAGAAAAAGGCAAGAACAAGCAACCCTGAACCTTCAGGGAGATCCATCAACTCCTGTGTGGGCCCTAGGAGACTGCCCAGGAATATGTGAGGAAGCTGAGGTGCCAGTCTCCCTTCTGGTGGGTAGGAAATGGATGAGGTTTCACCAGTGTTGCTCCTCCAACTGGGTAATGCTACCGTGCTGCTTCCAGAGCTGCGCTAGGATTATGTATGTCTGACGGCAACCAAAACAGTTTGTTCCCAGACTCTGCACAGTTTTTAGTGCCCTTGACTGTAATGGTAATTAAAAGCAAACAAATCTGGATGAGTTCTGTGGGGCTGCCAGATCCCCACAGAGATGCCTGAGCTTTCCTCCATGTTTTATATGATAATGGAAGGCCCAGTGGTGAACTCTTTGCTGCTACTAGTAAATGGTGACATATGAGATGTTGCTCTGGGGACAGTGGATGGAAATGTGGCTCTGTCGAAGCCAGTGGCAAAACTCCCATTGACTTCAATAAAGCCAGATCATTTTTGTGCAATTATTTTCCATACATAATTCATGTGGAGGGACATCTACCCCCTTTCCCCCCAGTACTTCTCTTTTTCTCTAATGATTAAGACTTTTTTTTGTTTGTTTGTTTTTTGTTTTTTTTTCTAGGATGGTTCCTATTTGGGAAATCCAATCCTGACCTACTAAGCCTGCTCTGACTGTTTTAGCCTCAAGGCAAATTTGCAAGCTGGCCTAAGGAAGCTGGTACTTGTTATTGTTGCTTCAAAGACAGTCTATGTGGGAGAGGGAATGAGATGTGTTGGGATTAAAATACCCTAGCTGTAAAAAGCAGTAATAATTACAGTCTACATGTGGGCAAGTCAAAAGGGGTTATTACCAAAAGAAATTTAAAATCCTGTTTGCAGAGAAAACTGCCTGAAATCCAGCATTATTCATCTATGCAGTGTGGACTGGTTTTAAACACAGTTTTCTTCAAACATTACTTTTGTAAGACCAATTCTAAATCGATTGAGACAATGTTAAGAGGTTTAGCATCAGGTAAGTGAGGATATAATTGAAATTACAGAAGACAGGTCTGCTCTCAGGAGCCCTGGGAGTTGGGGGGCCAATAAAGCTGCCTCTGGTGCGAATGCTCAGCACACTCCCTTGAGTCAGGCTGTGTACTACTCATCTGGTCTTCAGCCTGGGTCTTGACAGTGTCAGGATGCTCTCTCAACAGAACATGTTGCTGAACTCTCCTGAAACTGAGTAAGACAACTAATAGATTCATAGATTTGAAAAGGACTATCACATCACCAAGTGTGATTTCATATAGATATTGTGCATTTCCATGTACCTCCACCTGCATTCCAGTAACTTGTGATAGACCAGTTCATTATTTTTCCAAAATGCATCTGTCCTCCTTGTGAGCATATTGCTGTTCAGTACATTATGTAATTTCATGCTAATTATTTTCACTCAGTTTATTCTCATTGACTTTAATGAAAATCCTCTTCAGACTTGTTCATGGAAATGGGAGGAGAATCAGATCCCAGTCTGCCCTGATGTCTGTGAGGATAACTTGTAATGGAGAAAAGTTGGTTTAGTGCTGTCTAGTCTTCTACATGGACTTTGACAAAAAGACATAAGAGAGATCCACAATTTTTGTGGGATTTGGGCTGCTCTGCTCCTATATAAAGTCACTAAGTCAATCCCAAACATGAAGATTGTCCTGTGTTGTTGAAAACATTTGCTAAAAATTTTTGGAGTGTGAAGAAAAATACAGCTCTATATGCTATAATTAATGACAGTTTCCTAACCTACAGTTGGTTGTGTGAGAAAATTCCTATGCCTGAAAAATATTGGCTAGTGATGCCACATGCCATTCCTCCAACCTCCAGTTTTGTGTCAGAAGTTGAAAGAGTCTGTGTGTCTGTGTCTCTGTGTGTGTAATGCCACTGCTTCATTATATCTTGTACTCACAGAAAGTTATGCCACAATTCTGTCAGCTTCAAGATTAAGATATTTAATAGCGTCATTTGGGTTGTGTCTTACAGCGAGATTCAATCAGTTCTTTATTGCATACATTGTTGGCTATCATTTGATTGGGCAATGCCTGAATGTACATTCAGTTTGGTAAAACTGTTGCACAATGCTGTATTCCCTGTTGCTTCATGGAAACTAGGACTTCCCCTTAGCTTCACTTTCTGTGAATGATACGCTGCTGGAGAGCTGTCTTTGAAACAGAAACCAGTCATGATGAGAGCATCAATTTTATTCATGTTTATTTTTATTTTTCTATTCCAGGTTCACAAACTCAATCCAGTGACACATGGCTTTCATTTATATGGTTATCAAAGCCTATTTCTTCATTCATAGGGCAGAAGCAAAACCATTTTTCTTCCTTAAGGTCCATGTGTGCAAGTTTGGCAAATATCTGCCTCTTATTTTACTGTTATACATTCCTTTTCCTTACCATCTGTTAAAAAGATTTAGCTTATATAACAAATATCCTCACCATTTATACCACCACGAAGTAAAAACCACCTATGGAAATAGAGATTTTCTTGCACTTGCTATCTATTTTACACCCACCTGTTTATGAAGTGCTCTCAGTATGTATATTTTGGCAGCTCATAGATCCAAAAATATCCAGCTGCTTTATTGATCTAATGAGAGCTATATTTGTAGACATGAAGAAATCCTTCCCATGAATTTTGCTGAATTTTTGTGAGTTCTGCTGATTTATGCTGGGGTGAGGTGAGCAAAGAGGTTTCAGAGAGTGGCTGCCTTTGTCATCCTCTCCCTCCAGAACTGGGGGATGGATGGGCAGTGCTCCTGCTCTTCCATCCCCATGAGTACTGCTACCATCTCTGTTGCTGTCTGTGGAGAGAAACAGAATTCTTGTGTTCAGTTTATCCCATCCCCACACAGGTGTAAAAAGCAACCCAGATGACTTGCAGGCTAAAAAATTATCTATTCCTTTACCAGTGATTATAAAGGGATGTCAGGTCACTGCCTCATATACAGGTGTCTTTGGTGTTGGTATGTTAGGCAGAGTGAGACACATCCCACTCAAGCATTGCAGCTGACTAGATGACAAGTGCCTTTAGTCTTTACACTAATGCTAGCAAACTTGTGGGTACCCCCTGTTCTGTGATACCACAGTGCCACTAGAATCCACAGTCTGACTCATAGCAACTTATGAACAACCAGGGTTGAACCATGAGGCCAGGAGCATGCAAAGCAGGTTATTTCAGTTGGCAACTGAGGCAGTCCACACTGTGCTGGCTCCAAACCATGCTATGGAGATTTTGCTGAAAGCAAATGAGACAACTCTCCTTTTGAGCTTCTGGTGACCAGGTTTTCATACAGAATCACACTGACTGAATTAGGTTGGAACAGACCTCTGAGATCATTGAGCCTGATCTATGACCAAACACCACTATGGCAACTAGACCATGGCACTAAACATCATGTCCAGTCTTTACTTAAACACCTCCAGGAGTGGTGACTTGCCCACCTTCCTGGGCAGCCTGTTCCAATATCTAATCTCCCTTTCTGTGAAGAATTTCTTTGTAACGTCTAACCTAAACCTCTCCTCACACAACTTAAGACTAGATCCTCTTGTCCTTTCGCTAATTGCCTGGGAGAAGAGGCCAACCCACCCTCCATCCCTGGCTACAATCTCCTTTCAGGTAGCTACAGAGAGTGACCTTACAGGTAGCTCAGGGTCCACCCTGAGCCTTCTCTTCTCCGTGCTGAACAATCTAACTACCTCAGCTACTCCTCTTTGGGTGACCAGGTTTTGGTAGTGGAGGGATACAAGGGTGGCTTCTGTCAGAAGCTGCTAGAAGCTTTCCCTGTGTCTTGCCAGCCCTTCAGAGCCAATACCATGGACTCACTGCTGACCAAAGCCAAGCCAGTCAGGAATGATAGCTATGCCTCTGTGATAGCATATTTAAGAAGGAAAGACAATTTATTGGGCAGATGTAATTGTGGCCAGAGAAGAGTGGAGTGAGAACATGTGAGAAGAACAGCTCTGCAGACACCAAGGTCACTGGTGCCCCTGCAGTCTATGGAGGTCCACAGGGATGCAAAGATCCACCTGTAGGTCATGGAGGACCCTACACCAGAGCATATGGATGCCTGAAACAGGGTCTTGAACCTGTGGGAAACCCATGCTGGAGCAGCATCCTGGCAGGGGCCATCAGACCTGTGGACAGAGGAGTCCACACTGGAGCAGGTTTCCTGGTATGACTTGTGATCCTGTGGAGAACCCATGATGGAGCAGGTTGTGCCTGAAGGACTGCATCCCATGGAAGAGTAACTCACATTGCAGCAGTTCATGAAGAACTGTTGTCTGTGGGATGGACTCACACTTGAGAAGTTCATGGAGGACTGTCTCCTGCGCAAGGGACCACACACTGGAACAGGAGAAAGGCTCCCTGAGCAGCACCAGAAACAACAACTGACCATAACCCCCATTCCCCATCTCCCTGTGCCACTGGGGGAGAAGGTAGAGCTCAGGAAGGAAGGAGGAGTAGGTGTTTTTAAAATGTATTTTACTTCATATTATCCTGCTCTCATTTTGTTAGTTATGCATTCATTTAATATCTCAAATTCCAGCCTGTTTTGCTCATGACAGTATTTGGTGAGTGATCTCTCCCTCTCCTAATCTTAGTCCATGAAGCCTTCATTATATTTTCTTTCCCCTGTCCAGTTACTAAGGGGAGTGGCAGAGCAGCTTTGATGGGCGTCTGTCATTCAGCCAAAGTCAACTCACTACAACTAGCTTCATTGCCCTTCTCTAGACTCATTTTTGCTTCTCAATGTCCTTCTTAAATTGAGTGGCTCAGCACTGGACACAGTGCTCAAGGTGCAGCCTCACCAATGCTGATTACAGGGGAAGAATCACCAAGGTTCTGCTGGCCACACTATTCCTGACACAGGCCAGGGTGCCATTGGTCTTCTTTGGACACCTGGGCACACTGCTGGCTCATGTTCAGCCGGCTGTCAGTCAGTACCCCCAGGTTCTTTTCCCACGGACTGTTTTCCAACCACTCTTCCCCCAGCCTCTAATTATGAATGAGGTTGTTGTGGCTGAAGTGTAGGATCTGGCACTTGGTCTTGTTAAACCTCATGCTGTTGGTGTCAGCCCATCAATCCAGTCTGTCCAGGTCTCTCTACAGGACCTTCTTACCCTCCAGCAGATCAACACTGACCCATCTTGGTATCATCAGCAAATTTGCCTCAAGGTGTGTTTTGTCTCAAGGTAGCGCTATTCTGCAGGGAGCCCTCGTCTGAACGGTCTTGGACTTGCACCTCATTCCTCTTCAGGGATCAGATGGCTAGTCATGGCAGCTCAGTTGTCTGTGAAATAAGGCAGTCACTGGTTTAGCTCCATATGTGAGTTGTAGGTACCAGTTCTCCCATATAGCCTTGGCCTTTCTTTCCTCTTATGAGTGCCATAGCATATGTAAATGTGGGTGAACTGATGTTTTTCTTGTCCTAGCATCCTTGTCATAGGTGTATCCCTTTTGTCACCTGACTGTGCTCTGCAAAGACATTCTTCTGGTTGTCACTTAGAATGTGTCTTCACTGAGTGACTCCTTACAATATAGGAGAGTTACCAATAGGCCCTCAAGGCAATTGATGTTTGTGTCATTGCTTGAAAATTGCTTAAATGGCCCAAATATTAACACTTTCTTCCAGCTGGTCACTTTGAAATCAGCAGCCTTTAAATCAATAACCATTTGCTGTCTCCAGTGCTTTCCCCATACTGAGAAGCAGTTGTTTGTTTTTCTTGCTTTCTTCCCCAGCTTGCATTTGTACCTCAGCTGTGCAGTTGCCAAGCCACTTGCGCTACACCTATATGAATTTTTTCATTGTCACAATGTGGCAGCTCTCCTGGATACTAATGGCTGAGCTGCAGTAATTGACCAGTTGGAAAGTAGCTTCTGTGGTAGGCAGGAGGCAATTCTGCAAGTAAGACAGAAGTGAGGTATTTGTTAGTGTCCACCCTGGAGGTATTAATACATTCTCGAACTAGAGAATAATCTGCTGGGAAGGAGTGATATATACAAGATCCTGTACAGGGCTAAGGGTGTTAGACGAGAAAATTTTTCTCTACTTCCTTATATACTCTGTGGTTCAGTACCATGCTGATGACTGTATTATATGCTATCTGGACTTACTGATGGTCATTAATTGTTAAAATTAGAGCAGAGATGGAAAAAAAAAATCATTCATTACTTTATTACTGAGTACTCCCAACCTGAATCCTTTGGCTGATGAAAGCAAAAGTAGATGCTGCAGGTCTTGCTCTGTACATTCTGCAAAGTCAGGGTATCCCTGGCATAGATTGCTGAAGGCCAGGTTATTTTAGTCAAAAATAAACTCAACAATCATGACAGGCTTGTAAATTAATGTGGTGTGCTCTCTAAGCACCAGTTCCCATCACGGTTACTCTGGTGATCTGTCAGTGTCATCCATCACCAGAGTCCTATTGCCCTAATGATGCTTTTCATATTAAAGTGGCTCCAGTTGCTGGGAAGAGACTCTACACACTCAAATTGTAAAAAGTATTACAGTTGTTAGCCTCAAGTGTTCTCTTTTTACATATGGTACTCTGGAGAATAAGTCAAATAGCTTCCACAGACAGAAATCCTATTTAATTCATTGGCTGTATTCAAAGAAAAAAAATTTTCTTTTGCTGCAGTCTTTCAAACTCTGTCAAGAGCTTCTGATGACGTTAAAATGATTAACTGTTTTATAAAGCTTGCATTCCCATCTATATTAACTTTTATTAAAAGGCTTTTAGGCTGGACTTAAGTAATGCAATCTTCCCTTGAGGTGGAGGTAACCATGTGATTGCCTCAGCCAGCAGCACCATGGGAAACAAGCTCTGACTCACAGTCTCACTTTGGTGGCTGGTTCCCCTTCTGTCCAAGGGGAATTCCTACATATGAACTCTTTCCCAGACATGGGTTATTTTCCTCTTTACATGGAGCCAGCACTGCCTTTTTGCAGAGTTTGCTGTGTTCCCTTCCTCTTCCACCTCTCCCGAGCTCTTTGCTCCTCTGCCCTGGCACACGATGCTTTTGTATCAGTGTAAGCTGTTACCACTCCTTTAGACAAAAACATCTCCTCTGTACATGCAGAAGCAGGAAGTCAGACGTCTGAATAGTCTTCCCACAAATTTCAAAAATTACTCACATTCATTGTCATCCTCTCTGGGCTGCACTGCCTGGGGCGTCTGTGGGCTCTGATGAGAGCTGGGGGCACACCCATCGACTTGAGGAAGAACTGAAACCTGTTTATACAAGGGCAGACACTTGACACTAGTCATTTATACACCCCAGATTTTGTCCTTCCTCCCATGCCCCACAAGACCCATCAGGGTCTTGACCTTCCTCCCAGGCCATCTCACACACCTATCTACCGTTTTGTGGGGTGAAAGCCTGATGGCAGGCTTAGATGTGTTTAAAGGTGTTGCCTTTGTGTTTTCTGCCTGTGTGGCTTGAATTGCATTGACCACAGCTTGTCTACTTTGTGTTGGGAAAGACTCGTTCTGCCTTGCTGCAGAGGACATGAGGCCATTATCAAAATGGTCACTTGGAGCACGAGTCTTATGGCACTGCTGGTGTTTGACCCCTGCAGACTGACTGAATGGGAAAGCATGGATCCACAAATGTAGCGGACATGCTCTGGCTCCTCACCTCCTCTTAGCAGCACATGTAGTGCATGGGGTTGGTCCTCAGAGCAGGCGTGGACCAGAATCTGTGGGTTTTGTGGCACCACTGGGCAGTGTGGGCATAACTGTAAACATCTGCCTGCTCCAACCAAATTCAATCATGCCTGCACTCTTACCTCTGAATCTTCTGGGCCAGCAACCTTAATCACTCTCTTCTGAATGTACTTCTGATGCTTCAGGAAAAATATTTGGTTCAAAGTTACTGCAGATCTTCCAGTTGCCCTTGTTGGCTCCCTACTAGTTGGGATAGGTGCAGTCTTGAAGAAATGCAAGTTGTATGTAGTCTGAATTTGCACTCTGGTCTGTACCAGAGACCCTGAGACGTTGCTGATCATGGTTCTTCACAGCAAAGGTATGCTCCTTGTAGGATGATTATCTTTTGGAGACGTTAACTTTAGACCTGCCAGGCATAAGGTAGCAGGCATGTGCTGACTATTGTGTACAATGCAACAGCATAGTATCATAGAATAATTGAAGTTGGAAAAGACCTCCAAGATCATCAAGCCCAACCTTTGGCTGAACACCACCATGTTAATCATAGCACTAAGTGCCACATCCAGTTGTTGCTTAAATACTTTCAAGGGTGATGACTCTACCACTTCCCTGGGCAACCTGTTCCAATGCTTGACAACCTTCCTATGAAGAAATTCTTCCTGATGTCCCACCTGAACCTCTCCTGGTGCATCTTGAATTCATTTCTTCTTCTTCTTCCCTAGTTTCCTGGGAGAAGAGGCCTTCCCCTTCTTACTTTTCCAGGTAGCTGTAGAGAGTGATAAGGTCACCCCTGAGTCTCTTTTTCTCCAGGCTAAAAAACTCAAGTTCCCTCAGCCAGTCCTCATACGGATTCCTCTCTAAGCAGTTTGTCTAATATATCATGGAATTAAGGCAATGAATTCCTCAACTCCGTCCTTCAGGCTGCCTTCCTGGAGCAATTCTGTATTTCAACCTTCTGACAAATACAGGGATGGTGGAAGTGGATGGTGGCTCAAGCTGTCTCTGAACATCCTGCTCTCCATTCTCTTTTGTTTGAGAAATAGTTATAATATAAATTGTTCGGGGTGCAAAGTATCTTTCTTCTCTGTTTGTCCAGTAGAACAATCATGTCCAGGGACACCATACAGGCCCTGACCCACATTGTTAGAGTAATAGAAGTAATGATCATTTGACATTTCTGAACCCACAGGATGAAAAGCACATGCAGTATTTGCTATACAACTGTCTTGGTTTGAGAGATTCAGTTAAATACTGACTCAGTGGTTAGGATACGTAGGTTGGGATTATGGTGATAAACAGTTCAGCACTACATCAGTTAGTCAGAAGCAGCAATGAAAAAGGGCCCACACTATTTCTAATGCTTCCCTGATGTCATTAAATTGGAAGGACCTGGGTTGCCAGGATGCATGTTGAGGTGGTCCATGCATAATTTCTGTTTGGTAGGGGGCAGATTTCTACTTTTATGCCATTGTTTTTGCCATAAGTAATGTTATAAGTGACTCCTTTATTTTTGTCTATCAGCTAGCTTTTGTATAATTAAGACTAATCACTAGGTATGTAAAAATCTGATTTTGGTGGGAGTAAATTGTGCTTACCATATTTATTCTCTCCATGACTGACCTTTTCTGTGAAAAGCTTTAAAATCCACACTTCAGCACTGCGGGAAAAGGTGTGCTTGCCCCTGTGATGAATATTTTGTGGTGCAGTCCAGCACACTCCAAACTGCAGTCACCAGAGTGCAAAAGTCTCCCATTGACTTCAGGTCTCAGAAGAGAAGAAAGATAAAATTTGCACAATACTCATAGGCACATGTGTTTGTCCTGTGCAAGGCCAGGATTTGGACTCCTGGTGGATCCCTTCCAGCTCAAGGCATTCTATGCTTCTATGAAGGGAGACACATGGTTCTGGTTTAAAGGCTACCCATCAGCTCTCTGGTTGGTACAGAAGAAGGGCCTTTAGATGTTAGCTTAGGAAGAAAGGCTGGTCTTCCTAAGACATTCTGATTGTTCGTATGTCTGCTTTCCATTTCCAGCTATTCAACAACATGAAAAGGCAACTGTCAACAGTGCAAATATTTTTCTTGTTTCCTGTGGTCTGGGGCTGTTAGTGTCACCGGCATATTATCCCTTTACTGAAAAGGCTGTGGCTGGAAGAAGCTCAGATGGGGAAGAGAAGAGAACTCTGCATGAGATGATATCTTTTCCAAAAGACACTTTGACACTTGATGTCTGTGAAAAAAACTGTAGATATGTGGACTACTTGTCACCCAGTGCATGGCTGGCTGAGCCTGCAGGCAGTCTGGATCAGCAGCATTTGCCTCTAAATGAGGCAAATCTGTTGACTATTAGACCCAGTCCACTTTGACTCGGAAGGCTAGTTGTACCATATGGCTTACATGTGGCTGTCTATATGTCTAAACTTCTTTGCTGCTAGAAGATGGGTGGTCTCACCCATGTTCTCTATTAGGAAGGATCCCTAATCTATGCCCAGGAACTGTCTAGGAGAATGGTAGTTGGCACAAAAGCAAAGGGCACTAGGAAGCATGGAAACCATGAAACTATTTTGATGATTGCATGCTCATGTTTGAGCTGTGCCCTGTCCTGGATCAACTTCCCAACACAGGTGTAGCCTCTGAGACCCAGCATGGCATCTTTCCCAGTGCCATCTTGCAGAATATTGCAAGGAGCTGGAAGAAGGTGTCAGGTCTACTCCATCAGCTAATCATACCTAATATGGGAAATGCCCTTCTGGGAAGAAGGTGCTCTGTGATGTCTGACCTATTCCTACCTGGTCAGCAAGTGGTGAAGGCTTTGATGAATCCCTTTAATGGTGGCAGGTCTGTGTGAAGGAGGAGAGGAAAGGACCATATGGCTAATACTTTAAACTAACTCCTCAGCTTCTCTGCACGTATATATTTTTACAGACTTTGGTCATAGAATATCCACAAGGTGTCTTGAAAAAGAGAGTCTGAAGTGAGACAGAAATTTCTGGAGCCTAGTTTTTGGTATTTTTTTTCTGTATTAGACGCCTTAATTTCCTAGTACTTTCTGTACATGGAGAACAATTATCTGGTGGAAGAGACAGCTGTACCTAGGAAATACTGAGAAATTCTGACTGGGCAAGAAAACTCCTCACTCAGTTCATGCTCTCTTTGAGGTGTCCTTTCCCCCTTCACACATCAACTCCCATGTGGATTTTCCATGCACTAGAGGATGAGACCCAAGCTGACTTTTGCACTCTCCTGAGTTAAACTGAGGATCTGTGGGGGAAAAAAAACCAAAAAACCCCTTCATTTTCTTAGCCATTGGAGATTGAATTGTGGTGTATGCAATACATCTGATGCCCTGGTGGGCAAAGATGCATGCAGGACGCAGAGACAGTGTTAGGGTTACTGGGTGAAATCTTGGCTGGTCACAATGTTAGCGCTGCCTGACCTGGGAGGGAGTCTCCTTGCAGCCCCTGCACTGTGGCCATGGCTGCATCTGACCTCACATCTCTGCCAACCTCTGAAAAGGCTTGAGGACTGCTGGGCTATGCCCTGGGGCTGAGTGTACTTGTGAAAGTCCTGAGCAGGCAGATCGATGTTCCTCCAGCCTGTTTCATTTACCATAATGAAAATTGCTCTGTAGGAAGAGAAGGAAGCCTCTTGCCTATTCAGGAGTTTCACAAGCGTGTTGCACTCATGTTTCTGGTGGTGGGAAAGCACCAGAACGTGGGCGGGGCTGAAGGGACAGCACAGGTGATTTTACAAAAGTCCTGCCTAAGTCTTGGGTAAACCTGAGTTGCATGAAAATATAATTTCACTTGAAGGCTTATACCTACAACATTCAAATATGCTATGGCTACAAGAAGTGGCTCAGGTATTTGCCCCTCAAACCACTACCCCACCTGTTATCTGGAAAACAATCTGAACGGAGAGAAGATCCTGGGTACCATTTCCTGAGAAATACACCAAAACCACTCAGGAAATGAGGGTGGTGTGAGCTGGGTGCAGTCACAGTGACAGTGGCAGTGCTATACAAGCCCCACACCTTCCTCCTGCTCTGCCTACCCACAGCAGTCAGTCTGCCTTTGACATACAGCATACACTGACCATATTATTACCAGTGTCAAACAATAGGACAGCTGGGAAGACAGGAGCTGGAGACATAAATTTAATCTGAACACCTAGAAGCTGTGTTGCACTGGGCTGTGTAGCAATAAAACACATGATGCACAATCCATTACTCACCTGTCCAAAGGAAACTGGAGTACACAGAGACACACATGGCAGCTGTTCCTGATGAAGTCATCAAAATTGGCCATCCCTAGCACAGCACATGGTGGGCTGGATTTGGGGCCAGAGATATTCCTACAGACTAACATAGTAGATAAATATCTATGTATATCTATAAATAATTGTGTGAGACTGCTATTCATAAGGAGTATGTTTGATCCAGGGATGTCTCTCTCACTCACTTTCCTCTTTGAATAGTCTGGCAAAAAGGATGACTCTAAGCAGGAGCTGCAATTACTATGTAATTCCTGCCAAAGATGCCTGTCACCCTTAATTGACTACAAGGGAAACTTGTGGAGACTAGCCTTCCCAGACTAGTGCTGGCCTTTGTAATTATTGCCCTAGACTCCATCCACAGTCACTGAACAAAGAGAGCTACTCACCCTCGAGTTGCTCCTACTTGACCTTTGGAAACTTCATGTCTTTAGTTTGAGTATAGAGGGGAATGCTTAGTGAAGGCACCTAAGCAGGATTCTCTAAGTTGGTGGTGTCAATGTTCCCTCAAATCTATTGTCGTTCTTTTGTATCTGTTTGGTTCTGCAAATCATTCTTCAGACAAAAACCTAACAGAGTTTTTGTCTAAGTGGACGTTCTAATGGTTTCAAGCCACTAGACCATTGTAGGTACCACCATGAGGAAAGCGGTCAGAGAAAGCAGACTTTGCCTGGACATGTTCTTAGTTTAGCTTTCAGTGCAGAAATAACTTTTGGATCAGATCTTCTGGATGAAAAATGAGAGATGCTCAAGGTTTTCTAATTTGTCATGACAAGCATGGCTCAGTTGTTTCACCAATAAGGTTAGTTTTCAGAGACTGAGGGATGATTTTATGCTCCAAAGTGTGGAACAAATTGTGCTGTGTGTGTAGGGTAAACTTACTCTCACCCTTGGGGATAGTCCTGGAAGGCCTCTAAAGAATTTCCAGGAGGAAATGAGGCACTGTCTGTCTTGATTCTCACATTCCAGACCTGAAGGAAATGATCATTAGTGTTAGATCTGTGTGCTTTCCCCACAGATTTGGGAAGCTGGTGCGATTTGGCAAGCTGTGGGGACAGGAGTATTCCTGTGTCCTGAAGATCAGCAGGGCCTGATGAAGGACAAGGAAGATTTCCTTGGATGACCCTTCATGCCTTGCATATATTATGTATGATTTCACTATGTAGTCTGCTCCATAAATCTTGTATTGTTTACTGATACAGCTCATCCCCAGCAGTCCACGTGCTCAATAACGTACTGCTTCGGAGGGCAGCTCACAGACAACAGAAGAAATAGCATGTCTTTCCTATCTCATTACCATTCCCAAAATTTTTCTGAGTTTGAATCCCTGTCTGGATTCCTTAAGAATCTCTAGAAAACCTCACCTTTTCATGCTTCCCAGGACTTCTCACCCAGAACTCCAAGGGTTAATAGCCATGGAGCATCACATTGGGAAGCAGTACAAGTCTGATCATGCAGTTGACATTGTCCTTTTATTATTGCTTCTATCTCTCCTATCAGATGTTTCACTCTTAACAGAGTTGTTATTAAGATAATTAGTTAATATGAGTTATTTTATTATTGTAGTCCTATTTGGTTTGATTGCACGCTCAACTGACACACGTCATAAAAGAAACAAAAGCATTAAGAAATTGTATAATTGGCAAAAGTGAACTGTCAGTGTTGTGGAGTTCACAGATTTGTGGAGGGAAGAAATGTATAGACTCCATAGAGACATGGGTCCTTCTGTGAACCTTGGATTTCTCCTTCTAGCATTTATTAGTCAGGAAAATGATAGGCATTTCCTCTTCTGTGTCTTAATTTTCCCTGCTTGTGCTGTATTTTCTGATCTTTGCTTTAGCCTGCAGAGGAAGGCAGATTAGTCTTGTTTATCTTTGCCAGAGATTCCTTCGTTTTGGGAACCACATCGGAAATAACTTTGAATGAAGGCAGACAAGAGGCTTTAAAAAGCATCTATCAAGTAATCAAGTAGGTCCGTGTGTCATATTTCCTGACCATCTATTGCATTGGCATGTGTCACTGGCACACGTCCCAGTGCTGTCAGAGTAGTACAATGCTTTTTTTTTTCTTTTTATTTACATCCAGTGTTTCTCTATTCAAAGACTTTATCTAGCTTTGTCAGTGCAAAATCCTGGCAATTTTCATCTTCTTTACCTTTTCAGTTTTTCTTATGCACCCTCCTGACACATAAGCTGGAGAAAAATATTCCTTTCTTCAGCTCTGGTCCAAGAATCTGCTTTACAGGCCATCCCAGAAAGACTCTGTTTTGAGACCTGACCACTGCTGTCTTTGTTTGTGTTGGTCTTCTCCAGGCTTGGGTTGAAGTTGTAAGTGGAACATTCCCCAGGGTCCTAAATTCTGCCCAATTTGCAGCCATGTCGACCTCCAAATATTTCCTCCAGTTTGAGATTTTTGGCATCCCAAGTTTCCTGGATGTGCTTACATCATCCCTGTGCGGAGGAGGACTTGGCTGTATGGCTTAGAATGTGCTCTGTGTAATTGAACAAGTTCCCTCAAAAATGCTCCAGCAATTTTACCAGTTCTTGTCTGGGGTTATGAGATATGTGATGCAGCCCTGTAGATAGGAGAGAGAAAAGCCCTCCCAAGAGGTCTTTCCAGAGCTGACACGATACCTTTGGCATTTGAAATGGTGGAGAAGGAAAAATCTCAAGCAAGAAACAAGGTGTTAAAGCAAAGACATGCACAGACATATAAAAAAAATGATACATCTTTTTTTTTCTTTTAGAATGTGGCCAAAGGAAATCAGTCCCTAATGCAGTAAAACAAACTTCAGAGGGTCACCAGCAGGCAACTTCCAGTGTAACTCAGTTCCGAACATGGACAGTGCTGCAGCGAGGATTTGGCCTCAGAAATGTTCTTTTACAGTTGCTGCTCTGAAAGAGGGATTTTAGAAAAAAACGCTGCTGCATGCAAAGAATGCTTGTAAGTCCCTTCATACACTGGCTTTTCTAGGTATGCTGCTAAGGCTCAAAGCACTGAAGAGGAAGGCCCCTGACAGCTTTCCAGGGCTCTGAACTTAGGACATAATGTTTTTAGGTCATTGCTTACAAGCCAAGAGCACCAAAAAGGGCAGACAAAGGCGTATTAGCTGGAGCGCTTCTCAGTCTCCTGGGAGGGACAATGGGTGCAGTTCACAAGCAGAGGCACACAGCTGCAGCTTGCTGGTTAGGAGGCTGCACACAGAGGAGAGATCAGAATTCAGGGCAATTAAGCACGTCGCCTGATTGTTACCGACAGATTAAAAAAACCCCTCTGCCAGCTTTAGACATTTGTGGCCTCTTGTCTTTGTTAGTCAGGAGGCAGTTCCCATCGTGAGACACACACTCTCTGTAGTACAGGATGATTTTTGGCAAAATCCAGATGATTGTGAGCCAGGCGGGGCGGGGACAGCATTCCAGTTTTATAACACAATTCCATAATAGGAGACAGCATTCTTTTCATATTAATGTTCATACAATAGGAATTTTAAACTCCAGCTTTTGGGTTATATGGGGGAAATAAAGTCTCTTTTAAATGCCACAACAACTTTATTCTATAATTCAGTGAACAGGGCTGCTGATGGACCAAACATATCAGAGTGCAATGGATATTTTGCAGGATGGTTTCACTCCAAGAAACAGCAAACTGGAAAGCACCAATGTAGTTTTGTGTTAGCTGATGTCATGGTATCAACCATGACCTCCTCTTTGAATGGGTTACAGGTGTTCAGTGTACCTGCTCTCACCCCAGGGGAAATCTATGTTACCACTCTGCACACTCCTTGTGAGTGCTGTGGAGTACCATATCACTGCTTCTCTAGAGCTATTAGACCAAAAGATGTGTAGGCAATTACAAGCCCTTTGGCAGTAGGGATTTTGTAGAGTGCAATGTGAGGCTGCTCCAGGACCATCCTCACCATGTATGCCACCAGGGACACTTTCTACCTCACTTGTTCTGGGTGGCCCAGTGAAGATCCTGAGGCTTTCAGGATGTTACTTACGCCCTGACTTACATCTTGCAATGTCTTACTGGAAAGGTAGAAATTTTAAAGGTAATTTTCTCCTGTTGGGATTTTGATCAGTCTTTGAATTTTGTACCAAAAATAACCCTGTGCTTTCAAGAGCCTTTGCTGCTGTTAACCCAAGGTTTGACCACTCACTGAGGTTCAGATAGATACCTTGCTGCTGGCAGTAATGTTAAAGGGTGAGGATGGTCAAGAGATTTTAGCTTTTCTCCCTTGGAGTATGTAGTAAAACAAAACATTTTAAGGCCTCTAGAAATATTTTGGATCCTCTACTGACCTCTTGGTGAAAAGGGAACTTCATTAAAACCTGGTTTTGTCCATAGATTGACACCTCCTAAACTAGCATGTACCAAGCTGCCTGTTTTGAGTAGTGCAGAAGGGTAGATTATATGAAGTCTGTTTTCTCACTAGTGGCATCTATAGCTGAGATTTCATAGATGGCTTAGCTGAACTAGGCTGTCCAGAGCAGATGTGCTGTTACTAGTCACTAGAAGTCCAATGTTGGCCTAACCTAATCTGCTAAATTCAACTCTGTTTTAGATGAGCAAAGATACGTGCTCTGAAAAGGACAAAATCATCAATTGTATTTAGAGGCAAACTGTAACACCCGACAGAGCATAAGAGGACTTGGTCTTGTGAGGAGTTGTTCTGCACCTTGCCTGAGCAGCCATGAGACTGTGAGTATCAGTGAGGGTATATGTGTATCGGGGATGAAGGGACCCTTATAAGAATGGCTGAGTAGCATTTGGAAACAGAAGGAAAACCTAATTAAGCTCACAGAGGAAAATCTAGTGAATGCCAAGAGTACTTTGGCATGTGATGCCAATCTGAATGGGAATGTTCAGTAATGACCATTTTTATAATATTAGTTTGATATTTGGATGCAGCCAAATGATGGAGAAAGTGGAAGTCCTCAGGACACATGTTCATGCAGGAGAGTGCAGCATTAGGGTCTGGCAGGTGCAGTTTTTGATTTTGAGGCTAGATGTTTTAGGTAGCTGCAGTTTTGAAGGGTGATAATAGGCTGATCTGCATGCATGTTCTCTGCTCAGCCTTAGTCAGCTTCTTAAAGAAGAGTTTGCAGAGCAAGGACTGTGGGAAAATATTTCTTCCTGACAGCTTGGCCGTGTTCTTCAGAGCAAGCCTGGCCATAATGGCACTGAGCCTCACTGAAGACACTGGGTTCTCCAAGCCGAGGGTGGTAGCCCTGTTCCAGGCTGAGCTGGGGATGGCCAGCTGGGGAAAAAGGTGGATCAGGGACTGACGTGAGTACAACTCAGTCTTTAACAAAGAGACTTCCTGCCTCAGTAGAAGTGTTGAAACATCTTGGTGTGTTTCCCTGCCTTCAAACAAGAGCTCTGTGCACCTGACGTCACTTCCCCTGGCTGCCAAGCGGATAACAGGATGAACCTGCACTGAATCTGAACCAGACATTCCACTGTGTCACTGCTGGTTGTGCTCTATAATGGGGCAGGAGATTTTACTACCAACGTTGTTTTTTTCAGCTCATGTTTCATGCACGCTTTTCCCCCCCTCCTCTCCAGCAGTCTGAAAGGAAGCAGCAGAGGAACTTGTGTGATGTGCTTACGGGCACACACAAGCAATGTGACTCATCAATAGACCAAGCTTTGGGAGCTGGTGCCTGTTACAGCGTGAAGCCAGTCTGCTTCTTCACAGAGCTGCAAAAGGCAGCTGGCTATGTCAAAAGGGCAGAGAATAAAGAGTGTAGTGTAAAATGGAGACACAATTAGGCAAAGATAAAAAGAAAACAACCAAAACCAAACCAACAAATCCAAGCAAAAAAAAGAAAAAAAAACAACAAACCTGTAACATTTTTCATCTCTTTACTGAAAGTTCCCTTGGGTGATGTTTGCTGAAACAAGTAGTTCTGCAGCTTGGTGGTATAAAAAATGGCACATAGAATTTCCCATAGTGCTAGGGTTTTTTTAAACATCTGAATGAGCAGTCACATAACATCTACTTTGGCATGCACCAGGTTCATCACAGGATATGTCTTTATCACTTCATGGCATTAAGGAAAGGGCGCTTAAGTAATACCTCTATGAATCTGTTCCCATTAAAACCTTCAAGTGTTTCAGCCTTATTTTACATGTTGTACTTAACACTAGCCAGTGAGGAGGGAGAGAATAATTTATTGTAATTCATTAATCAGGAGCCTTGATAAAGTTTGTTATGTTTCAAAGCATTTTAGACAGAACCTGGTTTAGCACTGTCTGCATTTTGAAACTGGGAAAATGTAGGCACTCTCTCGTTGAAAAGGCTGGTATATTTTGGATGTCTCCATTTGATTCCAGGCATATTAACTCAGTAAAGATGCAAACCTTTGACATTGACACTATTGCTTCTGCTTATCTAGCAGCCAATACTGCAGTAAGTCCCAGTAATTTGACTGGTTTGGATTGTGTGACTGTGCTTGTAACTGTGGGTTGCTTTTACATCACTGGAACATGGAAGAGACGGAGAAACAGTGTATGTCAAATGTTTGAAAACAAATACTGAACTCTATTTTGACAACACTTTAAACATTAAGAATATTCTGAAATATGCACAAACATCAGAAAGATGTAAAATTTGACATTTGTGATGTCACCAAGGACAAGGTTTTTTTGCATATATGATTGCATTATCTGATTTCTTTACATTTTGTCTCTACAAAGAAAGCAAATTCGTAGAAGTGCCCTTACTATGTTTCTATTTACCACCTGTGCTGCCCACAGCTGTGTTCACATGTCATGGAATGGCCAGGTCAAGTTGTAAATAGATCTTAAATGTTTCCCAAGGTTATTCACTGTATGATTATCACTCAAGGTCATAATCTGTTTGTCTTTTATCATATAACAATACCAAGGGAAATAGTCTGTTTAATCATAAATAAGAATAACATTAATACTAATAATTTACCACACTGTAGAACTAATTGCATGTTTTTCCACACTTCCAAGTATTCACTGGGAAAAAAAAAGAAAAAAAAAAAAAAAGAAAAAAGAAGATAACCTACTTGAAAGGTTCAGTTGAAAGGACAAGTGTCAGGCTGCTCTATTTCTGGACATCCTAGACAGTTTGCCAGTTTGGTGCACTAGTGTGGTTAGTGCTCCTGTATCTTTGGTACTGAGACTCACTAGAAAAAACCCTTCAAAGTATCCAGAAATATTTTGTTGTAAGCTGTGCTGAGGCTTGGCAGTACCACATAATAAAAAGGGTGTATAAGTCAACTGCTAGAAGAAAATCTTACTCATGAATAGTTAGCTAACTGATATGACAAATGACAAGGTTTGAAACAGATTAGTCAGCCAGTTCCAGTCATCATTTTGGTTTCTCCTTCAGACAATTTTCAGATTGTTTCTGGGGTTATATAAAATGATATTTTGTCCATGAGCAATATTGGACTAAGGCTTGTAACCTTAAGATTTTTTTTCTCCTTTTCTTCCCCAGAGTGTAGTTAATTTTCAGTCAACATTCACTGTGGAGGGCATACACTTTGAATAAGCCTATCTATCTTCTGTATACTCTACAGATCTTATTCAGTTTTACCTTCCTTGTCACTGGAACTGGAGAAAATTTACATTGACAGAAGCTGTGAAATTCCACTGGTAAGCAACTTAAATGTAGATGATTTCCCTGGAGAGAGTGAAATGTATACCCTTGTAATGTATCTCATTTTATAGTCTTTCGAAATTCTCTCTTCTTCCCTTGGGATAACTTAATATTACCCATGAAGGACTATGTCCCAGTGCATCTGCTTGTAGGGTTTGATGGTATGGCTCTGAATG
The DNA here is from genome assembly GCA_013399695.1 of Formicarius rufipectus. Taxonomy (NCBI): domain Eukaryota; kingdom Metazoa; phylum Chordata; class Aves; order Passeriformes; family Formicariidae; genus Formicarius; species Formicarius rufipectus. The sequence continues at coordinate 1,206,275 of VXAU01003670.1, read as the reverse complement.
CTGAATTCAGTGATTTGGGGCCCAAGGAGTCATTGTAACCCTCACAGTCTGGGTATTTATTCCATGTTAATCTTATGTCACATCTATGTTGATTAGTTGCCTTCACAACGGAGGACAAGAGGAGACATTCCTGAGCTTGTGAATTTTCTGATGGTATTCAGAGTGGTCTGCCAAAAGAAATGGAGATCTCTTTTACAAGAACAAAGTCCTCAAAACATTTGAAAGGACAGCAGAAGTAAAGTTTTCCTTGGGCAAGTATTTTCCTTTTAATTATCATGTAATTTGTTTAGGCAATTTATTAAGGATGTGTTGGAAGGCGAGTCAGAAGTGAAGTTATTTTCCTAGTTTAAAAACAGCTTATTTAACATTTATTCATGCAGGGTTGGGCCTCCAGATGGTATAAATTGGCATGGCTCCATTTAATTTCAGTGGATCTACGCCAATTTCCAGCAGCTGAGAATCGTGTCCAGTAAGTCACTTTTAGTCCCATGACTTCGGTTCAGTCCTAGTAAGTTCCTGAGTCAGCCCCTGGGGGTGATGACCAAAAATCATTAACTTTACCAAAATGAGCCATTCTTTTTCAATGATCATCACAGAGCTGGGTGAGAACATGCAAAATCTATTCAGAACAGATAAAAGGCCCTTTTCCCTATCTATCTTTAAGTGCTGCTGATGTTATATCTAAAGGTATGCTTAACTTTAGTATTAGAGGTCAGCTTGATTGGTTTTATTATAATGGCAGAGCTTTGTATGGTGAGCCTGGGGATACAGAGGAGGTGAACTGTGCTCTCACTGGCAGGTAAATTGAAAGTTAATGATGGAGATAATCCATTTTGTCCATACATGGACCTGACCCATATGATGTATTTGCTTTAGGAATTCATCCAAACACCACAGCAATCCTTACTTGATCATATCAGCTATTATTGTACTTATCTTTAGACAGTGGTTGTGTTGTAGAGATCTATTATCAAGAAAATAGCATTCAAACCACAAATGTCAGACTCTTCTATGATAAAATTAGAAGCCAGCACAACACGTTGGCATCTGAAATGAAACTCTGGAAGAGTAGAAGAGACAAAAGACTCAACTACTTCAGAGTAATCAATAAAAACACTTAGATTTTTGAAATAATATGTTTCCTCATTAAAATTTACTGCAGTTGGATGTGTGGTGGGTGATCCTGGCTGGCAGCTAAATATCCACCCAGGTATTCCCTCAGTGCTTCCAAGTAGGGTGGAGGGAATAAAATAGGGAAAAGAGGAGCAAGAAATCTCATCGGTCTAAAGAAAGACACTGATTTAGATATTGGAAACAAAGATGGCAAACATCCAAACATTTAAGGAAAGCACCTTTCTTTCCCCTTCCTAGTCTCTTGCCCTTGTTGTTACCACAGATTACACTCAGTCCCTTTGGCAAAGCAATGGGCAGCACAGCACATTAGTGTCAGGGTGTTGTATTTTCTTTCCACCACTCCTTGTTCCTTACCCTTTTCTTCTGTTCCTCCTTCCTTCTTACTCTTTTCCTGTGCCGTGGTGTGGGTCCTCCATGTGTCACCATCTGCTCATGGAGTATCTGCTGCGGCCCAGGCTCTCCCGTGGCTGCAGTCCCATTGGGTGCCTGTTATGGAGTTAGCTGGAACTGGCTGTGATGGCATGGGGCAGCCTCTGGCCTCTTCCCATAGAGGTCAGCCCTGCAGCACTGTCTTCCTCTTCCTTATGCTACCAAAATATTGCCAAAGACATCCGATACAGTTGATAAGTTTTCTTCTTAGCTGAGCAGAACACCTAAGACTGGTCATTGTGCAGTAGGAATAACACTACACACTTTATGTACTTCATTAAAGGTTTGTGGTTGGGTATCTCAAGAGACAGGATATGGGGCCACTTTTATCCTTGGTCTGACTCAGTATGTTATGTTATTTTACTTAATGTCATGTTGCCCTACCTTATTTCAGTCTTTCACTGGAGATTAGGGGAAGTCCAGAGGTTTTCTTGCACCAAGCAATGGAACACGCCACTGTCTTTGGAAATGGAGGAGCAGTTACTTGCCTGGGACCATGGAGGTGTCAGTGTTCAAACTGAACAGCTCCAAGATATGGCTATATCAACACATAGTTAATTTGCTAATGTGAATACTGGAATTAGAAAAAAAAATCTTAAAAACATTTTGCAGTCTTCATCCCCATGATCAAAAATCACCACCATTTCAATAACATTAGGCTGCTCAGTTATTAAGCTGTTGAATGAGTAGTTTAGATTACTCTCAGCTTATTTTCTACTTCTCTTCTAGCTTTAATAGCTATCTGCTTAATATGAGAGTTGTTCCATTTCATTCATTTCATTACCTTTCTCCTGGTTTTTCTTTTTTTTTCTTGAGGTGGAACTAATGCAATGCAAATTGTGATGCCTGTCTCTGATTTTTCTATTAAGCAACTTAGGATTCTGTACAGCCTGTGTTATTGACTGCAGAGCTAGAAATGCATTTGAATTTATGATGAAATCCTGGAGATTGCAGTATCTCAAGTTTGGGGGATTTTTTTTTTTCCAAACAAGTAATAATATTCAATGATATTCAAGTCTTTGGTGAAGGCTTTTTCTGCAAAGTATGTTATACACACATTTCAGTTCTCTTATTTCCACCTGATGCAATTCCATAGCAGTTGCCATTTAAAATTTGACATACAGCTAAGCACAGTACAAGCTCAGCAGGGCACTAAAGCTGAAACAGTGCAATGTGAACAAGATATGTGTTCAATGTGTTCACAGACACTGTTGAACTGCTGTCTGGGGTTAGTGAAACCAAAAGTAGGAAATGGCTGACTGAGTTATATTCACACTAGATGAACTGGGAAGGTATTTATTAGCACATGTTCGTACCTGGAGAGATAGAGTTACCTTAGCAATCAGAGAAATTTCCACTTTCAATAAAGAGGAAATAATTCATTCATTAAGCTTTGGAACATGTGTTCATGCTCTTTAGAGTATGTAATCTGTGCAGGACATGCTGTAAATTGTTGCTTGTGGTAGGTTGTCTGTTCTTCAAAATTATGAATATAGTGTAGATCTCAACTAGCACTTTGGCTTTATTGGTTCCTCACTTCTGCTTTTATGTCACAGTATAAAACTTGAAGGAATTTGCTAGGCTGCTGTCCTCAATGTTCTGATTAGTCATATGAAAGATACGACTCCTTTCACCTCTGCCTTAAAAATAGTGAATTTATTTACCCTAGTATTTTGAAAGAGGGTGTATTCTGCAGTCTTCTTTTTCTGATCAATAGAGACTTTATTCCCAAGTGACATTTTCAATGTATGCATAGTCAGCCTCTCTCCAGTTATTATTTCCCTTCAGCAAATGGAAGAATGTAAGATGCTTCCCCTTAAGAAGTTTCCTTCACTTTTTGAAGAAAGAAGTACTACCCCTTGTCTGATTTTGCTTTAATGCTGGGTGAACAAAACTCTTTGCCCAACCTACAATAGGGTTGACAGTCTTTCTGATAGTAATGGAAGGGATTGGTGTAGTTCTTTAGTCACATCTGGGCTGTCTTCCTAAAAGAAATACCNTTTTGGATTTTTTTCTGCTGGCCTAGCTCATCTCAAAACCTGACAGTTCCTATCCTTTCCCTGCACTCTCTGTCTGCTGAGAACTTGCTTTGCTGATTGATCCTTTTTCTTCCATTCCTTATAGCCTTCTCCTTATATGTTGGAGAGGAATGTATGCACCAATCTAGGTGTCTAAACCTCTCTTAAAGGCTTATTTCCTTTCTTGGAATATGGGCATCTTTGCCTGGATTAAACCTTAACTTTACTAGAATGCTCCCCTGATCCCTACATGGAGATGCCTACATGAAAATGAATAGCCTTGTATTGGCTGGGAAGGAAAACTCTAAGGAGGTCTGGAAATCCAGAAGAAACAGAACATATGTAGTATACAGGAGTTTGCAGCACAACAAAAAGCATTATTCTGGTTACTATTTCCAGGAAGTAATATTTTTGCTTTGTAGCAAGGCCAGTAGGAAATCCTACAGAAGTGTTAGACTATGAACATATTTGGTAATCATGTCTGAAAGGAAACCCTCAGGGCAAACTTGGCTTGTGAATACCATATGAAACTAGAAAGAACCTCAAATAACCCTTGTGATTCAGGAAATATCAGAGGATACAGATGTTGCATAAATGAATTTGTTGAGTGTCTGGAAGAAGGATGAGCCTGATTCTAGAACAAGACAATCCACTTCATTAGAAGAGAAATAATTACAAGAAAAACTCTGAAGAAAACATATCTATTCTCATACTGAGTTCAGGAAAAAATATATATAACCAATATAACTAGGTATCTTGATTTAAAAGATTTCACTTTTATATGTCAATGACATAATCAAGTTCAAGAGAAACTGACTGCAGTTCTAAAAGAAGAACTGAAATGGTCAAACTTATCATCTTTAAACAGTGATCACACTATCACAGTGCGATTCTTTTCTCAAAACAATGTGTGGAGAGGCTTTTGTTAGTGTGAATGAATGAGTAGTCTGGGAAAGCTGAACTTATTGCACTTTGGGGTTGTGTTAGAGATACTGCATGTTGTTCCTTTGTTGTGAGAATGAAAAGACTGCGCAATATGTGAAATTCAAAGGTATGTAAGTAGGCAAAATGTGAAAGGAAAGGTATCAGCAGACTATTTTCCTATTTGGATTGTGCATTTCTCCAGTCTCATTTCAACACTTAGGAGACAATCCAGATGCAACTTTTGGCTTAGAAATACCATATACAGACTGACATGGAATGGCTTTCTGTTTTGAAGATGTTTGTTTACTCTTTCTCTTACTGTCCACCACTGGTTCTTCTCAGATGTTTGCCAAACTGACTCTTTGTCTGGCCAACTGCAGCTGTTCTGATACTGTGTTCTCAAAATTACATAAAGACATGTGTCTGCAGATTTGGTCCATGAGATGAGTTGTAACATCTCTTAGAAGGAGTATCTTGAGTATTTGCAGAAAGTCAGCCAAGCCATGACTTGGGCTGCCTATGGGTCCCAAACATCAGGATTACATTTTGGGAGTGGTCATTGCAAGATGAAAATGTGAAAGCCCTTATACAGAGTCCAAACCCAAGACTAAAGACAGCTTTTAAGGAATGGTTGGGAAAAATACTAGCAAAGAAGTTTCAGAGAGCTGGAGAAATGCACCCGATGTCTTCCAAGCTATATACACTGCTTTATGATCCAGATTGTTTTAGGTTTACTTACAGGCCAGCACTGATTCAGGACTTATTGGTCCTGAAAAGACTTCTACCACAAGAGTTTTAAACCAGTATACACTGTGGCAATGGGTATAGGAAGCTACTTTTGTGTGGGAATGATTACTACTACAAGCTCTGACTCATGCTGAAACCATTGGGAGTACTTGGAGAAGTAACAGGTTGCTAGCATGAGCAAAGACTGAAATTCTCATCTACTGCCCCATAATTTTATTATATACCTGTCTGGGATCATTCTTTCAGTCATTGCTGGTTTCACCACGTGTGAATAATGTGACCCTCACAAATTCATGGTGTGAAATTCTTGCCACTTAATTGTTGTGTCAGTAATTTGCAATTCAGATATCACATACTTATATACATTTGATCTAATCTAACATGTTCAAAATAAACATCTGTTTTAAATAAATTACTGAGGCTACAAAAATACTCTATCATTTTTGTTAACTTTCCACATATCCCATTATTTTAGTGCTTTTTGGATGGATTTATGGTCCATATTGATTAAAAAACATGCTAGCAAATTAGGTCAGAACCCTGCTGAAATATTGTCAAGACAAAAATATAACACATATTCAGTTCTAGAAAACTTCATAATGTGTTTTTAACCAGATTCATGTGACTGGGTTTTTTTTCCAGCTGATATCACAAAGGTATCAATGATGCTGCATACCTGACATGAAAGTTAGGCACCAGATACCTAACAACAGTGCTCTGACTCTCCAACCTAAATATCCCATTGATGCTTCCCTTTAGTTTGGAATAAAGCTGATTTTCAAAATCTGACTCTGATTTGAAAATTATCCTATCTGATGCTTGATGCTGAAGGAATATAATCAAGCCTGTCAATTCACACTCCAGTGTAAAAAAAGGGGCTTATTTGGAGTTGAAAACAGTGGTTCATATTTTGCTGTTTCCATGACTTTTGACTTAAACAACCAGTGACACCTTGAAAGAAATGCCAGGGGAAAATTACAGACCTAACTGAATGGTGCTGTTGTACTTTCAGAGAATTTTTTTTATTTCCTTAAAAAAAAAATCCAGAGAAGATAAAGGAAATTGCTAGAGGCAGGTTATGATTTTAATCATGTAGGGCACATATATTTGCACTAAATTGTGACTTACGGAACAAACAAAAGCATGTTATAGAATACTCAGCTTACTGGAGAAGTTACAACAATATCACAGTGCTGTTCCCTTGTCAAGTGTCTGAAGTGGAAGCATGTTGCTGTGTAGAGATTTCAAACCCAAGTCTTTAAAGCTAGAGAGACACTCACCTTCCCTTAAATAATGCATGGCTTCAGAGGGCATTAAGCCACTTGAATACCTATAAGAATTTACACCCAAGTGACCTACCCAAAGTCACAAAGCAAAACAAAAGCAAAGCAAGGGCCCTTCTAAGTAACTGTTCTGTGCCCTAAGTAGCACTCATCCTTGTGTTCAGTAATAAGACCATCTCTGCTCTTAGAAGTTCAGTCCCAACATAATGAAGGACTTGATAAGAAAGTTGTTTGATGCGAACAAACAACTCTAAAATTAAAGACCATTGTTGAAGAAATAAGTAAAAAAGCAGAGCATAAGGGTAAATGCAAAATAATTTGCAAGGCCAGTAGTCTTAGTAAAAAATCATGGGCCATTACAGTTCTTCCATCTGCTTTTCATTGAACCTGTTACCTTCAACCATTATCACACAGAAGAGGAAAGCAATACTGCTCTTGCTACTTGTCATAATTTTTTTTTTACCTCTGCCTTTCATGTCAAAAAAGAAAGAATTATAGAAGGCAAGCTGTGTCTCATAGGTATGATTGGCCTGGTTTCAGTTTGCAGACACTTGTTCGCCTTTCTGTCTTTCTCTGCTTAAGAGTTCTCTATTTGGTGTTCTCTTCTTCTGAATGTGCTTACATACCAACAAAACCAACTCTCAGTCTAATTTTTTAGAAGTTAATAGGTTCATCTTGTTAAGGCTCATACTATAAGGCACTTTCTACAGTTCTTTAATAATTTTTGTAGCCCTTTTCTATTCCCGACATTACATTCCTGAGGATTAACCTTCACCTCCTTACTTCAAATTTTCATCCCATCCATATTATCCTCTTTCTGCCAGGTTTTCTATCTATGCTTCTAATCACAAAATCACAAAGGCATCATCTGCAGCAGTGCTTGCACATATTAGTTTTAAGGTCCTTCCCGACCTTACTGCTGCCCATGTTATGGTCCCCAGTTCTGTCAGTCCATTCTGCAGTCATTATTGCTCCATACTTAATTTGATTCTTATCTGTACTAGTCTGTCTTAAAAAATAAGCTAGTTGGATTCTCCCAACAGTTTTGTCTGCATCATCTGCCCTTTCTCCTATCAATATCATCAATAGTAGCTCTATATTAGATCTTGGGTCATTGTCAAAATGTTGCAGACTATTTTATCTGTCATCTACCCATACAGAAACCTTTATTCAATGATCACCATTCTTCTCCATTAAAGACTTCTTGAGATTTACTCTCCACTAATCCTCTGCCCACTTAATATCACTCTACTCATATTACCATAGAATAATTTAGCTTGGAAGAGACCTCTGAAGCTCATAAAATCTAATTCCCACTCAAAACTAGGCCAGCTTTAAAACTGGAGACAGCTATTGTGGAGTGTTGCTGTTTAAAGAGCGTGTTGTGCTAAGTCAAACACATTGTGGTCTCTCCTATGTACCGAATTACCTTCATCAAAAAATGCTTCACTAACGATATGATCTCCAAAGTTCCTTCCATACTTGTTTTACTCTGTTTCCAAAGACCTGAAAGTTGTTTGACAAAACCAATTCTCCATCATCTAGTATACTGATATTTATTGTGTTTCCCATTAACTGAATCTCATAGCAACAAGTAAACAGGAAACTATTTGGTGGGAAAATTTGCACTCATTTAGAAACAAAAGAGTTTTTGCTCTGCATCACTCTTCTTTTGTTTCCCTCCCATTTCCCTGATATTTGTGATTTTTCTATTCTTGTTTTCAGCATTTCCTTCCCCTTGTAACTCTTAAAACTTTTACCCTTTGTATTTCCTCTCTGCTCCCATTGGAGATGTCAGGAGTTTGCTGATGTGAGTTGAGTTATATTCACAGTGCACAATCTATACTATGTGCTATCTCTACAGCCATAGAAGTGTTACCTATATCCATATAACACATACTGGTATATACTTCACTTTCTTTTTTTGAGGAATTACACCTAGTTTTGTGGGGAAGTCCATGCAGAATCATTTTTATGATCAGAGTCCAAAGAATGTCACAAAGTGAAAAGTAATGATGAAGAAGTTTGCTCCATACACTTGGGTGCATTAATTTTGCACTCCATCCTGTAATCACTGTTTAAAGACCTTGAGGTCTTTCTGAATGTGTGTAAACTGAACTTTTGTTTAATCAGCCACTTGACAACTACTGTTGTAACTCACAGTGAGAGAGACTCTAAAAAGACAGAAATATGTGGGAGCCCTGCAGAGCTACACTGGTGTAAAAACTCAATACATGGTCCTTCCTCTAGAAACAGGCTGACTTAGAATAGGTATAGTGAGCAAGGAAGTGGAATAGATGGCATCAGAAAGGGAAGACAGACCCGACAGTTCCATGGGGAAACTGCCTGAAATCTTTGCCTATGCCTGTGCTATTACATTATTAAATTACATGGGACTAAGGCCTATTCTCTGGTCAGAACAAGTGGCACAGAATGGCTCACTTCTCAGTTCTTTTCATCTAGGAAGAGTCTCGTCTTGTCAATGCTGCGTGGTGTGCACAGAAGTAGTCCTACATTTCTGTCATATTACAGAACAACAGAATCGGAGAACATGCTGAGTTGGAAGGAACACACAAGGATCGTCAGCTTTAAGTCTGGCCCCACACAGGACCATCTCCAAGAGTCACACTATGTACCTGACAGTATTGTCCAAATGCTTCTTGAGCTCTGACAAGTGACCAGTTTCCTGGGGAACCTGTTTCAGTGCCCAACCACTCTCTGGGTGAAGAACCTTTGTCTAATATCCAACCTAAACCTCCCCTGACACAACTTCAGGCCATTCCCTCTGCTGTCACCAGTCACCACAGAGAAGAGGTCAGTGCCTGTCCCTCCTCTTCCCCTCACGAGGAATTTGTAACTTCAGTGAGGGCTCCCCTCAGACTCCTCTTCTCCAGGCTGAACAGGCCAAGTTAGCCAGCATCTGGTCCATCTTAGTGGCTGACCAAACACAAGGTAACCCCAATTCTTATGGTTTTTACCCTCTGTTTTTGAAGCTGGAAATGCCACTTGGTAAGTATCTTTTTGGTCCCACAGATTTGTGATCCAGCTGAGGTGTGAACTTCTGTGGTCATCTGGTTCTTCAGAAATCTTCAGCCAGGAGAATGTATTTTATGTAATGTGTATAAAAGACGCATTATTAGCCACTAATGTAATGTATTAAGTGAATTAATTTACATAAGTACACGTGTAACTTATACATCCTATAGAAGGCTTATTTTGCCCTTTCCAGTTCTCTATCTAGTCTACAATAAATCACAAAAACACACACACACACAAGAACATGGAATTTGGTGGTTTGAATAGATCCTTCCCACACACGCTTTTCTAAAAGGCACCTTCCTTTTGCAGTCTTTCCCATCTTCTTTCATTCCAGATGATCAGTGAGGAAAAAAAGTAGATAATTGCTTAACTGTCAAGTTAGGAAATTGTAAATATCATTATCTTCAGTAATATTCTTAAATTACATTAAAAGTAATCAAAGGAAAGGATGGAGACAGGTGAATTTGATCAAAAATATGACAAGCTGTATCTGTTCTTTGATGAAAGTTGTTGATGACCATTGCAGTTCCAACTTTCTTTACAGTTATTGCTGTAAATTTTGTTATTTTTTAAGTGCTAGATAGGGACTGTGCTACTCACATAATTCAGAGAATATAGAAAACTCTGGGTAGATTCTCATAAGCTGTGTTTTTGACATCAATGTGATTTGGTTAACATCCCATACCTTTCCAACAGGGTTAGTATAGAGTGGCCTGGTTCCTGCTTATGCCTTTAACTTTTCAGCAGGGTCCAAAATGTTCTTATAGCCTTTTGAATATCTGTGGTAAGGACAAAAGCTTATCATCATGGTACACCATGTAAGTAAATTCTGTGTCTCGTAATGATCAGAAGAAAAGAATAATTAGACAGCTAAAGGGGAAAAATACTTGTTTCTCAGAAGTGGTAGGCTTTCTCCTTGTGGTTGTATAGCAGAATTTCTATTAGCACAGCACTGTGCATTTATTGCCTCCAAAAGCAAGAGCAAGCACGTTTAGACTTGAATTTCTTTAATTTTACATAGGCCAGAAGCACAGAGTTACTGGAAGCCTTCTTAGTGCTAGGTGTGCCTCAAGGTTGGGAGGCATGAGAAAGGGTGTGTTTTGGAAGATTGTAGCTGAGTTGGGTAAGGGCCACTGGCCAGCTTCCTTTTCACACCAGAAGTGCAGCTGGCTTGTTCTACAGACCTAGGGCCAGCTTCGAATTCAAGCTGCTAATAATACGTTGTTGGTTTTTTTTGTTTTTTTTTTTCCTCCTTCAGGCCTCTTTACAACTTTAATTAAATTGCACTTGTGTTCACAAAGGTTTGCTTCCCAGCATGTGCTGTTTTGTCTGTTCAAATTCTTTTATGCCAGAAGAAAAATCACAGATCTGCCTTACTACACTTGTTAAGGCATGGGCTGAAAGCTCATCTCAGGCAAGTACTTGGAGTTAGTGCAACCACAAAAGTCTTCAACCCAGAGATGGTTTTCTCAACAGAAAAAGAAAGAACAAATGACTGGGGAAAGGGAACTAAGGTGACAATAATTTTCTATCAGTCCAGGGTCATAGAAGGAATAACAGACCATACGTGAAAGGATTAATGGACCATCTACATCTACTACAATGCTATTCAGTCTCCGTGCAATCACAGTCTGCCCTACAGAGCTTCTAAAAAATTCACCTCTGTCAAAATACCTCTGTCACTTAAAGGAGTAATGCTGAGTTTCCACTTACATAATAATTCAAACCTTGGTCACAGAGTAAGGTGACCAAACTGTTTACCTTTGGATGCACACAGAGCACAATTAGATTGTAATGAATTTCAGGAACTAGCAACCAGAGTGTATTTGAGGTGAGTGACCTAGGATCAAATTTTGTGTCTCATTACTGTTAGCCACCCAGTATGATTTACCTAGTGGGACAATTTGCAGCCCATCCTGCTTTCAGAAACTGATGAAATGTAATAGTTTTTGACAGTGACCTGTGAAATGCTTAGTTGATACTTTAAATGAGCAACATGACAAAAATAGAAGAGAAAGCTTTAATTATATGTGATTATTCTTAACATGTACTAAATTTTCCATAACCTCAGACTTAGGACTCAGCATTTCTGATTTCAGTAGTTTGCAGTCAGATAATATGATGTCTGTTAGCAGGAGGGATAAATTTAGATCTGAAATGAATGACATACATTGTAATGAGATGCAGGCAAGGTAAGGGATCATCAGCAATGAGTTATTTAGATGGAGATGAACTGAAGGGCAATCCAGGAAAGATGAGGCAAAACACTGTATTTGAGGATAGATATTCCAGTCATTTTAGGAAATGACAAATAGATGTTCTATTCCAGATAATGTAAGAAATGGCTGGTAAGCCATTTTCAAAAAATGATTGTGTAAGTGGCAAGGACATGGTAGAGCTAAACATGTGAGATTAATGAACCTGGCAGCTCCATTTTGAAGGCAGACAGTGGCAAAAAAAAAGATATGTACTTTGCAGATCTGTAAGAACAGTTTAATGGAAGAACTATGCAAATATGCTTCCAGATAGGATGAATTATTTACAAGTTTTGTTAAGTTATTTTTCTGGGCCAGATAACACAAAAGGACTATTGTGCATCAAATGCTTGGTGCTCCTAAGAGAAGGAAGTCAGTTTGGTTCATGAAAAACCTGTGAGGTTCTTAAGTGCTGGAGAAAGTGATGAGGAGGCAGTGAGGGAAAAAATCTTAAATTTTAGTAATGCTTAGAAATAGATTTCAAATTCACTTATTTTCCCTACTTGTGTTTAGTATAATGCTCAATTCACTCAATACTTGTAAATTTCTGTTCTTTTAGCTTAGTGTTAAGGCACCATGTATGTGTCTACATTGTCCTCTACCAGATGAATTCGCAAATAGTATGGAAGTAATCATTATTAATATATCTGAGCTAGAAGGTCTTACAAAAATGTTATTCTTCAGAGAATTAATAATTTGGTAACTTCTAGATCTGTAATGACTGATGTCTCAGTTGAGTAACAAACCTGAAAATTGAGCAGCCAACCTCCCCCTTCCTTGTATGCCAGGTAAAGTCATTAGCTGACTTTCGTTACTAACACAGAAAGTGAAGAACTACCTATCTACTATCAAAAGGTTTTCCCTGCAAGTACTCATGCAAAAAGCACTCTGGGTGACTATTAGATGATTCACCAGTTATCAGTATCTGAGTCACGCATCCCACTGAGTGGGTGAGGCTGTGAACTTCTTTGTCTTCTGACATGCTGTTTTGCTATGACAAAAATTTACTGTGTGGCACCCAGAGTTGTCTCAAATCTGTGTGAGGAAGGAACGTGGTAGAAGATCTGAGTAACAAAGTCCATCACGGATAGTCAGCTGTTTAAAGACAGAGACCTGGAGGTGAATTTGTGCTTTGTTGGAGCTGACTGGCCATTTGCCCACAAGGCTCAGTGCCTCTGGCACGCACGGCTGTGGGAGTGGCAGTGAGGACCCTGGTACAGGTGTGAGTCTGAGACTGCCTGATGTAGAGCTTCTTACAGCTAAACACAACAAAGCCAAGTTTTATTCCCAAAAAATGAGGTTGTGTGGCCTGTTTATCCTTAATATGGAGGACTTTTGGGGATATAGTCCTAATGTGTTGGCCATAGAGGGACTACTGAGATGTAAAATTGATACAAGGAACAACAGATATTAGCCCAATGGCAGAGGCAGGGAAGTAGTTATTATCAAAACTAGCCTACACTGCTCAGATTCCTGACCTGTGCCATTAGATATATGTCAGAGAGGAGGAAAAGCTTGCTGAATAGCCTGTTGAATCCAAGAATTGTGCAATAGTCAGGGAGGTGAGGTAGACATCTTAAGTCTTTTTTAGAAATACTGGAGGAACAGCAGGCTTTACTGTGTAGTAGGTTTTACTGTCTGCTTGCTCACTTTTGAGCTGACCCTACAAAAACTGTCACCTCTGAATTGCAGTGACTGTAGTGCTGTTTGTCAGTTTTGCTTAAAAATACATTTATAATTTATATACCTCTTACCAACCATGTTTTTTGGCTCCACAGAGATTTTCACAGTCACAGTACATATCATCTTTCAACTGAACTAAGCCTTCTACCACTGGGATTTCATCTGCTTTTCTAAACCTGAAGAACACAACAAGTAGGTTTGTTTGTGTCTGTTTGTAACTATTTTGATGGTTTCTAAGTGGTAATAATTTGAAATATAATTGCTTTTCTCCATATAATTTTCCTGTAATATAACAGCTAAATATATCTTTCTCACCAACATAAAGGAAAGGCTGCTGCTGCAAAAGCTGTCAGCCCATGGAAGAGTTCTGAGATGTGCTTCCTGCTTCACAGAGCATTTTATATGCAGCCTATGTTTCATTATTTTTATGAGAGACCATGCGTGTAAGGGGAGGTAATGGCTTGTACTAACTGATTGATGTGCTAGGGAAAATGATACACTTCTAGGCATACATGTCCTTGACTTTCAATTTGACTAATGAGTACTAGATACATAACCAAAAGAAATAAGTGACCAAACACACAAAGTTGAAAGCAGGAAGTTTTAAACTTGACTTTTTTTTTAATCTTTATTTTGGAAATCTGCTGTAATTACCTGGTTGGGGTAATATTGCATGCATAGGGCCAAAAGTTGATTCTTGTTTATTTCAGAGCAAAGAAAGACAGAAAACACCAACGGGCTTCACAACTGAAAATACACTTTCACTAAGGGACATGACATCTGTGGATTTACAACCTCCAAATTATTTGCGAATAATGATTATCTGCCCTCATATAATTAGCTTGCTTAAGCTGTATCTGGTTATCCTTAAAGGCACCAATTGGTGTTGACTTTCAGACCTCAAAATCTAATCTAAAACCACCTGTAAACCAGGTGAGCCTCCTTTCCTCCTAGGACAAAGGACTAGGATGGTACAGTAAAGCAAGGGTATTTCAAAATAACCTTCATAAATATTCAAGCAGTTATTTTTATGTCAGGGAAATCCCCCCAAAATTACATTGTAGTATTAGAGATGTATGCATTTATTTGGTTTTTTTTGATTAAATGCCCCCTGGTTTGTTTCATGCTTTGCTTTTATCCATTGCTGAGTGGTATCATCTTATACACAGAATACCACTAGACATAAGATAGAGCTAAAAGATGGGTTCTACTGCAGACTAGATCTGATCTCCATGATTTGGGGCTTGTGATTACACTAATGTACCTTGCACCACCTTCAGATTCTGCTTTAGAGTTGTAGCACACCTCTTTCACATGAGGGAAAACTCACCATGTCCTTCGTTAAGATTCTTCTAAATCCTCCTATCTCCTCAAAATGGTATGTACAATCAAATCAGTTACAGACTTCTTTTGGTTAAATGAATGGGAGGAAAGTGTAGTCATTTGGGATGAGTTGTATCTTCTGTTACCTAAACAAGAGAAGCATCTAGCCTTAAGGTAGTTTTCTAGAGTCCTCTTGCAGTCCATGAGGAAAGACGATTCATTTGGAAGACTCATCCAACCTGTTTTAGACACCTCCTTTAGAATGGGATGAATCATTCTCTGGAGACGCCTATCTGCCTCCATGGATTGCACTTCTATTTCAGATTAGGTATCTAGCTTTTTGGTGACTAAAATTAGATGAGATGACTGTCACCATCACTGTTATCCAGAACATTAGCCCTTGACTGTTCCTTTCTCTGGTTTCACTGTCTTTTTTTTTTTTTTTTAAATGTGTACCAAAACTGAGTAGAATGTATAAATATCTCTCTATCACTAGAAAAATGTCTTAATGTTGTTTCCCTACTTTTACATAGCCTTCCCTAGATTATACACCCAAAGACAGAAGTAGCTCCTTTAGGTAACACAATGAGAGAAAAGTTCATGTTCAGTTAAATGCTGGCCGAGATTCCTGGATCCATGTTCCAGTCATCAGTCTCATAAAATATATTCTCCATTTATATTGATAATTTATGTAATACAAAACTCCACTACAAGTTAGAATATGCTTTAGAAATACATCTTATATAACAATTCTTAGTGCTCTTTGAATCAAGTGATATATGAGGAACAGAAGTTTTCTTGTTCCCACTTTCAGGTAATAAGTGACTGGCCTGGTTACTAGAACCAACATCAGAATTAGAGCTCATCCACACTAGTTTTTTAAAATATATTATCTTTGCTTTTGGGAAAAACTTGAGATTCTTTTGTCCCAGTTGTAGTCAAGTGCTAAACAACAAGTACAAGATGGCAGAGGTATGAATGTCCAAGTAGATTCAGCAGAAGACATAGTTAAACATGGTAGAGAATTCAAAGAAAGTAGTAAGTAAAAAGTAGATTTAACTAAGAAAATACTTGTAAAAGCCTATTAGAGCTGACCAAATTTAATGTCTGACTTTTAATGTTCTTCAACTGTTTATGTAATTAGAAATAATTTCTCTTTCCTGGTTGGGTAACATTTATGCCATGAGAATGAGTATTGAATAGTAATTCCTATGACATGGAGACTAATTCCCTTGCTTATTGTAAACACTGATATTCAGCTAGTCCCAAAACACATATGTGACACTAAAACCTGATTTCAGTTGTAATATGAAAGCACTTCTAAAAATTCTTTGCAGTGAGTGTCTATACAAAATTGGTGAACTTGGCACATCTATTTTCATTTTGAAACCAATGTTGTCTAGACCTCAGAGACAAAAAACCTCATTATAGCCTGTTTACAGATATTACAGAGAAGTGTCTCCTGTTGTCAATTCCTTATCACCAGAGTGATAGAAAATTTAAAAAATCTGTGGCTTTTGCAAGGGTCTGAGCTGGTCTGATGGATTAAGGAATATAGGGCTACCTGCCTTCAGGAAGTCAAAATTTTATCCTAATCTCTATCCTCTGTTCCTCTAGGGAAGGCATTTGCACATTTGCAGCTGCTCTGTTCACCATCAGCCTTCAGAGCACTTAGATGTGAGCACAGCCCTCAGACACTTAGGGTGTCAGGGAAATTCATGGAAAAAGGAAACCAGTGGAGCTGGAAATTGAATAACAAGCCTCCGCCTGTCAGAAATGGTCAGGGGAAGATCTTTGCCTAGAATTGAGGTCCAGCTATCTGACCCTTCTGAGCCGTGAAATTAGCTTTAGCATGCATACTTTTGCTTCTGATTTTTTTAAGTTACTAGCCCCAGGAAGAACAGAGCCAGTATTTTTGATTGAGAACACTAGACTCTTTCTTCCACATCTGTTTTTGCTACTGTCAGATGTCAGCCCTTGCAGCTGAAGTCACCTGTTTGATCATTCCTGCCTGGCTGAATGCTACCCGCTCTGCTCAACCTGTTGGAGCGCAGGACATACAGAAAAAAAAATCTATTGGTTGAAGAATCTGTGATGTACATCAGAGAAATAATCAAGGCACATTTCTATTTCTCTTGCTATTTCATGAAAAGGTTTAATGCTGTTTGACTTTTCAATTAGTTGTTTCCCCTGGTATAGCATGCTCAAGTGCTGTACCCATATCCTGTGGTTTGGTTTTGTGTTGTTGGCGCAGGATAGGCCACTGAGGTTTATGGATCAACATTTACAGCCTGACTCTGAGGTGCTGCCTGGTCCTGAGAGTATCAGCTTTGGTTTTCCAAATGAATGGATAGTTGAGACTCAGATGGAAACCTTCTGTTTCATCCCTCTCACACTCCTGTCCCTCCATCCAAGGAGGAGACCTACAGGGGGTTTTGCATCCCCTAGGATGAAGGAATGTCTTACATGATAGAAATCTGCTCAAGAGAAGTAAAGATTCATCTGACTGAAAGATTGGGGCAGTTTCCAATTATGAACTCATTCTGCCCAGATAAAATCATATTGCAAAACCATTTGCAGCTTCTTTCTGAAGCTGGTCATTCTTGGACCCTTCTCCTTAGACTACTCAGCCCTAATTAGCAAATTCCTGTTAAGAATGGACATACACAATGCTAGAACTGTTGTCGTCTATGCCTAGGCCTGAACTCTCAGCACATTCACTGGGCCATTTTCTGAACTCCTATCACACACTTGCAGCTGGTTCTTGCTCTTCCCAGCTGTCTTGGGGAGCCTGGAGTGGTCCTCATTTCCACTTTTCGCTGCCTGGGTAAGTTACCTGCAACCACAGGCGGCAGAGTGGAGTATATGCAGCTCTGTAGTTCATGGGTATGGAATATGGAAATGCTGTGGGTTTTTTATGGTACAGTCACCTCATTTTTCCTGCAGCTGCTCTTTAAACTCAAGCTCCAAGCTAGGGACTGAAATCCACTCTCTAGTCTGTGTATTAAATAAAAGAAAGTCCAAACAGCACTTGGGATTTGTGCTGGCTGCACTTAGCTGTCACTAAGTGTACAGGTCCTGGGCATTCGTGTGTCAGGCCCACACTCAATGTCCAGAAATGGTCTGGCTAGTGATACTTCATTTTCTTATCTGACAATACCCTTCAGAGAAGGCAACACTGAAAGTTAGAAAGAGCCTAGAGCAGTCTACAGCACAGGAGGTCTGTGTTTCTTTTGGCTTCATATACAAAGTAAAATTCTGTATGAATTGCCCTCTGTGAAGGGATTTCAGCTCTGAAGGCTCTTGCCCTGTGACCAGACAAGGAGGATGCAGTTCAGCACCCTGCTTCAGTGGGCTTTTCCCCTCCCTTTAACCCCATGCTCCCAGTACAGCTGGTTGAGGGACACCTCCATCTGCCATCCACCCTATAAGGCAAGACCACCCACAGCAAGAGCCTGGGAAAGTAGCCAGAATAATTACTCATGGCCTCTCTGAGAGCTCAGTATATGAAGGGCCTTGCAACTCCCTTACAGCAAGTATCACAACTACTTAAGAGCCCAGCACCTTCCCATCCCACACTAGCATCTTCTTTACCTTCTCCTTCCTGCAATGTGTTGCAGACGCCACCTTCTCCAGGTTTCCACAGTGAGCTACTGATCATAGAGGAGAGAATCCACAAGTGGAGGTGTAGAGAGAAAAGAGGAAGTTTATGGGAAGTTGTAGATTAGCTACATGGGATTGCAGATCAATAATGAGGTTCTTGGTCTCTAAGGTCAGAGATGCCCATCTTGGCCGGCACAGTGCCTAGCATTAGTCTTGGGTTGTGCTCCTTCTCCAGCCAAGTCCCTTTCCATGTGTCAGTCATGCACACAGGGAATACCAACCTGGGCACTCTGAAATGTCAGTGCAAGTATTCAGAGGACCAATCTGTTATTGAGGTGAGCTTTACATTGCACTGACTTACAGGAAACCTAGAGTACATATTTTTTTTCTGAGTTCATAATTTTGTCATTCTTCCTGTGGATCACTGAGAGAAATAGGTTGTTGTAAGACAAAATTTGTCCCCTATCACATGTTTTGCACCTTCTAAGTGCATATTGTCCTCTACTGACTAAGAAGAAGGCTGATTTTGTTTTAGATACCTACAACTGGTCAGGTGAGTTCTACCTTGTTAGGTTACTGATTTCCTCTGCAAATGTTTCTGAGGTGTTTTCACTGTCTAGGCTGTACTTTGGGAGGTTGCTAAGACACTGAGATGGAAATTTGCAGCTCTTATGGAAAGCTCTCCATTTAAGACAAAGATGCCCATTTATATCCAGGAGCTAAACACTTAGCTCAAATCTCCAACTATGGTCTGGCAGTGCTTTAAAAGTTCACTTTCATTTTCCAGGAAACTGATGTTGGCCTGCTACAATCAGCCCTGGCTGCTCAGAGGAGGCCTTTTAAAAACACCTTCACACTTCTGGACCAGAGGTACATTTCCGAGCTGTGAAAGGGGCCAAGGGCTACAACACAGAAGCACTTGTAGGGCATGAAAGACTGTACAGTGTTATTATTCAGCTAAGAGATGGTAGCCAACCAGCAATATAAATAGCTCTCTAACTGCCTAAATAGCCTAACTAATGACCATACAAATCTATTAACTCCTGGACGAAGGGGGAATCATGCTGGCAAATGCTGATAGATGGAGGGAGTTGAGTCTCACAGCTATTTCATTAGATAGTGCACATGTCAGTGATCTCTGGAATGTCAACAGAGATTAACCAAGAAACAGTTCATGTCCTTCTCTTTAGCTTCTGCAACATGGGTGGGGTGTTATTCATATGGAGGGAGTTTGGTGTGGACAGAGATTTGGCTTTTGTTCCTTGAGAGATGTTAGCAGAGATAGGAGATAAAGCTGAATACAATATGGCAGAGGTGTTCTGTTGTAGACATCTAAAGACAAGAGGACAGCATAGAGAATGTATGGGTCACTCAGAGAGAGGGAAAAGGCAAAATCCTTCAGCATGTCTTATCACACATCTCTGATAACCTATTTCTGAAATCCCAAGGGCAAAGGGGAGGTTACTTTTGTAAAAGCTTTAAAGAAAAGCAAGAACTCCTTTAGGACAGGTTATTACAACTGGCTAGGACATAGTTAAAGATGTGGAAGCTTATACAAGGGAGGAAGAAGAAAATGAATGTGTGGCAGGTCTTGTTTGGGATGACATACATCCAGATAGCATTCATTATGAATAGAAAACGTTAAGATTTCAGATGAAGGAATTCTTGTGCTAGGTAGTCAGCAAAACAGAATAATTAAAGGCTGGACAGCATGAATATGAAAGAGGGTGAGAGTGCCAGAGCTTTGGGGTGTCCAGATATTTCTAGCTGTTGAAATTTAACTCTCAAACACAGTCTTGTTATTACTTGGACACAAGACTTGTACTGAGATTTTGGAAGCTGTATGAACTGCAGATGGGACACACGGCAAGCTGCTGTGGACACAACAAATCCATCACAAAGCAGATTCTCTAATTTACAGTACTCTTGAATAGATGTGTATGCAAGCTACCTTGCTTCTAGTCTGTCAAGTACAGAACATCCACTTAAATATCTGTGTATAATTACTCTTGATTTTCTTAAGCTTAATCTGAGCTAAATAGCCTTGTTTCTGAGAAAAGTTACTCACAGTCCTGCTCTTAGGCTCCTTTTGACTTAGGTGGTTTGGGTTTACAGGAAACAGGACTTTTCATGTGTTGCATCTGAACTGCTGTGGAGTTTCTTGACTGAGACTGATAGGTTTTGTACGTGAAGAGGGGCATCATCTGGGCATGCACTGTGGGTGTATGTGCAAATGAGTGTTCCTGTGTTCACAGGCACGTGTACACAAGATGCCTTATGTAATTCTTCCCAGAACTCCACTGCTCATCTGCTCTGTGCAGACATGGCTGGACAGAGGTCTTTTATTGTGCTTTATAAATATGTGCCTTTGTTGTCTTATCTCTACTGGTTCAGTTTCCAAGAACAAGCTGGATAACAAACCTTCTATTCTTTCTTTATCTTTTTCCCCCCCTTCTTGTATCTCCTGAGGTTTTTTCTCCCCTTCATTTTTCCAAAGAATTTAAAGCATTTTTGTCGTTCTTCCTGATGATAGCATGTCTAAAGCAGAGTGCCTGGCAGACCACAAGATGTAATATGCACACAACTAGAGTATTTGCTGTAACATCATAAAAAATTTAATGACATTCAACTAAATTAAACTCATTTTTCCCAAGATGATGTCCTGACATAGGACATAATAGTTGTTCACATAACTTTTTCAGCTGAAATATCTACAATCTGACCAAGCCAAGAATCATCCCAATGCTACCTGCTATGTTGTAACCTATCCATCATCATCATGTTTTCTGTCTGCCTCTCCAACAATTTGATGACCATCCAGTTAATTGCCATTCTGAAATAAATGTACGAGAGCATCAGTTCAGGCTTTAGATGTTTTTTCTGCATATAATCAATATTGTTCTCTGAGAACTACAGATCCTGTGCTTGAAAAACATAATGACATTGGAAGTTCCTAGTAAGTAACTGGTCTTTGCTGATGTTTTATGTCACTTCTCCCTCAATGAAGAGACATTAATTTAAATATATAAGCATCTTTTTTTTTTCCCTCATAGTTACAAGTAGTGTGGGAAAAATCAATAGATGGTCTCAGGGCACCAAGGAGAAACTGAAAAGTTGGCTGAGGGGACACTGGCATAAAGAAAAAGAGAAACAAGGACTAGTCCTAACAGTTAGTGTCAGAACCAGGGATAAGCTCAAGATGGGCTGCCTACCTAAGATGAGCTTGGTTGCTTGAGGAAAAGGTTATCAGTGGTGGTGTCTCAGATACCCATCAGCTGAGCTTGTTTGAGTGGGTAGTCCTGTTTTTCCTAAGTAAATTTTTGCTTTGCCAAATTGTCTTAGCAACTGTAGGGCCCATGAGCTTACATCCCTGGTGCCTGTTTTTGGCTGAACTCTGCATCAAGACCTGTTCAGGTACCTGCAGCACCTGCAGCAAGGCACTGATCTACAAACAACTTCTGATTCTTTGGAACAAGAGCAGTAAAGGATGGACAACTCAACTTTGTCCCAGGACACTGAAATATATTTGGACCTTGCAAAGGCATGTAACCTAGTTCACAGATCCTCAAAGCCTAGATGTGTTATTTTAGTTCTCCCTTGGGCTGCTATCTCACAAGCCACCACAGAAGCACTTGTCTGATGAGTCAGAGGAATTTCCTTGCACAGAAGGAACTTCAATCCAGCTCTTGTGTGTCCCAGGGTAGTGCCTTAACAATGGCAGCTTACTTTTCCTTTCTCTTTTTGCTTAACAGGTCATAACATGCTTTTGGTTGTCCACGTAACTGTCTGTATTTGTGTCTGTGTAGCCCTTTCCCCATGATTTGTCAGTGTTCTGCCTTTTAACAAGCCCTGCCTTCAGAGACAATCTTAGAATAAGGTGTGACATACAAATATCCCCTTGTTAGAGGGGAGGAAGATGTAGAGGGGAAAAAAAAAAGAGAGAGAGAGAGAGAAAGCTATGATTGTCTAAGTGTCTCATTTTGGCTTTGATATGATGGTGCATACATTCAATCACCTAAATTGCAATTTATTCCTGCATTAGATTTGAATTACATTAATCAGGAAGCAGCAAATTGTTGAGCAGAGCTTAGTAATACAGTTTCATAGACTTTTCCCTTCATGCTATTTAAGTGGTCTTGCAGAGGAGTACACATCTCTTTTTGCAGTTCGGGTAAGTTTAACAAAGAGAAAAAAATAACTCTGTTCCAATTGATGAAAATGAACTTCTTATTTCTGAGGTATCTAAAAAAATGTCAAACTTTCAAGAATCAAGGAAACTGAATGGAAATGGTAGGAGGAATTTAATTTTAAACTGGTTGAAAACAGGACTCTTTTGGAAGTTGATAGAATTTTGTATCATTAGGAAACTTAGTTAAAACAAGTACAAAAATGTTACCAGCTCTCTAACAGTTTATTTCTCTAAGAAAATCTTTCTAGTAAATAGATAAATCCAAGTACACAAATGTAGAAAGATATATATATATATATGTATATATATATATATATATATACACATATATACAAATTTGAGATAACTTCTAAAATGGGATCTTCTCTGCCTGAACCTCTGACACTTGTAGGAGATACCTAAAAGGTTCTATGGCCTGGTTTGTGATTATCCTATACGTATGTTTGATATCTACTCAGTAATGCATATTCAGTGAAGTTTATGGGATACCCGTGCTGAGATAACAGAGAAAAGGTAACACTTGTTGGGAGGGATCCAGGTTGTTGTTGTTGTTGGCTGGACTTCGCAAATGAAGATTTTGGGATAAGCCCGTGCAATGGATTTTTTAGGTGAGGCACAGTGTGCGCGGAACTGGCCCCACCCCCTTTACTCCTGAGGTTCATTTTGCCACGGCCGAGCACGCTCAGATGGTGACAGTGAGTTCCTCGGGATTCGAACTGGCGTCCTCAGAGGAGGAGCTGGCTGCACAGGCGGCGAATTACACCACTCGGCCAACGCCCACTGCCCATTTCAGATTAACATTAAAGAAAAAAACAGCAAACAGAAAACCAAAAAAACCAGAAAAGCAATAATGTCAGGCTGTTGAGAAATCCTGGGAGCCCACATGGGTCAGAGCACCAGGGGAAGACCTCGCCTTTTCCTCTCTGTTACTGAATGACACAAACGTGGCACTGCAGCCACGCCTGCAACACGAACTGGGGCAGGGGGATCCAGGTAGTTATGAGTCATAAAGGGATGTGAAGAATACTGTCTGAAAGCATCTTCTTGTGTGACTTCTGATGTTCCAAACTCAGCCTGACTCTTCTGGAGGAAAAGCCCTTGCCTTCTAGAAAAAGTGCTCTAGCCATACACTGGTCAGGTTCTTCCATTTCTGGACAAGAGTCCCTGCTCATGGCTGCCCAGGAATTTTCCCCAGCCCAATATCAACCTTTATGTAATTTTTTTTAAAAAATACATTTATATTATCACTTAAATTAGTGTTTTCATTTGGATTTGGGAAGGTTGGAAACTAGGCTGGAAGGAAAACATACAACACCAGTAGCTGAACAAATCTTTCCACTGAATATTACAAACTTTAACATTAAAGAGAACTAAAAAACTCCTTCAACTTTTAATTGACATAATTTTACAGAATGTTAAGCATACTGTGGAATAATTAGATGTTTTCAGGAAAAAATTTCACTTGGTGCCTGAATACAGCAAGTTGAACTGAAGCCACGGGAGGAGAAGCATTGTACAATGCTCGGGAGTGACTCCTTCCACAATTATAACAAAATAAAATAAATCAACCCTCTGAGAAAACTAGGTTTGTCAATTTGCTTGTCCATAGAATGGCCTGAGGCTGCAGAAGGGTCTTCTTGGGCAGCAGGAAATTAATAATATCCACAGAGTTATCCACACAGGTTCATAAAAAAGAATTGGGGACTAATCCTGGCCCCAAAGCCAAATGTTATATGGTGGTCTACATCCATATTTAGCCAGGGTCAGCCTCCTCCATGGCAGATGTGTCTTGGAAAGAACTAGCTGAAACTGCCCAAAGCAAAGCCAGGGAAAGAACCAACAGCTGAACAATATGACCAATATCCTTTTATAAATATCGTATTACAGATATATCCAGAAAATAACTGTTTTTGTTTGTTTGTTTTATTTTGTTTTGTTTTGGTGGGTGTTTTCCTGTTTTAATTTAGTGTTAGATTTGTATCCAGAGGTGGCATTATCAGCTGCCTCAGGTAAATCACCTTAAACCTCAGGTAGAGCTGGAAATTTCCAAAGTTATCTGTGAGATCACTTTCCTTGCAATCTGGATTCAGGCACTCTATCACTGAGGCATTAGTGTACCATAAACCTGGTAAAATAAATTCCTCTGTAGTCCAGGTTGCATTCCTCTCAAGAGAGTAGTCTGTCTTTCATCTGTGCATGAAGCTCTTTATGGTATGTGAACTCTGACAGAGTTCTCCATGTATTTGTGTTTTCTTCATGAATGGGGTACCTCACAGGCTTTTAAAGAAGGCTGATGCTATAGCTGAAGGAACTGCCCATGGTGACATGTGGTAAAGAGTGCTGGCTCCTTCTCTAAAACCTGTGCCAAAGGACATCGTGATCTTCATATGCCCATTTCCCTATTCTATATAGAGTAACATATTTAAAACATACAGTGTTACAATAGTTAAATAAAAGTTTATGCCATTTTCATGAAGAGCAAGAAATGATGATAAATACATGAATAATGATCTGGGAATGGATCAGCTATTTTATTATAAATGAATGTCAATGAAGTGTAATTTTCTGCTTTAGGAGGATTCCTGCACCTGGTAATATCCTTAATAAACATTAATTAAAAGGTTAATCTGTTGTAGAAATTGCTTTTCTCTGAAGCCACCTGAAATCAATTTGAACTCAATTACAAGCAGTTATCTATTGTTTATGTGGTTAAAGATTACAGAATACATTTCTGCTTGTCAGGAGCCATCAGAGTGGGTTTTGAATGTCATGATCAGAGGTGATTCTGAATATTTGAATGCACTTTAATGAGCATAGAAAAACCATTAGAAACTGTAATCAGTCATATTTGATGACTTGACCTTGGAACTTTGATAACAAGGGGTCTAATCATCTCTTTCTTAAGTGCCAACAGGATTTGCTCTTGAAATCAATTGACCATTGCTTGCTCACTGAGAGGGTAATCTTTCTTGGCAAAGAAGTATAAATTAGAAAAATCCAGCAAGTTATATAAGTAGGTTCAGAATAACTCTCACAGACTTGTGAAATATGAGATGCAGCTGAAAAGTGATCAAAGATAATATTCTTCAAAGAAGTTTGGAGACAAGCAACACTTAATAATTCAGCAAAGTTCTGCCTTGTACATGTACTGAACATCAAGCCGCAAAATACTATTCATCTAGCAAGGGTGTATGTGTTACCTTATTTTAATGGGAAATTGTTTGAGGTTGATAGATGCATAATTTGCATCCATTTGCATCCCATGTTGATTGAAACTTGCTCTTCCAGCTGGACAGGAAGACCTGCACTTTCACACATCTGGATACAGGAGCCTGTAGAAGAAATAAAGGGCCACCATCTTAATATCTTTTCCCACAAAGGATAGGTAAATATTTCTGCCTCTCACATAAAAGTTATGTCCATATTTCTCATCATAGGTTTCTGCAGAATGACAGAATGAAGTAGGTTGAAAAAGATCTCTGAGGCTATCAAGTCCAGCCTTTGACCAAACACCACCATGTCAACTAGATCATGGTATTAATGCCACATCCAGTCTTTCCTTAAACACCTCCAGGGATAGTGACTTCACCACCTCCCTGGGCAGTCCATTCCAATGTTTGATCAACCTTTCTGTGAAGAAAATTCCTCCTAATGTCCAACTTGAACGTCCTCTGGCACAGTTTAAGACTGTGTCCTCTTGTCCTGTCACTAGTTTCCTGGGAGAAGAGGCTGACCCCTGCCTGGCTGCACATTCCTTTCAGGTAGTTGTAGAGACCGATAAGGTCCCCCATTGAGCCTCCGCTTCTCCAGGCTAAACAACCTCAGCTCCCTCATAGGACTTACCCATCAGACTTCTCAGCAACTTCTTGCCCTTCTCTGGACATGCCTTGTCTCCTCAATGACCTTCCTGAATTGAGGAGCCCAGGACTGGACACAGAACTTGAGGTGCGGTCTCACAGTGCCAAGTACAGGGGGACTATCACTTCCAGATCAAGCAGGTGCTGTGCTTGACTGTAGTTTTACCCATAGGACTAACTAAGCTGAAACCAGAATATTCTCATGTTTAAGCACAGAATTTATACCAAATGACTTTGGATGTTTGAAAATTTAGGCACCTCTTCCAGCATCAATGGAGGAAGAGGGAGAAAGCAAGAAAGAGTTGCAAATCCAGAAAGTGCTTCCCTTATCCAAAGATAGGCATTAAATACAACTGGAAGCAATTTCTCCCTGGAGGGATTGAATTTCCTCTTCATTAGCACAAAAAGAATCTAGAGAAAAGAGATTAGAATTTGGCTGACTATGGGTGAGATTTGTAGCACTTAGATTCATAGGCACAGCAACTTTCATCCTTTCTGTATTCATTGATTCTTTAGGATGATAACATTTGAGAAGCTACGAGAGTCAATTTAGGCCTGTGAACATAAGCAATGATGATCTCGGGTATTTCCAGGTGACTGTCCTAGGCTAATGAAAGGATCTCAAAATAAATGACTGCCCACTTGGAGTGAACAAAGGCATTTGAGCATGCAATCAGCAACAACGTACTCAAACTTGCATATTAGAACTATTTTAATGATCTGGTGTACTTAGTGGTAAAATGCTGGCGTGTTATGACAGCTAAAACACACTTCCATTACATTTGTGAAAAAGTGAATAGGATTTCAAAGGTAAAATCTAATTTTAAAATCCCTCTAATCCAGTCTTAAAAGTCCTTCCTCCAAAACTCTGAACACATATAAAAGCAGTTTATATTCATCTTGTTGCATTTTTTGGCTATATTCTGTGTCATTTGATAACATTTGTAAAATCCAGTTAGATTCTTAACTGTGACCCAAAATGCTGAGTTTCCATTAAATCAATAGTAGAAATAAATTGTATAGATTTCCCAATGTAGATAGTATAAGGCTGGAATTTAATGGAATAATTATGAATTATCTGTTTCTTTTTGGGTTTGTTTTTTTTTTGTTTTTTTGTTTTTTGTTTTTTGTTTGTTTCTTTGTTTGTTTTGGTTTTTTAAATAGAAATCTGACAGACAGCCTCAATGATTACATCTGAACAACAAAACATCTGAACAAACAAAAATAAGTACTTTGTTCAAGGTGGAGAAGCACCAGCAGCACTACAGAGGAAGGGGAGAAAAATCCCAACACTAATTTCTCACAATGAGTTTCCAGTTCTAAGTGTCCAGAAGCTTTTCAATGATTTTGTGAAAAAATATTTTAATTCAGTACACACAACTTTCTGTGGATGTAAAATTTTAGCAGTACAGTCCATTGACAATTACAAGGGAAACTTGCCCTCTGACACATGCCTATTCCTGGGAGCCACAGTAATGTTATGTCCCTGGCTGTGGTCCAGCTTAGGGACTGGAGGGACTGGTCGCTCTGGCTGTTCAGGGTTTTGGTGAGAGAAGTGTCTCCTTTTGATTAAACTTCAGCAAATTACACAAAGAATAAAAGTCAAATCTGAGGAGGAGTTACCTCTTCTCTTGGTCACTGTATCAATGTACCCATCCATCATGCTCAATCACATTTTAGACCTTAAGGTTGTCTTATACAATGCCCAGTTTCAGTTCCACCTAATGCCTCTTAGCTTAGTATGAATTAAGTTTGTATTATCTT
Source organism: Formicarius rufipectus (assembly GCA_013399695.1). NCBI lineage: Eukaryota > Metazoa > Chordata > Aves > Passeriformes > Formicariidae > Formicarius > Formicarius rufipectus. The sequence continues at coordinate 1,178,027 of VXAU01003670.1, read as the reverse complement.
GTGTGTTGATACTTTGATATCAGTGCCCAACTACCCCCACATTGCACATTAAAATGCAGGCTTTTTATTTTGTTCCACCATATCACTGGGCTATTTAAGTTGGTATTTTCCATGTCAAGTGCATGTCTGAGATATTGCTGCACTGTTCCAAGGACTTCTGTGAGTTTAAGAGAACACTGTCTCTGTATTATATCTTGGTGAACTTTTTCTTTCTGAAATGTTTGCATTCCCACAAGAGAAGGGGAAAAGTCTTGAAATTAGGCAGGAAAGGGCCTCTGAAGCAAAAATACACCATTTGTTGCATCCAGGATAACCTGTCCAAATTTGGTCAACTTAAAATCATTTGAAAAATGATTTATAGATGGTTGGCAGCAAAGAACTCTGACCACACAGAGTGTATCTCTATGTGGAAGCAGGGGCTGAACACACATTTCTCTGCAGTCACAGGCACAGGATATGTTGGCGTCATCACAGATTTCTCTGGGTGTTTGCTGCCTTCTTTCAATACACAGCGTACTTCACTTTGTTTGCTGACTCTGAGGCACTGAGGGAGAAGGATGTGTGGAGTGGGGAGCCAAAGAGACCTGGGATAAACAAGAGCGAAATCTGGCAAATTGGCAAAGGGCTGAGAGAAATCAGCAGGAAGGATAAGACAAGCCTGAAACAGCGACAGGCTGAAGATGATGAGGCAAGAAAGACAAAAAGAAACAAGGTTGAAAGTCTCAGGCAGAAGGCTGCTGCTCTGGAGCAGTGTTGTTAAGGGAACTCCAAACTGTCCTGCTATCACCAACGGTTTGCAGAACACACTGGACAAGCATCTTCTCACCGGTAGCATGAGCTCTTGAAGGATACAACCTTCCATTGCTTTCTGCCAGCACTCATGGCAGGAGTCTGGATGGGAAAGCAAGAGGTCCCACTTGTCCGGGGCAGCATGAACAGAGGGTGATCTAGGGTGCCATTTACCTGTTCTGTCTGCTTCTGCCTATCTTGGCTGAGGAATATTGATGCACAAAATAGCCTGAAAGAACATCTATTCTGGCCGGAAAGTCAAGCATTTCAGTGGGGTACAAAACACTGCAAACACAGTTGCTGAGCAACCATAGGCCAAAACCTTAATTACTGCACACACCTTAAGAGCCAACCATTAATTACACGATCACATGCCACTTCTTCTTCCCACAAGTTACAAAAGATTAATTGGCTGAGCAGTCCTGAGCATGTTTTATACAGATTCCTTGGACCTCAGCCCAGCTGTTACCCAAGAGAGGTATGCACAGAACATTCGGCCATGGACTTGTTCTAGCAGACCGACCTGCGGAGTTTACACAGGGAAGGGTTTATCCCACCATACACATTTCAGTGCCAATCACACAGTTTCTGCTAAAAGACTGTGCTGCATAAGGAGTTGTCTTTTTTTATGTTTTCTGAGGGGTCTGTTAGGTCATAGGTAGATTCATTGTCCCAGCAAATCCCCCTGAAAGCAGTTTTTGGTTCTGTTGCCATGAGAAGACCCTGGAGCTGCAGCTGGGAGCTATTTGGCTAGTGTCCCTTGCTGCTCCTGTTATCATACCAGCAACAGGTAAGGGTTTGGTCAGAAGAGGGGTTGATCCCATGGTATTTCACTAAATCCTCAGCCAAGGGTTTGCCAGCAGCAGCTGTTGAACTTGGCATGACCTAAAGGGATGTCTTCGGAGCCAGGGGTGCTGTTACACCCATGGTGCAGTATGTACTGAAGCAGATTGGTGTCATAGTACTTAGCACCAATCTAGGTCAAAATTTCATGTGCTGTAGTATACAATGTAAATGTGCTTAGAGGTGAATGAAGTCCAGGAACTGGTAGGTAAGAAGCTAAGTTCTGATGTGCAGGAGGGTAGGATGGGTCCTTTCCCATGGACACTAATCTAATTTGGGCTCTTCAGTATTTGCATCACTAACCACAGTGACTGAATCAGGTTTCCCCGAATATTCTGAAGGCTTTTTCTTTTTGCAGCCACATTCCACGTAAGAAACCCAGTCTTGCCCATGGTTGAGAAGGGCTTGTTATCAGATAGCATCCCTGTGTGAATGCAAGCACGATCACCAGATCCTGCTCACTCAAAAGGGGTATGTGCTGTGAAGATGCCAAACAATCAACTCTCTGGTTGTGAGTTTTCCATTAGTCAAACACCCAGGTGACAGCCAGATTAAAATAAATAAATGCATATACTCACTTGTACCTCTCATACAATCTCAGCCAGGTCCTGAGATGCCTATTGCAACCCATTCTCACATTGCTCCCACTCCCATTTTGTGGGAGGTAAACCTTAATGTGCCCTTTCTCCCAGGAGCTGCTTTACCCATGTGTTCTGCTTCCTACTGCTGCTGCATCATCGCCTACAAATCACGTTACTGACGCTTATCTTGGCCACAGGCTGCATCCCTTTTCCTTCCCTCTTTTCAGCCTCACATCCAAAAGTATGGAAAGAAGGATAGCCAGTGCTGCTCTCCATTCTAGGTCTTAACCTGACCTCCCACGCTCACTGGCTCTACTCCTGAGGTAAACCGTGTACAAGAGATAAGAGTCTTCTTCCCTTTTGTCAAGGAAATAAGAAAAAGAATTTTCAACAGCTCAACCTGGGGATGTCTTCTGTTTCACTCCTTTGGTAGCTTCTCCTGTGACTGACTGGTTTCATCCAAGCTTGACAGAGAGACTGCTGCAAAGACAATTAACTTCCCACAAAAGTCATCCCTGCTCCCTTGCCCGTAACTGGGGATGAGAGTGACCACACTTCAAACATCTGCAAGATTTTTTGCTCATGTTTGATCCTTACAGCTGATTTCTTTACTGTTGAATGAAATAGCACCCAGTATGCTGCCAAAACAATGTGAAGGAGAAAGATTGCATGGAGGAAGGGAGAATTTTGGGGATTTATGTGGAGGAAACAGAAAACCTTCATGTAATATATTGTTAAGCCTTTCGGAGACCCAAATCCCAAGGCACTGCATTCTTCATTATTTAACTAGTGGTATTTCTGGATGGAAAGAACCTGCACCTTTATCATCAGTGATGAGATAGATCATCACAAGTTTTTAAAATAAATCTCTCCCTCTCTCTGTCACATTCTTCTGAAATGGTGCATATCTTTGAAGCATTTGTTTCTCTGGGAACATGAGGTACCGCCAGAAAACTACTCAGATCATTTATTGCTCCTGAATATTTAGAAATCGTTAACCTTTGCCCACTCCACCCAAGGAAACATTGGGAGAGGCTGTAGCATTTTTGTTTTTTTAACCCTTTCACTTCTGCTCCTCTTTTTAACCTCTCATTCTGTGGTGTATATGCTTATGAATGGGCAGCTTTACATGCATTTTATGATCTGGCTGATTCAGCAGATGTATAAGGGTAAGGAAGACACAGCTTTGCTCAGAGGCATACAGATCTGTGATGAAGACTGTTTCCACTCTGTAAAGTATTAACATATCCAGATGTTACCAGAAATGGTGAATAGATTTAGTTAAAATGCACAACAGATGGGATCTTTGCCCTAAAGTCATTTAGGGTCAAAAGCCAAACCTATTTGCTGTTCTGCTATTTCATATGAAATTAGAAATGGAAATAATAAAGCATATCAAGTCTGTTTTCCCTCTCTTCCTAATAGACAAAACCCATAGACAGATTTAAACCCCCCAAAAATCCATATACAGTTAAACTTTCCCACTGGTTGATGAGCAGTAGAAGACAAAAGCATACTGGGTGAATAGCTCGTTATTTCCTGGACTTGAGTCTGAAGATCATTTCCAGATGCACCCAGTTCCCGGCACCACACAGCTGGATCCCACTTGCCTCATGCCCAATGTGAAGTGGCACTTTGGGCAGTTGAGCCACAGAATCCTGGCTGCAGCCTGCAGAGGGGAGATGTTGACATTTGCTGCTTGATTCTGCCTTCAGGCCGTGTAAGGACCATGCCAAAGGCAAGATCCCTTCTCTCTTTCATTCCCTGAATGAGTTTTCATTAAGAGAACATCAGTATATTCTTGTGGAGTACATGTTTTTAGGAGGGCATTAGTGTTAAGAATATCGTTCTCAAAATAGCATTGTTGTTCCAAATATTTCCCATGTGTGATTTTAAACAGTAGGTAAATGGGCCAGGTGAAATCCTTGGCATGCTGGTTTGTGCTGTGGAAAACTTTTTGTGAATTAAACCTGATATCTAGTGAATAGTTTCAGCCAAAGACAAAGAGGGTAATTCTGAGAAATTGCACTCAATGCAGTGTGATGATTTCAAAGGGAAACAGCTCAACATTTCAGTTTGAAACATTTGTTTTTGTTTTGAGGTTTTCCTGCCTGCAATAAATAAGAAGGGGTGAAAAGTTTAACACAAAAATTAAGTGTTTTATTTCAGGTTGAATCAAACACTTTGCTTGATCCAAACTGGAATTTTGGGGTTTTATTGTTTTACCAAGAAAATACAGTTTAATTTCCTGTCAACCCAAAACATTTTCTGTAATTGTAGCCTTTCTGTGCTGAATTCAAAAACCATTTATTCCTACTGCTCTTTAGGAAAAATTCTTGGGAATTAATTTTTTTCTGGGAAGTGAGGTGAAGTTTCATGGAACAGTGTGTCGTGGTGGGAGGGAAGGTGATAAGGGAGCAGAGTTGAAGAGGAAAAATAGCAATTGATGAAGGTCCAACTAGCTCTGTAAGGGTGCGGTTATGGCTGACTAGGTCTTGAAACCAGTCTGAGTAGTTATTGTTTTACAGCAGGACAGCAGCTATGGGGTTGGGCTGCCTTGGCACAGCCCAGCTGTGGACCAGTGGAGCACTGCTGCTCCCCTCACTATGCAGGAATGCAGGAAGCTGCTGTTGCTGCTTGTGGCCCTGCTACCATCAACACCTGGCCTGTGTCCCTAACCCATTCCCAGCTTTAGATTTGCACCCAATATAGCGTATTTTCTTACTACCGTGTGGGTTTGGCCCCCAATAAAGCAGGATGGCTGCATTTGGACTGCAGGCTTTGTGGTGTTCAGATGTGTTTGGGTATGTGGGAAACAACTCTGTATTGTGCTCCGTCGTTTTAGTTGGCCTGATTTACACCTACAAAGTGAACATGTTCACATTAATATCTATCGGGACAGAAGTTTTTGCAGCCTGTGGCCTCTGCAGTAGAGGTACAGTTAAACACAGCTCTATTCCGAAAAGGAAGTGTCACAATCTCTCCCCGCAACTGATAAAGTGAGTAAAGGTACTTGTGGCACCAACTGTAGCTGGATTCTCTAGAGAGCTGGGGATAAATACTTTTAAGTAAAAACCTGACTGAAGGACTACACTGCAGCTCAAATCTCTTTCAGAGATCACTTTCAACTGATGAAGCATTTTGGGATTATTCATTACCCTGCAGGGCACAGAGAATGGCATACTTCTCAAGTGAATTCAGCCAGTGGCATTGTAATTACACTAATTACACCATAGCCTTCAGTTAGGGTAACTAGTTGCTGCTATGCTTGCATGCATTATACAGCACTGTAATATATGCCACAGTATTTCTGCGTGTGTATAACCCATGCTTTCCTCTTCCTATACTTCTACAAGACGGTACAAAGGTAGAAATACTATTACCTCCATATGCTCCTTCTCATTTATTTTACCCCTTCCTGACTGTCAGCTTGATCTGGGAAGGAAAGGGACAATTTTTGGACCCTTCCCTTTAGTAGCAAGAGTCCCTCCTTGTGTGTGTGTGTGTGTGCCTGTTTCACACAAGATCCTATCCACTAGAGGAGCTGGGCCACCATGCTCCATGGGCAGTGTCCCCACTGAATTAGCCAAGAGGAACCTTTCCCCCAGCTGAACACAGAACTGAGCTTGTCTCAACTGGATCCAGACTCTGGCTATCTCACAAATTACCATGTTAAAGAAATCTTTACGGAGTAAGGTGTTGGCAAACAAGAGTTTGCTGCTCCTATGATTCACTACCTTCTTACGCACCTTAAGAGCAGATTTCTCCACCCTCTTAAGGCTGTGGGGAACCGCAGACATGGTGGAACCAGTGCTCTCCTGTAAGCGTCCCCCCGAAGCATGTGAGGCTGCAGACGGCATTTTATGTGGCAGCAGAGGTCAGGGGAAAATTACAATGTGTGACTGTTTGTCAAGGAGGGGGAGGCATCCTCAGAAGGTCCTGAGCAGCATCCAAAGCACGTTCAGTAGCTGTCCTGTGAGAGCCTTGCAGGAGTGGCCATGGCTGCAGCAGAGGGGAGGGAAGACAGCCAAGAGTTGCTGGGCAGGCAGGCAGGGCGGGTGTGTGGGCAGGGAAAGGTGAGGCGGGCAGGCTGAGCTGAGAGACAAGCCTGGCTGTGGGCTCCCTCAGGGAACTCCAGCAAGCCTCTCATGTTTGGTGTGCTCTGGTGCTCCTCTCCAGCAAAGGAGAAGACCTAGTGCTCTTGCTTTCACCAAAGCTGTCATGAAACTTCAATCCATTGGAGGTTCTGTTGTTAACTCCCTTACCACACAGACAGTGACATGTGCAATTGGCTCTTTCAACCTCAGCATGCTCATGCTGGAGAGGAAAACCCTGTGAACATGTACTCTGTCCATACAGCTTCACATTGCATTTCCAAGCTAAAGCAAGCTGCACATGATCCTTGCTGGTTCTTGAAAGTGATATAGTCACATCAATGTGGCACTGAGCCTAGCTAATTAGCCTTTCTTAGCAAGTCTAATTAGGCTGGGCAAGGAGCCACGCTGATAGGTTGTACTTTCACAGATTCCAGCTCTCATTTGGTTCCAGTCAGTGCATGTATCTGCATCATATACATGCCATGGTGCAGATATCTCACCGATGCTTCCTGGGAGCCCAGGACCCTGGTGGCAAAACCTGGGGAGAGGCCAACTGAGGACTGAAGAGAATAGTTGGATCTGGCAGGCTGAAATGTTGCTTCTTTTTTCTAAGATGAATTTTTAGAAGAAAATAAAAAAGCTCATGCAGACTTTTCTCTGTTTTTTAGATTTGTTGCAATGATTTCTGAAAATACCCCACACCCTGGGGTCCCACATGACGTCAGACACTTGGGCTGTATTCAAACCCTTTGTGAGATGGAGGCTATGTTTCCGAGGTCATGGTCCCTCGGTGGATGGCGATCCCAATAATAATGTGTGTGCATTCCCTTCACATCCCTTGGCATTGTCCATTTTTTGTACTGAGGGTTAGATAGGTCTCCATTTGTTATTAGCTAAGGGTTAGTCTTGATTTGACTGTAACCACTGCTATGACACAGAGCCGAGGTGGTCTCTGTGTGATCCTTGTGGTCAGTCTAACCCAAGGAGGAAAAAAGCTAAGGGTGAGCAAAGAAATCTGGGTCCCCCTGTGGCAAGGCTCAACTTTGGGGGATGGCTGGAGGAAAACTTGCTAGACTCAGATAACAGAGTCTGAAGAGTTGGAGACAAAGACAGGGCAAAGATGAGGCTAGCAGTGGAGGCAGGGATCCAGATGGCCAGCCTCCTAGATCAACATTGCAGACATGAGAACTGAAAGGAGAAACTGTCACAAAAGTAAACAGTATAAGAGAGAGGGACATAATGTAGTGCTTGGACTGGCCGTTGTCCAGGTGTCCACCCTCTTATCACACAACACGCTGCAGTCAGACACGGGAGCAGATCCCAAGCATCTGTGCCCATAGCACCTAATGAGTGTTTGCAGGACAAGCTAAGAGGGAGGCTAAGGCAGTGCAAGGGAGAGGGGTAGGAAGGAGGCTTTCAAGCACGTGGCAGGCTGCCTGGCTGACACAGCATGTGGCAAGGAGGAAAGACATGAAACAAAAGCCTTCCTGCAGGAGCAGAGAGAAAAGACCCACTGCTGACAGAAATGAAACAACATAGCCTGCTGTGGAGGCCAGAGCTCCTGGGGCAGGCTGGGCCAATAGTTGAAAATACAGTTTTGAAGTAGGAAATATAACATGACTACAAATTGCTTTGCTTCCCCCCTCCAATTCCCTGCTCCCGCCACGTGTAACAAGATACCAAGCAGGACAGCAGCAAGTTGGCAGAGCTACAGGTAGACCCTGCCTGTACTGGCACAGGGCACACACCGGAGAGCTTGGCACCTCCACCCCTCCATCTCTTCCCAAAACACACAACTGACCCAAACAGAAATATTCCCAACACCAGCATTGCCTTTTCCCTAACAGTGGGGAAGCTGGATTTTTTTGGAGGCTAGCTGCCAACAACAACAATAAAGTACCATTAATTTCCACCAGGGCCCTACTCACAATGGCTGAACTGGACAGATAATTTACAACTGATACATCTTTATGGAGACAGGACACAGGCATTTTTATCAACAGGTCATCTGAGCCCCAGAGGAGAGTCAAAACACATGGCAAAAAATACTTTTCCTCCTGTTTCTATGCTGGCTGTGACATTGCTTTTTGCTGGGCAGCACAATGGTGGAGGACTGAAAGTTTTGTAGTCACAGCTCTGGATATTGCTTAATCTTCATCTTGTGTTTCAGTGGGTCTTTTAACCAAAATATTTGCTGTGAATGAAAAGCAAAGGGGGAAAAAATTGACTGGAAAGGGTTTCTGCTGCTCTGTTTACAAACTTTGCACTTTCTTCAGAGCTACAGTAGTTAGACATGGAAAAGTCATATTAAGAAATAAAGGCTGAACTTTTCCAAGGCTTTTAAATCACTTACCACTCTCAAAAAGGACCTCCAGAGAAACTCTGTGTGGCAATTTCAGATATTGCAGCCCACCAAAGTCTTTTCCATTCCATCCCCACAGCAGCTACAGTTATGAAATCAGGCAATGAACTGTAATGGCTGAAGTGGAGTCAGCCTCCTGCTGCTGACTGCTCTGAGAAGAAGCATGTGCAGAGATGGAAACATAGGAGAAGTGGGAGTAAATTAAGTTGGTCTTCTCTGCATCTAGCAAAGCTTGTTAAGGCTTTAACATCTATGTAAAAAGTGACCTGTGGTGTGGTGCAGGACCAGCAGAGGTCTGATTCTAGGCTGAAATCACCCAAGGCCAGGTCTGCAAAGGAAATTTCATTCATACATAAGGAGGTAGGAATTGAGGAAGGTTTGTAAAATTGCCCATTGGGCTAAATACTCAAGTGTCACTAAAATGCAGAGGAGGCAGACACTGGGAAAGCACAGGTTATGCAGCTTGTATTTTCTACAGTAGAATAATTTGGAAGCTGTTCAGCAGCTTTTTATAATTTTCTCCTTCCTCTTCAATTTCTCTTTATTCATCTTCATTCCCTCTTTCCTGGGGTTTTATCTCCTCCAAAGACCACTCTTGCTTTTTTTTTTTTTTGCCTTTTTTTTTTCTTTTTCCACAGCACTTTGTTTCAACACATAAATTCTCTGTTCATTGAAATAGAACAAAGACGTTGACTGAATCCTGCCTTGCATTTCTAACATAACCATTTTGCAGAGTAGTGCTGCACTCTGATGAGATTGGTCTGTATTTGTTGATTCTGTGAGCTGTTTAGAAATATCTTAGACCACAAAGATACAGTCAGCCTTCTGTTGGCACTGTCTTGGGAAAGGCTATCCCAGTGGGACTCTTCTGGCTGAAGGGTAAGTTAGTCAGCTAACACGGGATGTGTTTCACCTGACCTTGGGAGTCAGTGTGACGCTGAGGCTAGGCTGGATGTTCTGTTTCAGTTGAGTTACCCATCTCTACGGGTAACTCCATCGGACAGTTAATATATTTTAGATTTCTTTGGCAACATGAATTTGCATTTTCAGAGGGTACATTCATTTCAGCTCAGTCACTCTTTTATATTTAGCTCTTACATATCAAAAAGCACATGGTGAAGAAATGCACCTAAAGAAGGTGAAGTATATTGTTATTACAGCAAGGAGAGAGTATAATTATTCTCAAAATACACCTATGTGAGAATTGAAATTTTCGACACAGAGCCTATTTGTGACATGTAGTTCTTTTGTAGCATCTTATCCCTGTGAAACCTTGGAAGAAGCAAGTCGTGGAACTGGCAGACTTGTCTTACCACTGGGACAGAAGAACCTGAACATAGACTTTACAAGCAAGCAAGAGGTGGTGTAATAAATGCACAACAGTTCAGTGCCCCATGTTATGAGAGGGCAATATTAATCCCAAGGAAATTGGTCATTCTTTTTTCTCATCTTGTTCCTGCTGTAGAGGGAAAAGCCCTGGCCCAGCAGTGTGGTCCCTGGCTCACAAAAATGATTTCCCTCTGTCTCTATTTCATCTGTGCTGCCTGTTGCTTGAGCAGTGTGAGAGGTGAGAAACCACTGCGCTCACTATGTCCCAGACTGGTTTTGTGCCATCCACTTGCTGGCATGAACACCTACATGAGGGCCCTGGAGTGAAGTGCTTCTTCTTATTCACTTTCTTCATAGGACTCTGATTTAGCAGATCAGAGAAACTAATGTGGTGGGATAGAGAATATCAAAAGGAAGAATGGAAAAGAAAGGGCAAGTGGGTACAAATTATTTCATTATGAACTTTCCATGAAATAGCAGTGGTAGAGCTGGGGATGGGAGGATATTAATTTATGACAGAATGTTGTTATTGCAGCCTTTCTGCAACTAGGAAGATAAATAAAGCCCAAGCCAAATCTTTCCCTAGGCTAAGCCCGCTAGTTTGGAGATTTATGTGCAATTTATATCTACTCTGATAATTCCACTGTGTGGCTGACCGAAGGTCTTCACTTGCAGGGTAGGATGTTGTTAAAGGTACCAATATTCAGAACTGAAGCACAGCAGGACACTGCCTGATGAGGTCGTTAGTAAATTTCAGTGGCCAAAAGCAACTTGTTGATCTCTGTGAATGCGTTGCTTGCAGCACTGGATATGGGGCTGTTTCACAGTACAGCAAACATTAGGCTTTTTTGTGTCAGTGACCAGAAAAACCAGGCTCTGTTTGTTCAGATAGAAAGTGCTTACACCAGCTTATTTTTTTCCCCTGAAACTCAACTTTCCTATTTCTGTCTGGGAGGGCTTTTTTGCAGGCTTTTTAAAGTAATATCAGTATTATGGCTAATGAGGCAGTGGGAAGCAAGCTGGTCCATTCACTGTAGCTAATGACTCCGTTCCCGTGAGCCTAATCAAAGATTTGTACATTTAATTGCTGTCAAGTCAGCTCTAGCCACCTGCCATTTCTGCCACACCTGAGCTCCCTTCTTCGTAGACCATGATTCTAAATGAATCCATCTCTTCTTCTAAGGGAAGGAAAACAGAGCTGCCAAGCAACCCTGAAATGGTGCTTTACTCTTAGAGCAAAGATCAAACAGTCTGCTTTGTCGCTGAGCAATATATGTGTTAACTGACTGTGGCACAGATTTTTCAAAAATTTATTAGTCTCATATTGGAGATCAAAGATGTGAGAAATACACCCTTGTCTGGAGATGTCCTGGACTTGAAACAGACTTCTGTCAGAGGCGAAAGTGACTTTTGTTGGCTCACCACTGAACAAAGTTGAACCACATTTATTTTTAGTTTTCTCTGATGGAAAATAACACAAGCCATTATTCCACTTCTGCAGTAGACTGGTGCAGTATTTTGACCAACCTTTGTCCTCAGCATCACGATTCCTAAACATCCTGCCTTCTCCATAGGGAATTCATACAGGAAATGTTTTGGGGCCACGTTCACTTGAATGTAAGAGATAACTCCTGTTCATTGTTCTAGGGGGAAAAAAAATAAAAGAGGAAAAAAAAACCCAGTTGTTACTAGCATATTGTGAAAAGAAAATGTTCTTTGTGAACAAATCAGCTTACCTCAAGGCAAGTGTGACTCCTAAGGATCATATATCTAATGCCATCTTTTCTTCAAACATAGTTCCAGATAAATTTTTTAAGTTGTTAGGAAATATGCAGTCTATGAAGTCACACTGAAACAGTATTAGTTTTTAATTAACTGCCCATTTTATAGCCTGATTTCCTAGTGAAATGAAAATTATGTGATCGTGTGTTGTGATGTGTCTGTCCAATCATCCCTTGATAATTGTTCTTCTATTCGTGGCCAGATTGAACCCTAGATAAAAAAGAAAGACAAATGTGAGAGAGCACTGTTACTGCTTCAAGAATATAAGTACCCAGGTGGAGGTGCAGAAGTCCACAAATATTTCTTATGAATGGCCCAAGTAGAGGAAGTCTTGCAAATGAATTCATACGTTGTCAGCAAAAGAAGAGAGACCACATGGGTGCCCCAGCCACAGCAACAAGCGTATTCTGTGGAATATGAGGTATCATTGATATTCATTATCACATAACTAATTCATTTCCTTTCTTGATCCATCATAAAAAGCAAAAGTACCACTACGATACATGTAAGATCTTTGACTGGATACAATGAGATTTTTGCAAGCAACTTGGTCTGAATGGAAGCTGACGCTTTTTTCTCCATTGTGACAATGTGGTTTATAATAGCTTTTAATACAATTTACTCAAACTTTAGGAGTTCTTCCTCTGAGACAAGAGTTTAATTGGCCATGAAGCCCTGTGAGTTTTTGCACTGTGAATTGACTGATGCATAGATTAATTTACCAGGAGAACCAAAGAATAAATTAAAGGGGCTGAATACAATTGAAGGATCTGTAGCTACTTGTATCAATATGAGAGCTTAGAGATAAATTCTGTGCTCATTTTGCTATATGCCTAACCAATTTTGTACTTAAGTGCAATGCAAACCTAAAGAGAACTTTTTGACCAATTTTGTGATAATGTGTTTTAAATTTCTACTCAGAATATCCTACAATGTCTTCAGAAAAATTAAAAAAAAAAAAAAGACATCCTTGTGGGAAGGCACCTTTTTCCTTTCCTTTGAGTTGTCAGATAGCAGAGGTTGATGGACACACGGGGGTCAAACAAATGCAAAGATCAGCTGAGGTGCTGTCATGATAAATTCTGTAATGCCTGGTACCATGTGAGCCACCACATAAAGATATGAACTCCTGGATTTCTGTGCTTTAATGTATTACTGAAACAAACCAGGAAAGTAAGAAGACAGCAACTCTTTCCATCAATGGCTAAAGCATCTTACTAGACATTGAAGAGCAAGTCCACACACTACTCAAAGAGATTTCAAAAGATGTCTCACTTTCTTAGGACGTTTCTAGGGAATTGTCAGAGGAACCTCTATCTCTTGGCTGCCACTTAGATTTAGGGTGAGTGAGGTGTTGAGATGCTCCAACAGCAGCTTTACTTTGGCTTGTACCTCTCTGGAATTTGTGTCCATGTAGCCCTGAACCAGGCTACCTGCTGGAGATTCAGTGGTTCCCAGGAATGCTAGCAAAGGTGGAGCTGAACCATGACATGGAGCACTGAAGTTCCTACTTGCATGTTCGAGGCCATAGCATTTGCCATGCTACTGGTGATGTAGTAATGACAGCATTTATGAGGAGGCAGATTCACATACTCACTTACAGGACAGAGGTCTCTGACCTTTCTCAGAACTGTCTTGCAAGTCTTATTGCCACAAGACCTTTGTGGGATTCATGGAAGGGCTAGACAGTGATCTTGTGTAATTGGGAACCCTCCAGTCTGCTTCTTTGGTCTGTGGAGTTCATAGATGTGGAGCTGTTCAGGACTTTCCAGATGAGTGAGGTAGTGTACATAGGAGCAGATTTTCAATTACAGAGGGTGCACATAGAGCTGAACAGAGAATGTAAGTAGATTCAGACTCTCCTCCTTTTCCACAATTCACATCAACTCCAGCCATTAATATACTAAAGTCAGAACACAGGTTCACCATGGCCTATCTGGAAAGATCTGAGCACTTGGAAAGAGGCCATGATATCAACACCTCTGTTGTGGGTGAGGACCCATTGCTTTTTACAACAAATCTGTCCATAGAGTCTCATTCTTGCTTGCCTTTATCTTCATAAAGGGTTCATAAGTGGGAATAAAAAATATGTAAATACCCTGAGCTAGCAGTGAAGAAGACCTTGATGGAAGGAAAATATGGAAGGGCCTAAATGAACTTCTGCCTTGTCTGTTGAGGAGATATCTGCCTCTGGTTGCAGGTTCTCTTTAGTGGTGGGTTCTTGAACCAGAGAAACTAGAGGCCTGACTCAGAGTTGTCACTGATCATCCCAGATGTGCTCAGTCTGTCTGATACTCATGAACAGAGAGAACTCTCAGAAGCTGACTAGGGAATTCAGGAGAAATGGGGGCACATTTCTTCCCTGCTGAGTCCCTGATCAGTGGGACATATTCTTCTCTGCTTGTCTAAAGCAGAGGAGGACCAACTGCACAAGAAGATAATACAGCTCCAGTGGGTCAGCTAAGCCAGGAGTGTCCTGTGAGGATAGGGAAAATGAGGGACAAACACCAATAATAGGCTGGATTGTGCCTTGTCCTCACCCAGACTCTGATAAACCACTCTGCAAATTCTTTCCCACTGCAGTCTGCAGAGGTGGGGACTTTTGTGCTGAATAATTAGCAGCCCTTTTAAAAATTATATATATTGGCTCATTTCTTTTTAAGTACTTTTGTTATTCCTTTTGCTGCTCTGGCTGTGTTTGTCTTTCACTTGACACCATTGCCAGTGCTGAAGATAAATATGCATTTGTTTTGATTTCTTTCTTAGTGTACACATAACTTACAATTGGAAAGCCTGGAAAGTCTTCAGGATAACCTCATAGATAGCTAATTCCATTCAAAATAGCAATGAAAACACAAATCTCCTAATCAGGAGGGAGAGGGTACTTTCAAACATAGTCCAAAAATGCTTTCTTGGATAATAATATAACACCATGTGTTTTGTTCAACTCTCAACCATGGGTTCAGATTTCTCCCTGTGGTCCAGAAGTTGGAAATCACAAGACACTTGGCATAATTTCATAAAGACCTCAAAGTATATGCTCCATTCTCTCTAACTACAGAAACATATCCTCACAGTCAGCTGTTTCTGAATCAGTACCTGAAGCACTGCAGGAAATCGATGAAGGAACAATAGGGCAACTTGCTAGTGGATGGCAAAAACAGGGATCTTCAGTGTAGAGAGGGTTGGAACCACAGCTTTCCTTAATTTGAGTTTAAAAGAAAGTATCATCAAGAGAGAGGATCCTTGGAACATAAAAGCAACATTATTAGCTCTTCTACAGCGTCATTCAAATGGTAATTTAACCTTTGCCTGAGAGAATAGATTAAAGGAAGAACTCAGAGCAGTCTTTTCTTTATTGTCTTCAGTTACCCCGGCTCATGTATTTGCATTTCTGTCTCTGACTGCACAGAAGCAGGGCTATGGAAATTGAAGTCTCCAGGAAGTTCATTCTTCTCTTTCCCCATTTACCCTGTAATGTAGGCACCTGCCTGCTTTCCTCTTACAAAAAGAGGAAAATTTCCCTCTAGGGCTGGCAAATGCTGCCACAGATAAGAATGCGGAGGGAGCCACAGTGGGTGGGAGGGGCAGGGCACATGACAATCCAAGTCTGTTTCCTTAGCTATCCAGTCTACTGTCCATATGACAAATAGCTAGTTTTGCCCTTGTTCATGTGGAAAACTTACACTGAAATTGTAGTTTCTACAAAATCTTAATTTTCCACAACTCTCTTTCTGTATGTGTTCTTCAGGAAAATCAACCTCTGTTTTGTTTTGGCATCGTTTTCAGAAATGTTCCATTATGAGAATTCTGAGAGCTACAGCAGATATTAAGGGAACCCGTGCAGAGACATTATAGGAAGTATAGTTTGCATAGGAAGTTCAGTCCAATGGGGAAAATGAATGACAGAAGGCAGTGGAATCCAAAGACCTTCTCAGGGCATTGAGTGTGACTTTAGTTGAATTGACCTTCAGTAGTATGCATTGGCATAAGAAGGAAATACTTGAATTTGAAAATAGTCAAACATTTTCTTTTAGGTGATAACATTGAAACATTTCTGCATTACATTTCAGAAAGTATTTTGGGTTAACTTGAGATTGCCCCAATAATATTAATGCATTAACTTTCATTCTGATTAGAGACAAAACAAATATGGACTTTTTCACGGGGAAAACAGTCTGATTTTCTCTTCATTATGTGAGTAATTTGTTTAACTTTCACTTGTATAAGACCATTTAACACTCACAAAAACTTGTTAGAGATCTCCAAGGCACCACAAGACACACGGAGAGTGTTGTACTGGCCATGAAGAGGTTCTACCTATCTTCAACACGTATTTGCCTTAGTACCACAAAAGGACAATCTCCTGTGGTTAGTAAGAAGACAGAATTTACCACTTAAGATATCTTTGCCCCAGCAATTAGCGGAGTATGCTTATTCAGATAAATTTCAAACCTAAGACAATGTTGTAGCGGAGAAACAGTATTTCCCTGCAATAGCACCAAGGACAGGGTTAGATAAAGATTTGGAGGCCTGGAAGTTCCACCTGCCATTACACACAACCAAGTTTCCTGTTTACTTCTCATAGTTCAGAAATCTTGAAAACCTGATACACACAAATAAAACCAGCAGTGGGATTTAGGACTTAATATAATGAATATTGTAAGCAATTTTTTAGCTCTGGACCTTACCACTGAAAGCTGACCTAGCAACACCATCATATTGATCTTGCTTAGCCTAGCTTCTCCCAGATTTATCTGATACAGCTAATACTAGGATGTGTCTATGTGTGTGCCCAAAGGAAAAGAAACCTCAGCTGAAAGTGAGTTATTGCCGTTTTCTACCAAATGTAAAGCAAAAAAAAAAAAAAAAATCCCAGCCTTGCACCCAGTCTGTGATGCCTGTTTTTGTAGATGAGTAATGCTTTGCTGTTTGTATGCCTTGAATATGGCTACCAGTCTGTATCAGGGTGGTATTACCTGGTTAACCAAAATAATATTGTCAGGTTTTGGTTTACTAGTTCAGAAACAGTAGTTTGCTGAGAATTTTTTACCATGGATGTCCCTGCACTTCAGACAACCAGCAGTGCAGACAATTTCCCTGGAAACCTAACGGAAGCAGCCAATATCCCTCTGAAGCAGGTTACTGCTGTCCAGGGGGCTGGGCTTGAAAATTTGTGGCTAAACCTGCAAGAGGATTTAGATGCTCTATGAAAATATATGACTGTAAAATTCTCACAATGTGCTGCCACTGGGCTCTGCTGTCACCTGCCATCCCCAGCAAACTTTGTGTTCAAGTAAATTTTCCCAGATGCATCAGGATCTGCTTCTGCACACAGGAGCACTTCAACTTTTCAAGAATAACTTGTTTGAAAAGAGGAGAAATAGGCCTTTGGAAAGGACCATAAGGGAAGAAAAATAAAGAGAAGCTGCAGGAGATGGGGTAGAGCCATTCATGTGTGAATCTGGGACTAAGCAGAACGAAAGGAGCTGCCTCTTGAGATGAAGGCTAATAATGTGGTCAAAGAGAAGACACCGGTAACACAAAAGGGGGCACTGAAGCAGGCTGTAACATTTAGTTTGGGTCTTACCTCTGATTTCAGCCATTATTTAATCAAATGTGACCAACCTATCTCCAGCATAGCTCTGCTTGCATATTCTCAGAAAGGGATCTGTCTTGGTCACAGTGGTATCACCTCAGGGTCTGCCTTCTCATCCTTTCTAGTTCTTGTCTGACTTCCAGCCCAACTTGGTAGTTAGGACAGCAGGGTTTACTGAGTTCAGCACAAGCAGTGGTGTTGGCAGGTCTGCGAGTACTGGCTCTCCCCTCCTAGTCAGTCCTACAGGTCAGTCCAGTCAGCGCCTGGTGGGGCATGGGCTTGGTTTCCGCCACTGCCTGAGGAATAGAGGTATTTAGTTATGCTCTAAATCTTGAGCTAAAGGACAGGAGGATGATGTGAGTGTGAATCCCACCTTCTAGGTTAGATGTTGTTTGGGAGAGATTTTAAGGGGCCTAAATGACCAACTCCAGAAAAAAAAAATAAAAAATTAGGACCGTGGTTTCTAAGTGGAGGGAAACATCCCCAGATAAAATTAAAGTACTTAAGTCCTTCCCAAAAACAGAATTTAAGACTCAGTTTTCTATGTGGCAAAATCTTTTAGTGAGATAAGGTGTTGTCCCATGAAACTTGCTGGCAATTGTCCTTTTACCCCCATTCATTTCACAGGCACCCTTAGCATCAAACGCATGTTGCAGGACTAATCTACAGAAACAGAACAACTGTCTTAAGGCAAACCTTTCCATTATTTTCTGTAGTAATGAACAGGCTCCTGAGACTAGTCTGTTCTTCCTGGTATGCATCCTTTTGTTTCCAACATACACAAGAAAAATTACGTTAAGTACCTTATAAATGCCTACTCCAGCTGTGATAAAGGTGCCATTTATTACAGAGGGAAAATGCCAATGTTCACATGTGTGATGTACATACCTGTCTACAGATAACCATGATAAAACCAGAGAGCCAAAGAGACCCGAACTGAAGGACAAATAGCATAGAGGAAAACAAGGAAGATTGTTGCAGAGAAGGAATCCTCAGGTTAACTTCTCAGCTTGTTACCTGCACATGTTTATAACCCATGCTGCTAAGGAATCACAGGGGATTTATAGATACTCAAAACCCTTGGGTATGAAACACAATAGCTGCTAGCACTGCAGGGATCTCACATCTGGTCAGGCTTAATTCAGGACAAAGAACACAGGAGAAGATGCAGGGTTAGGTATCATAGAGTTTCAGACTGCAATATCAAAGCAAATGCAGCGAGGTGCTCCAGGTACAAGCAAAGGGAAGCCACTTTTAGAAGTCAGTGAGAGACAGACATTTCTGAATGCCACAATATCTACATGGTGAGAGCCCTTATGGATTGCCCAGCAATGATCAGGCAGCTCAAACACTCCTTACTACCTATGTGGCTCTTGAGACAATTAATCCTTGGAGTAAATACCCTCAGATGAATGGAATTGCAGTGGGGCTGCCCTGCCTGGGTGACTGCCCAGTGGCGCTCCACCCAGCCCTGCATGCTTAGCCTGTTACTCATGCCGTGCCTTGGGATACTGGAGGCTTGCAGTCTCCTAACTCCACAACCAATTGTCTTTTCTCCACAGCTTTTCTCAGATCTCAAATCCCAGTGAAGGTCTTTTCTCACCCTGTTCCCTCATTTGCCTTTTGCCCCTGCTGCCTTACTTGCTTGGCCTGCATTTTAGTTCTGTGAGCATAGGCAGGAGTAGCTGCAGCTTAGTGCACAACCTGCTTCTGCTCTGTGCTTAAGCGCTCTCAATGCAATTGCATTCTTCCTGTTTGCCTGCTTTCCTGCAAAATAACAAAATCTCTATGTTCAGATCTAAATATTAGTGATCATCCTTCTGTCTCTGGCTTCATATGTTCTGATCTTGTGTAATCATCGCACCAAGTATCATGCATTTAGAAGGAAACCTGCACGTCCTTCAAGTTCCAAATCATCCTCATCCTAAAGACCTGTATTTATTAGGATTAATCCCTGTTAATTATGAGGAAATACATACAATGTCTCCCATCTCTGCATGTCAGCAGAGAATATTTCACTAAGTGAATAACCTTTGGCACTAGAGTCCTGCTTTGGGGAGAATTAGATATCAGAACATATTTGTTTAAGCCTTTAACCCTCAGGATGTTCACCAAGATAAAAGTCACTTTTCAAGGTCATCTCAGACCTCGTGACCTTTAGGCTCACTCCAGAATTTGAAGACTTCCTGGTTAAATAAGGTTTATCATTGTTTGAAAGAATTTGGCCTCTAGCAAGTAAAGGTGAAAAGTCATCTATATTTGAATGTTTTCTGTATACAAGCTTGGCTGCTGCCCATGATTTTAAAGTTGCCCACTGTACTTATAACCTGAAGAAAGCTGGGAAAGGCACAGGAACTCTAGCACAATTAGAAAGCCATCAAGTGTGGCATTAATGAGAAACCAAAGGGATAGATTCAGCCCCTCTATATGCAAGGGTCAGTTGGGAATTGCTTTGTTGAAGGCTATGAAGTTATTATGGATGTAGCTCTGAAAAAGAAGGTTGGAGAACCTGGAGAGAGGCATGGGCTGTGCCAAATTTACATCCCTAATGACACAAGCTATAGAATGGCATATGTGAAGCTGACATTGGAGGTAACTCCTGCTCATTTATCCTGTCACCTCCTGTTGTCAGTGGTGTGCTCAGTGGCCGAACTCTGTTCATGGGTAAGCCCGGTAAAGACTGAAGTTGCAAGAGGTTAGATATTGCTGTCAGTAAGACCAGTACAACACCTTGGTGCAAATGAGATTTTGATCACAGTTGCACAATTTTCCCACTGAAATCACACTACTACCTGCAGACGTGTGAGAGCCCAGAGTCACAGTGATGTGACTGAAGTCAGCATCTGACACATGAGAGTTTCTCTGACTCATCCAAGGTAATGCTGATTCTTCAGGTTCACATTAGTGCACTTTCAAATCAAAATTCATTGAAATGGGCTTAAATAGACACATTGTTGCACATGGAGTGACTCCATCTGTTAAAGGAAAGAGACAAGTCAGCTCTGTATGAATTTTTTCTTTTATTTCCCTGTAAGTTTGCTGTGTCTGTGTCCTTCGGATTACGTCCTACTAGCAAAGGTACCGGGAGTCAGAAGATATTCAGAAGTTTCCAAATCTGTCTGGATCCTCCCTGTGATGATAATATACAGGTGAGACCAGCATGAGGTAGAGCTCGGTCTGATCTCCCTGTGTCCATAAAGAAGGAGTGGCACAGGTTGCTCCACAGTTTAAGTCCTGACAGGCTCTGCAACACAAGCCATTTCCCAGAAGCGGATTGCCATGAGGCCAATAACCCTGTACTCCTGCTCCTTCATGCCAGCACTTTCCACTGACATCATGTTGAATGTGCTTCCAGAAGGCACTGGGGACACGGGAACATTTGAATGGGATACTGCCACAGCTCTTGGTGCCCCTTAACTCCCATGATGGATCTCTCCTCTCTGAGATGTGGTTGGCAGTGTTCAGAGGCCTTTGCCGTGTGCAAAGTAGTACCAGGGCAATGTGGTCTGCTGGAGCCCAGGACTGCCAGGTTCAGTTGCGGGGCCAATCTGCAGTGAGTAGATTTGTGGGGGGAAAACACGCACTGGAAAAATGTCATTACTGGATTTGGGGTTTATTTAAATGAAGAGAAAGGATTTTGCCAAGGGAATTGCTCTATGTATTGCAAAGCAAGGCTGATCTTGCAAATTTTTTTTTTTTTTTTTTTTTTTTTTTTTTTTTTTTTTTTTTTTTTTTTGAGGGAGCCCTTTGTTGAAATCTTGGCAGCACTTCTCTGCCGGGAAGACAGAACTGCTCTGTGCCGAATCTGGGGCTGGCACATCTTTCCAGCATTCGGGGCATGCAAAGGCAGTGGGGAAGGCTGCCATCTTATGGTGAGCCTCGCATGGCTTCAGCACTCTTAGCTCACCTTCCCCTGTAGCCCGTTTCCAGGCCAGGTTCACGAGTCATGTCTACAGCTCCAGAAGTAGTCAATGCCTTTTGACATGGGTTTTGTTCTAGGACTTTGAGACCTATTCTCCCAGAGGTTGGAGTTTTCTGGTTTGTTGCCCTGTCAACATTTTATGTGAGAGAAAAATGGTAGTTAACGAAAAACCATGGAGGCAAGGGAATGGCCCATCTGAGAAGAGGCTGATTGTCACAGATGGTTTTAGTGGCGACTTTAGGCTGATACACTGTTGCCTGTGACAGCAGCTTTTCCGAATCACAGTCCTGAATGGAAACTCCCCTGGAACCACTTGTGGGTTACAACTCATAATTTTGGGATTCTTTGGTATTCATCAGTAACCTTCAGCTGCAGCTCACACATCCTACGCTCTTGCGCTCGCTGTCTGCCCTCCGCCTACGGAAAATGTACCAGCACTTGCCCAACACAAGCGGGATGCTCCACCTCCACTCCATGGGATGTGGCAGGTCTGTGGAAGGCTTCATGGTATTTCCAGAAGTCTCCAGAAAACCCTGTGACCAAGAGGTTCAGCTTTGGCCAGTGAGACCTTCTATACAGAAAGATCAGAGGGAGTCCTTGCTGATCAGAGGGAGTCCAGCATGGCAATGTGTGAGTAGATAGGTGTCCAGCATCCATACTGACAGCAAAGGGGGATAGAACCGAAGTGGGGATTTTTAAGGTGCTAAATGTCACTTGTTTATAGGAATGGTTAAAAGTTTTATCACTGTAAGTACTTTGGATGTGTCTGTGGTGAGGAAAGGGAGAAACTGCATTTTGAAATGTTGTCTAAGTCACACCAGTATTAACAGCTGTCTAAAATATGTGCTGCATATGTACACCATGGACATGTGCAAGAATATGGCTTCTCAGAATTGAATGAGCCCTAGCCACCCCCCTGGCTTCTGTAACTGCACTTCTGAGTCCCACATCCAGACATCTCTGTAACACACTATGTTTGAAGGAAGAGGACAAAAATCTTTCTACTGTAGGTTCTGGCTGGAGCAAACATCTATATTGAATCTTAATTTTCCACCAAATACAGGTTTTTTTATTTTTAAAGCTGTTTTTTTGGAGTGGTGAAAGCCAAGGAGAGTGCTCTGTGTAACCATAGGATGTGAATCAGATCACTCTTAGCTGAAGGGGTCCAGGCTACTGTACCTTACATGTTTCACCTGTGAGGCTTTTGAATAGTCTAGAAACAAGAGGGACAAGAAGCTAATTTTCACTTCTTGAAATACAGTAGTATTTTATAAGGAGTATGTGCTCAATCCAAAACATTCACAACTTTAATTTCAGTCAGCAAATAGAATGAAGATGTCAAAAGACGCTCCAGTAATGAAAGGAAAAGTGTTATGCTTTACACCAAGATTTTCCCAATTTCTTTAGTGTTTCTGCACAGATATAGAAGGGCAAGTCTCTCCAGGTGTCTTTCCATGTTGTATCTTAATCATACGTTTCCATCCTGCTTCTCCAAACCCTTCCACTCAGCTCCAGTTTTACTGCTTCTCAGGTTGGTGTGTTTTGCTTATAATGACCCAAATCACTTCCTTTCCTTCCGAAAAGGAAAAAAAGAAAACAACACCCATCCATTTTTAGATAGTAGCCACATGCTCAGTTGAATTTGCACACTGGAGAGGCAGCTGGGAAGGACAAAGCAGCAAGCAGCTGGGAGTGGGCAGGTGTAGGAAGTTCTTAGTCAGGTTTGTCATGGAAAGTCTTAATGTGAAATTACAGGGCGAAGAACGGGGTAGAACACACTGCCAGGAGAGTCATGCAATTGGGCTGTCACTGCGTGCACTGCTGTGGGAGCTGGCAGGGCTTGGTTAGCTTTTTGAATATTTGAGGGATCAGATGAACACAAGAGTGGGAGCTAGGAGAGCTGAACTGGGTGATGGTGAGATGAGAGCGAGGGAGAGGAGGATTGTGCAGTTGACAACCAGGGAGCTGCTGACCTGACTTGACCAACTCACCAACCCTCACTTCTGTGCACCCCATGAAGTGCCTGGGTTAAGTGAGCTAAATGTGGGTTACTAAATTTGCCTGTACATGTAGTAAGGTGCATATCTGGTGAACATCTGGTTCTTCTGATGCTTCTGGAATGGGAGTAGGAAGTCAGCATCCATCAAGTGCTGGGACAGAAGGAAAAATGGGACAGTTTAGCTTGAGCTGGCACTGAACAAGAAGGGGAAAACCTAAATGGATGCACACTGAATCATGTAGGGGGGGAGGAGTGAAGTGTTTTTTACATTTTATCATCACATAAGAACAATGGCAAAGTCAAGGGCATGGAAGTGACGCTGCAAGAGCAGAACCAGCTCTTCAGGGCCTGAGCTAGCAGGGAATTTCCAGCATACTTCAGTGCCTCCCGCAGGAACCAGTTCAGAGCTGAATCAGGTTAAGAAACACTCCAAGTTCCCAGATCACTGAGTCTTCTGGCCACCCAAACATGAGCTTTCCCAGGAAAAGGGGACATGCAAAGGCAAGAATTTCAGTCTAGTCTCAAAAGGCATTACCTTAGCATTAGCAACAGCCAAGTTATGAAATATTTTCTTTTCCTCACTGTAGAACATGAGACCTATTTGCTGAACTCCTGCGTACCAATTGCACCCAGGCATGTTTGACCTGGCCTTTTGCACTCCAGTGCATGGGACAGCATGGGGGTTCAGGGGTCCTCTTGGTCCTCCCAGCTCTGGAACCATTTTGCAGCTGCCGGAGGGCTGCCAGCTTGCAGGTCTTCTAATGAGTGATGCAGCGTCTGGCAAGTAACTTGTCTTCAACTGAGTGTGACTAATCATGAATCTTTTCAATAATGCTGACAATCCAGTCTCTCTTCTCTCACTCTGCCCAAGCCTGCTGAAATAGGAGTAAATTGGCCTTATTCTGGCAAAGGCAGGAAATGATGAAGGGCTCCTAAAAGACTTCCAGTGCTCTATGCCTAGATTTTGCAGTGAACGTAATTATCAGTGTTGTTGTGTGTGTGCTTTGAGAGCTGCTAAATAGCTCCAAAGGTCTGAAAGATTATACTCTGACACCACACCCCAGATCTTTTGCCTGAACACCTAATTTCTGTACTTCACTGGTACAGTGTGCTCCTGCAAAGGCAATAAGCCAAAACCTAATAGAGTTCACAACTCTGTTAATGGTTTGTTTTATTTGGTATGGCCTTACTCTTTGTATGAGCAGTAGATCCAGAATGTGGCATTTTAGTTACCAGTCTGTGCTAAACTTGACCTACCTAGCATATTGGTTGGTGAGTAAGATCTTTGTCTTGTTCTTTAATGAGTTCCCTTGGACACCTAAGGAAACAAAAATGCAACTGGATTTCATCTTATATACAGAAGTATAATGTGTTATTTCTTCTCTAAGAATGGTGCAAGCATTGTTCCTTCAAATGATACCCACTGGAAAGTAAGCACATAATGAAGAGAAAGAAGAAGGCTTGGGAAATTAAACTCGAGGAGGAGAAGAATGAGAAAGTGTCAGTAAATTACAGGTGAGAATCTGCAATGAGGAAGGAAATTTTTTTGTGAGGGCATAGTTCTCAAAATTGTATTTAATATTATTTAATGGGACATGGAGACTAAATGGTGTCACAGGTCTGAGTCATGCTGCTTGGTTTGGCAGAGTGGATGATATGTCTGAGTGTCAAAGATCTCGTCCAGCTCTTTCAAATTACATCTGTGGCTCAGCAAAACACACAATTATCAGCAGAGGAAAAGTGATAGTCCCTCCTGAAATATTGTGGCCATTGACCATCATTATGCTTTTCCTTTCTGGTTTTCTTTTTTTGTTCCTTCAGTTGTGTCCCTACCTTTTGTGTCCCTCTGATATTTCAGCCTTCCCCATCTTTCCACTACACTTGCAGAGGTCTGGAGTAATTCCTAATGGAGTTACTAATGGCTGCTATTCCTTTCTCTTCCTTTTCTTTATTTCTAGACCACAGCATTTTGTCTCTAAACTGGAGAGACATGGACTGTGCAGATGGACCACTTGGTGGAAAAGGAATTGGCTGGATAGTCTCACTGAAAGACTTGTCAGGGGCTCAGTGTCCAAGTGGAGAGGAGTGACAAGTGGTGTTCCTCAGGGGTCAATATTAAGACTGTCACTTTTTAATGTCTTTGTGAGTAACATAAGGATTGAGTGGGATTGAGTGCACCCTCAGCAAGTTTGTCAAGCTGTGTGGTGAAGTCTACATGCTGGAGGAAAGGGATGCCATCCAGAGAGACCTTGACGGCTTGAGAGGTGGGCCTGTGCAAACCTCATGAAGTTCAGTAAGGCCAAGTGCAAGGTCCTGAACCTGGATCAGAACATTCCACTGCTGTGGCAGTTCAACCATATAAAACGAAGCAGTTTCAGACTCTATTGGTGTCACACAAATGCATCTATCTGTCAAGGAGTCCTCCCCCAAGATATGCCTGCATGATTTTCTTCTCATGGAACTTGGGAACCCATGACCCATGAGTCTCAGCTCCTATGAGGAGAACTTAGTACTTCATATACTCCGCCACTGGAGTGGGACAGAGGAAGAGAGAGGACAGAAAGGGGCATGGCACTTAATGTTTTATCAGTAAGTCCAGACATTGCAGAAACATAACCAGAAAACGATTTTATGTTCTGCTTCCATTCATCTTTACTAAATTGCCTTGCAGGGAAGATCCCTCCCCAACCTAATAAATGTGAAATTAATTAGAGGCCAGTGCGGGATCTCAACTAGATCTAAAACCTAGACCACAGCAACTGTTTCTGCATATTCTAACCACCAGGGAAAAGCATTATGCTGATGGTAACTGAGCTTGTGCTTACTATTATGGCAAAACTACTCCAAAACAAGTTCAAGTCCTAAAATTAACCCTTCTCAACACCTGTTGTTTTCCTTGGCATCAGTTTGTTCCTGTTCACGCAATGCTTTTTGAAATAGCTGTCTCTGTTCTTGCATCTGCATTTCTTGCATGCTTTTTGTCACTTCTTTAAACTTTGTCTTCTCTTTCACTCCTCCTCTGGGGACGTGTTTTACTGTCCATTGAGGATACAATAGAAGCAATCGCTATAGAGTGACTGGTCCTTTGATTGTAAGGCATTGGGAGCAGAGCCAGTGGGGCTAATTTTTCTTCTCTTGAGTTCAATATGCTTACAGTGATGTGAGTGCCTGGAGAAAGAGAGTTGTCTGGGAGGGATTTTTTTTTTTTTTTTTCTCCTGAGGCTTATTATGGAAAAACTGGGATGAGAAATGAACACCATTTCTCTCTCAAACTGGATTATGAAAGAATTTTTACAGAGTAAGAGGGATTATTTATAGAGCAGGTTCTCAGGTGAGTATAGGTATTCAGAATACATGTCCAGAGATATTAGCATGTCTAAGAACTCATATAAAAAAAAAAATAGTACTTCCTTTTCTGCTTTGCATGCTTCTCATATAAGTGCCTCTTCCAAGGGCCAGAAGACATACCAATGAATATTGGCCTAGTAGTGTAAAATACAGTTCCCAAGTGGCATGGCACATATTTCATTAGCAATGAGAGCGACATCAAAGTTATAGAGAAATTACTGAAGTAGCCTAACTTTTTTTTTTTTTTTTCCTAGTTCATGTATGCAGCTATGCATAGATCTGCTGCCTCTGTGTGTGTAGCAAACTACCTCCTGGAACCCCACATGGAGTTACTTTGAAGTTTGCCCTAAAGTATGGCTGCCAGCACATTTATGCTTTTTTTCCCTTCTTCCTTCTTTAGATTAGACTTAATTTTCAGTAGACAGAGAGAATCTTATCTAGCTTGTGTTTGTTTTGAAAACCACATTTTGGAAAACAGTGAGGAACAAGTGGGTCTGGGGAAAAAAATAAAAAGTAGGGGAAAAAAGCACTTAAAGCTGTACAAAAAGAAGTTCTATACCCTTCCATTTCTGTAACATTAAAGTTCAAATACCTGATTCACTGGAAAGAGGAATATCTGATGTGCCCATAAAAACGTGTGAAAGGAGAAGACTGCATCCACAAAGGGGTTCCAGTCACACAAACTTGTTGCCCGGTTTTCATTCTTGAGATTTGAAATATCACAGGGAGTCTTTCAAAAATGACAGCTTCATTTTCATGCCATGTGTAGCATACATTGCACCTTGCTTAAATTGCTGTGAGGAGGCAAAGTACTATTCTTGGATCCACAAGGCACCCCTGAGCTTTGATATCTGCTCTTTGATACTGCCAACTCTGAGAGACCTTCACATGTAGAAAAAGGAAAGCATCAATGCTGAGTGTGACACACACTGATCTTGGAGAAGAATCTTGCCCAGGCAGCATTTAAATGATCCAAATTTTAACTGTTTCTCTGGGTTCTGCCAAGATAGCCACCTGTTCTAGATCGCTTCAAATAGAAAAGATGCATAGAATCTTAGAATCATTAAAGCTGGAAAAGATTTCTGAGATCATCAAGTCCAACCATTAACGCAGCACTGCCAGATCCAACATTAAGTCCACCACTAAACCTTGTCTCTAGGCATCACATCTACGTGTTTTTTGAACCCTTCCAGGGATGGTTATTCTACCACTGAGCAACCTGTTCCAATCCTCCAACCAGGGGCAGACGGTTTTCAGTCTAGTCTGCTTTACAGTGTTTGGGGGATGAGTCACAACCATATACTGTTAAACAGCTTAGCTCTCAAGGACAGTCACAGGTCCCCGTGTGCATGGTCATCCAAAGCAATCATGGTACCCAAGCATTTTTTCATTCCTGGTCTCTTTTTTTGAAGCGTATCAACTAGTTCTGGCTCAAGGGAATCCCTCTGCACTTCTGAAGTTACACTCCCAAAAGGCAGAGTGGATGAGACACTCCTGTGTAGGTTTCTGTTTGCCCCCTGTAGCATTCCACCTATGTCCTGGGAGGATTTACAGCTCAGACAGTTCCATGTGCCCTGGGGTTATGAACTGGGACAAACAAACTTTTAGTTTCATGCTGAAGGTGCTATCCTACAGCACATCCCTAGTATTATTTTGTGCTCTTTGAACAAAGTCAATTCCCCTCAGGTTTACGCACAAAATAATTTTGATGTACTGGAGCTGCAGAAGCATCACAGAGGGTCCAGGTGAGTGATGTGCTAAGTGGTGCAGAATGGGGCCAGACAATCTTGAAGGGGTCAAACCATTAGGGCTGAGCCTGCAGAGATTACCTTCTGAAAACAATGCATTGTAGGTATATATAGTGTTCACTTTGTTTGGATTAGTCCCAGTTTGCACCCTGAAATTAGAAGCAAAGCTGATTCAACACAGTTAACTTCCACTTAAGTTTCTCGGTATGGCCAGGTGGCTGCTGAGCCACCCTGCAGAGTCTTGCTGAGCTGTGTGAAGCTGGAAAAGGAACCAGGATTTCTACTGAATAGAGGCTCTTCTAGAGCTGGAACAGGCTCTCCAGAGTAGTGGTCACAGCAGCAAGCCTGACAGAGTTCAAGAAGTATTTGGACAGTATCTTGGGGATGGTACTGTATAGGGCCAGGAGTTGAAGTTGATGATCCTTGTGGGTCCCTTCCAACTTGGCATATTCTGTGGTTCTGTGTGATTCTATGAAATACTCCTGAAGCCTCTGAAATCCACCTGGCCCCAATCACCTTTCACATTGGTCTGAGTTGCATTTAGTTCAGGACACCCTGTTTCTCCAAAAAGAGTTTATCAGTCCAGGAATGGAAGCCAACAATTATTACCTGAATACTGCAGTAGGAAATTAAAAAAACAATAAGCAAATCAGTGTGTTATTACTACATCTTAATTTCCCTCCAAATTGTACAGAATTAGCCATTCTGATACAATTTTGTGAACAAAATATAATCATCCCAAAATATAATCATTTTCACTGTTAGAGTCCAGTAGTATTTAAAGTGATGTCTCTGAGGAATGTTTTGGAAATAACCAAGACTGATTCTTCAAAAAGAAAAGAAATCAGTAATCCATTTTGTTGTCTCTTCTGTTGAGTAATTGTCTTTGTTATAAGTATGTTCATTATGAAAACTTTTCCGACTAAATCAGAGCTATAGTATATTGAATAATGGCAAGAAGTAGTGAGTTTTATATTTAATCCTTTTGCCTGATCTTTTGAAAGTGGCTGTAATTTTTTTTGGTAACAAGAACTCTTGTTTATGCTGTGGTTTGAAACTGTGATGAAGGCCCATTCCCCTTCACCTTAAATACAGCCAGAAACCTGTAAGAAATCTCTTAGATTTCCGTTACTCCTGTTTTCAAGACATGAGTGAGTGGAGTTTTGCAAGCGGCAGGCTGCCTGAGCATCTTTTGATCACTGGGAGTGATTTTTAATTTAAGCTGGCACTTGGAGTTGGTAGCATCACATCACTTAAAACCTAATTGCTTCAGGTATTTTTGTGGTTTCTCATTTTGTGAAGCCTGGCTTACTTAGAAAGTGAGTTAGTATGAGGAAAACTATCACCTTTAATGTGGTCCCATGCTAGAGTACAGATGGCTTTGTGCCAAACTATGGAACTAACAGCACAGGGGTGCAAACTGGGGGTGCATCTCTGATAGGCTTCTGGGGTCTGGTAAAACAGCCAAGAAGATGGAGTGAAGAGGTCTGCCTACTGCAAAATGAAGGTAGCAACCTTTTGTTTTCTTTATGCCATTCTGGACAAATCATCTGGCAGATGAATGGCTGCATGCCCTGAAGCCTGATCTACCCAAATCAGCTCTGCTTTTTGTGAGGCCAAGATTTGAGCATACATCCACACACCTTGCATCTTTTTGTGTTTGAAGGCAGGGAGGATATAATGCATTTCCAGAGGTGTCGTAGCTGTGGTACCCTCCAGGACTAGCCTATCCCTATTAATCTCCTCAGTGTGTTCAGGGATTTAAGGCTGTCAAAGCTACAAGTGATAGATAAAAGATAACATGCTGGAAGCTTAATAAAAGCCAGCCCAAACAGACCCAGGGATAATCATATCAGTGCATTATTAACAACAGGAGATGTTGTATGTCCTGCATACATATGCACTCATATCTCACAAATAAGTCTGCTAGTGTGTGGTCCAGCAATTGTGAACTGAGATTGCCCATGGCACAAGGGGTTTGTCTTTATAAAACAAATAGTAAATTTTACAGAAGAGTAGTATTTGCTGAGCTGACTTTTCGTAAGATGGTATGAAAGATAATGCATTATGGACTATGCTGTATTTACAGTTTTGAATGACTTAGTATATATTTGTGTTTAAACTGGCAATGTGCATGCAAATAAAGATTCATCAAAGTTTGAGCTGAAATACTTTGCACCATTTCTTTAAGTGGACATCAAGAACTTTTAAATTTACACTTTGCTCAGTTTTCCTTTGGGTCTTCTAGTGTTTCAAGTAACACCTGAGATAGTCCAACTAAGCAGATTAGAAGAAACCTTCCTTTTTCTACCTCCGTGTGTGTGATGCTGTTATTTTGCATCTATGTACATCCCCCTTTTTGTCTTCTCTTATAAAGTAAAAAGAGGAAAAGTACATAAATCATAATAATAATACAATAATGCTTGGACAACAGAGCCACAGTATAGTACAACTCTATTTCAGTGTTGCTTAAAAGAACCCACCAGCATGTTTTGTTTTGCACTTTGTTTTTGAGGCACAGCTTTTTCAATTTGTCTTCTTGGCTCTATTTGAAAAAATGTAGAACAACAAGTAGTCCCTGAAAAACAAACAAACAAACAAAAAACCAAACCCATATTTCCAGTGGGGACCAATTCTTCTGTCTTGAGACTTAACCTGCACAATTCCTCTGCTCTGAGTCAACCTTGGTGACTGACTAACAGGGTATAACTTTGAACTAATTTAAAATGAGTTGCAGAAACACACCAGAGAAAGTAATTTAGCAGTATACTGACTGGAGGCAGATTGCAAATCTAACAAGCTTCTTCCATTTCTAATTTCTAGGATCCCACTATTACCAATATTGTCAATATCTGACACTCGTATTTGGCAATGTACCAAATGGTCTTCTATGACAGATGCATTCTTTGGAAAAGAGTAACTCTCTCATCCCCTTTATATACATAGATGAGTTGAAGAATGCCTTGAACAAAGCTCACTCTTTATTCTTTTCCTGTTCTCATGCGGCTTATTAAACTGGTTTGATGCCAAACCAAGGCATAAAACCTACTGCTCCACCAAATGTAATTCAATAGTATCGCTTCAAAGATAAGTACGTTGTTAACTTTCCATTAGAATTAACCCATCTGAGGCAGCTCTTTGTAGTCACAGAATATTAACACCTAACCTTGTCAGCTGTCACTTTCGCCTGGAAATGCAAGTGATTTTCACTTCATAATGTGACCACCTCAGATAGCAGAAATCCAAAACTGAAGAAACAGGTATAACCATGTAAAAAAAACCCATGTCTAATAGTGGTCTTGAGCCAAGAAAATCTGGCATTTTAAGTGTACCTTGAAAAGGAGTATGAGGAGATTCATATTCTCTGAATTGAATCCTTTCTAAGTCCCTAAGGACACTATCTTGAAATAAATCTTACCTGAGGCAGGTGCCTCCTCCAATATACCTATATAAGCCTTTTATTCTGATACACACAAAGAGCACTTTGAGTTAAATGCTTTTCTAGATGGCTCTTACAAGCTGTCAGCATTAAGTTTCAAACAGATACTCATATTTCATAACCTTCTTCCATAAAAGACTTTCAATATTCTCTATTTCAAAAGAGGCACTGGAAAATTATGAGGGTCTAGAAACCATGATCCTGTGAGAACCTGAAATGTCTGAGTTTGGCTACAGCAAAACACATCTACAGCTGTGGAGACATCAGTAGTGAATGGTAGGAAGGGGTGGATGGGCAAAATTAGGTAAAGGCCAAGGGTTTAACATCCTGGTGCTGGAGGGATTTCCATTGGTAGCATAACGAAGCAGTTGCCCTGCTTCTGTGGAGGCAATGACTCCAAAACTGACATCTGGGAGAGCCAGTTCATGCTTCCTAATGCCAAGATAGGTGTCAGAGCTGTGAATCTAATAACATTCACCCAAGTTCAGTGGCAGTTTGTCATTTGTTGCCTTGAAAACAGGGGAGCAAAAGCAGCCTGACAAGCTGTGCTGTGGGAACAGGGAAGGAGGACAGAGCTCCTCCCCATGAGGCTTCAGCATGGCATGTCAGATGAATCAGTGGAGAGCCCTGGAGCCTCTGCAACATCCAACAGGTTTAGAGGCTAAAGAAGGGTGTCTCCACACTTCTTGCTCGTTATCCCTATCCTAGTGAGCAAGGATATAACTGGCTTAAAAGCAGTGTAGAGGCAGTCCCATGCTGTGCTGCCCACTCAGATCCTCTGTTCCTGACACCTCCCCTCTACAGATACCTCTTTTTTACAGCCAAGCTCCAACCAGATCAGGGGGTTTATCACAGTGAAGCCAATCTGTTTCAAAACAAACTCACAACCTTTATTTTCTGCTGACTCATCTCATCAGTCAAGGTAAATCAATCAACCAGGGCACCAGGTGTGAGGGAAGGAACAGGAGGGTGTAGCCAGGCCTGGCAAAATGTGTTTTCTGGCATCGACACAGCCCAACATTGTCTAAAATTAATCTGGAACAGTAATAAAAAAATATTACTTGCGTACTACATGCTACTTAAAATTCTCCAAAATATAAATAGATTTTCTAGAATTTATCATGTCAGCATTTTCGAACCCTTATGCAAAAAGAAGTGGACTCAGTATCTCAGAAGTATGATAAAATCTTGTCACTCTGACATGTATGGGCATTCCCCTAATGAATTCAGGGAACTAGGATTTCACCTTGAAATAAGACCTGACTTTTTCATTTTGGACGTATCACTTCCATTACTCTGTATGCTTACTGCTTCTTGACATCAAGAATAAACCTAATACTCCCAAGTTTTTTGTGTTTTTTTTTTTTTTTCTGAAGCCTTGCAGATAAACAATGTAAAATTTTCTTTCCATATGCATTTGACTGCTTATATTTGATATTTACTCTGATAAAGAGTTTGTTATAAAAGAAAATTAATTGCATGAAATGGAATGAAGTGGAAAGCAAAACTAGAGCAGATGCAAACATCACTAAAGTGGATGCATTAAAAACAAAACAAACAAAAAACACACACAAAACCAAAACAAAACCTAAACAAAAACAAAATAAATAAACCCAAACAAAACAAACAAACAAAAAACAAACCAAACAAGCAACCAATCTATTTAGGTATAATTATTTCACAGCATTCATCCAGTCTGGCTAGTACAATGAAACATTTTAGATCTTTGAGAGAAGAAAATATTTCTTGCAACAGATATTTTCATGAACAAAACAAGTTTGAACAACCCATTCTTTCTTTGTAATTTTTTCTTGACTAGTTACAGATGGAACAAGAACTAAGGAGACAAGAAAGAGAGATTCTCACTATCTTGTTTTCACACAATCATGGAAATTCAAATAAAAATAAAAATTCAAAAATCTTCTTCTGTCCCTTCTCCTACTTCATGATGACTTTTCAGTGCATTTTTTTCTTTTTTTTTTCTTTTTTTTTTCTTTTTTTTTTTTTCAGATTGGTACTGCCAGTTTGTTATGAAACAGAGGGGAAAAAAGCCATCTTTTGGAAAATGTAAACTTTCCATGTGACATGGAAGCCAGTCACTTCAAAAAGCTCATGCTTTGAAGTGCCTCAGGAAGAGTGAAGGTGACAGAGAGATACAGAACAAAGAAGATGTGGTTTTTAATATCAAAAAGGTTTCTGTACATGTGTAGACCTTTCAACTATTAAATTTTCATCCAACATTCTCTTGAAGACCACGAAAACAGTCTGAAGTAATCACTTGGGCTTCCTGTGAATCTTCCCCTGGATAAGCAGCTGTATCCCTAAATGAAGACAACCAGATTAAGTCAAATGTTCAGTTCTGAGAAGAATCCCTCTTTTAATGAAGTCATCATCTTTAAGTGAAACGTCAGAGTAAAGCAATACTCATACTCAGGAACCACCATGACTAAGACCCTTGTTCAGTCCAAATCTTACAAGAGAGCTGGTTTCTGCTCAAGAGGTGTCAGGATGTTCTAATCTCATCTGTAAGGTAGTAAGTCAAAGCAGCATGTATTTTGGTTAAGTTCCAGTTCAGGTTCAGCTGCAGATGAAGTGAGTCCTGTTTAGTTCTGGTTAAATCCAACAAAGGTTTCAGAAAGCAGTTTAGGTTCAATATAAGAAAAAAAAAAATTAATAATCTGGACTAAATTCAATTCCATTTTCTGTGTTAATTTGGAAGGGAGTTGATCTCCAATTGGGGCCATAGATCCATACTGAAATAAAGACCTTTGCATCTTTCATTTATCATTCTGTTCATTCAGAACAAAATGGAAATTACCCTTGGCCCAGCACAATTTTACTGCATAATGTATGCCTGCCATCCTGACAGAGATCTAGTCCAGAAAATAACCCATGACCGTTATGGATATGAATTACTTTCCTTTTAAATAACAAGAAGACACTGGAGAAAAATCTAAAGTACTTCAAGAGATGACCACGAGATGCTTTCCAATAGTAGGGATTTTATTCTCTTAATAAGGAAAAGTCATGTTGTACAACTGTATAGTCTCATCCCCTCAGTAAAGCCTTTAAAGTGTAGACTGGCATGTCTTTTTTTTTTATTGGTTATATATTAAGCTGATGTGCATCAGTAAGTATTAATTTAGTAAGTTGCAACTTCTATACAAAAACGGATTGGTATGGATAAAGAAAACCACCATCAGAATTTGTCCTCAGTCAGGCCTTGTTTTAGAGCTCAGATGCAGTATTTCAATAAAAACAATAAAAGAGAACCAGAATAAGATTTTGACACATTATTTATTAAACATTTCTGCTTAATCTCTATAGAAGGCACAAAATCAACATTGTCTCAGTTCTTCTTTGAAAATCCTTGTCCCAGCCAGCTCCAGAGTTTGTTTTTAAAAGTTCAAGTAGAGAAGAAGTTATGTACAAGGGGAACATTGAGGTTGTATGAACAAACTGCCCAGGTGTGGTGTCCCCACAGCCTTTCTCATGCATGGCAACATCTGTATATGGGTATGTGTTTTGCTCACAGAAAGCCAAATGAATTCTGTGTGTTCACCAGCCTTTGTCTACCTTAACTTCCTCTTCTCTGGGCACATAACCAGATCCATCATAATTCCAAAGGGATAAGCCTTTTCTGCATTCAGACAGGAAGTATAGAGACAGAGGGAGCTTGAAAAGAACCAGTCTCAAACAAAATTCTTCAGATTTTTAAAAACATAATTTTTTGCAGGTGAAAGGAAATCAGTATGTCTGGAAGCAGCCAAACATATATATACCAAACTAGAAGGACTTTATGTTTAAATTTTTCATTTTCCTAATAAGGAAAAGTCAACTGCATGCCAAAAATAGCATATAGCTGTGACGTGAATGAGCCGGTGTTCCCATCTTGCTGAGAACTCACTGGACACTGCCTGCTTCAGAGGGCTTTATAATACCAGGTAACACTATAGCCTAACATTTTGCACATGACGTCTTTGCAAGAAAAGGGATTTTGAGTTCCTTCTAGTGCATATGTCTACCAAATAAAAAACAGAAGGGGCAAAAGTGGACTCCTGTCTTATATTGGTAGGGCTTCAGTAATTTTGGCAACCTTGTGCCAAGGGAGTAGAAACCAAAATCCTGCATCTAAGCTTTCCAAATCAGCATCAACAAAATTCATTATACTGTTCGTCCAGATTCAGCCTTAACAAATAATATACTAATATGCTTCATCTGAGCTGCTAGTAAGGTGCAGGAATAGAAAGCAATTTAAACCACTCAGAAAAGAAATAATTATCATGTGTACACTGAAATCCAGCTGTTAAAATGATCATCTCAATTCTATCAAGCATGTAACTGTGAATAAATTCAACTGTGAATCAATACAATGGGACAGTGTCCCTATATATTTTCAGAAAAGAAACTGTTTCTTCCAAATTACACCTTTTTCCTAATATCCAATTTAAACCTCCCCTGGTACAATTTGAGGCCACTTCTTCTTGTCTTATCACTAGTTACCTTTGACAGGAGACTGAACTCCACCTTGCTACAACCTCCTTTCAAGTAGTTGCAGATAGTGACAAGTCCTTCTTTTCTCCAGGTTAAACAACTCCAGCTCCCTCAGCCACTCCTCAGAAGACTTGTGCTCCAGACACTTCACCAGTTCTGTTGCCCTTCCATGGACACGTTCCAGCATGTCAATGTCTTTCTTGCAGTGAGGAACCCAAAACTGAACTCAAGATCTGAGGTACAACCTCACCAGTACTGAGTACAGAGGGACAATCACTTCGCTGGTCCTGCTGGCCCACACTATTTTTGGCACAGACTGGGATGTCACTGGCCTTCTTGGCCACCTGGTCACACTGCTGGTTCGTGTTCAGCTGCTGTCAACCAGCACCCCCAGGTCTTTTTATGCTAAACCACTTTCCAGCCACTCTTCACGAAGCCTGTAGGATTGCATGAAGCTGTTATGACCCAAGCGCGGAACGCAACACTTTGCTTTCTTGAACATCATATAACTGGCCTCAGCCCATTGATCCAGCCTGTCCACATCCCTCTGTAGAGTCTTCCTGCCCTCAAGAGATCAATACTCCCACCCAGCTGCAAACTGACTGAGGATGCACTCAATCCCCTCATTCAGGTCATCAGTAAAGACATTAAGCAGAAATGGGCTGGCCACTGAGCCCCAGGGAACACCACTTGTGGTACTGTAATCATGTAGTCCCTAGTAACTAATAGCATCAGTGTCATTCTCTTCTTTTAAAGACTAGCTGGACGGTGATACTCTGAGAGGTATATCAGTCACTCCACTTACAAGATTCATTACATATTTTAAAGGTTTGTCAGTCTTTGGCTATCACAGTTAAGTATTATAACTAAGGGTTTTTTTACTTCAATAGCAAGCTGTCCAAATCTGAAGCAAAATCCTAATCAACTAAGCAACTGAGGACATCTTTCTTACACATCTCTTCCAGTTCTCACCACATACAAATTCTGGGCTTGAAGTGCAGTCATGATCCGGAATTTGTCTTGTAGTCACAGATCAGACAGGATATTATTCTGGAACCCATTTGTGTCACTGTAAATTGAAGAATATCTGAACACTGGTAGTGTAACAGGTGGTCTTAGTGTTGTCTGTGAGCCTTAAGATTTAAACTTAGGCTACAGTATGTCAATCTCTTCCACCAAGACACTTCTTCACCACTTGCCAAATACCTCTTTAAAGCAGAAGTGAAACAGATTCACCTTTCCTCAGAAAAACATGAGCTAACAGATGACATTCCTACAGTACCTTCAGGGATCCTCAGCACTTAAAAAATAAGCAACCAAATTAAGCAGAAAGATCCAGATCTCCAGAAAGTAAATGCTCTCGTTGAGTATTTTGAAAAATGGATGGATTTGGTTTTTTTATGGATTGTCCTCTGAGGTGCTTCTTACAGAATCTGGCACAAATGGAGAATTTTTGTGAATGTAGAGTCTGGACTTACATGGCAGTAATTCAGTTGTGATGACAAGACTTCACTTGAAACATAAAGAAAGGTTCTGTCTCTGAATACTTGAGCCAAAAAAAACATTAGTCTTGTACCTGAACAATTCATAGAAGGGGAGAATTCTATAGAGAGATCTGAATGGAGACTTCTTAAATTCCCTGAGGAAAGAAATTCTGAACCCAGAGGACAGAGTGTGAAAAGGTGTGTAAATAAAAATTAAATGGTAGATATAAAGAGAAAGGGAAGACAAACCTTGGGAGCAGGTGGAGAAGGGAGCTATACAATGTAGACTCGACAAGACTTGGACAAGAGACATTGCACAGAGTTGGGATAGTGACCTTTCCTACTCTACAAAACACAGCTGACATGTTCATGTTTGACTACCACAAGACATTTATGAGAGAGAGAGCTCAGAGAGCTGAAAGGTTATGAATGCCCTAGGAGAGGTTTTCATATGCAGGTGGCAGTGGGACTGTGGGCTTCTATGTCTCCTTCCACATCTGGAGATTAGGATTATCCACCTGTGATGACAGGCTGTGGTCTTTTACTTTGACCATAGAGGAGTGACACCTTCCACTAGATCGAGTTGCTCAAAGCCCTTTCCAAACTGTCCTTGAATACTTCCAGTGATGGGATATCCACAACTTCTCTGGGAATTCTTTCTATTATCTCATGACCATCATGATAAAAAAAATGTTCTTTGTTATAACCAATCTAAAAGTACCCACTTTCAGTTTAAGTCTCAGTCTTTCTACAAGTTCCATTTGTATATTGAAAGGCCACAATAAGGTCTCCCCAAAGCCTTTTCCAGACTGAGAAACTTCAACTCTGTCAGTCTTTCTTCATAGGAGAGGTGTTCCAGCCCTCTGACAATTTTTGTGATCCTTCTCTGAACCTGCTCCAACAGGTCCATGT
Source organism: Formicarius rufipectus (assembly GCA_013399695.1). Lineage (NCBI taxonomy): Eukaryota > Metazoa > Chordata > Aves > Passeriformes > Formicariidae > Formicarius > Formicarius rufipectus. The sequence continues at coordinate 1,139,299 of VXAU01003670.1, read as the reverse complement.
CTTTCCTGTGCTGAGGGCTCCAGAGCTAAATGTAGTACTCCAGGTGGAGTCTCACAAGAGTGATGTAGAGAGTGAGAATCACATTCCTCAACTTGCTGGCCATACTTCTTGTTACAACTGACTTTCTGCACTGCTGGCTGATTCACATTGCTGGCTGATGTCCAGTTCTTCAGTCACCAGTATACCCAACTCCTTTTCTGCAGAGCATATTATTCTATGATTTTCTGATTCTCAATTCATTCTGAGCCCAGTCTGTACTGATACTGGGGATTGTCCTTTTCCAGGTGCAGGACCTTGCACTTGTCCTAGTTGAACTTCATGATCTTCATGATCACCCACTCAAGCCTGTCAAGATCTCTCTGTATGACATCCCTTCCCTCAGGTGTGTTAACTTCACCACTATACTTATGAAGGTGTTGTTTAGTATTGGACCCAGTACATACCCTTGGTCATTGAGTCATTGAGTGGAAATCCAGCCAATTCCGTACCCATCTAAGAGTCTGTCCATCAAACCGATATCTGTCCAATTTAGATATGAGAATGTTGTGGGGACCTTATCAAGGTACTTACAGAAGGCCATATGAATGATATTTGTAGCTCTTGCCTTGTCCACTGAAGCAGTCACTTCATCTTAGAGGGACACCAAATTAGTCAGGCACAACTTGACTTTGGTGAAGCCTGGATGGCTTTCTATAATCACGTCCCTGTCTTCTGTATGTTCCAAAATATCTTCCAAGAGGAACTGCTCCATGATCTTAAAAAACAAAAAAACAACCAACCAACCAAAAAAAAAA
>VXAU01003670.1:1067365-1138467 GCA_013399695.1 Formicarius rufipectus | reverse complement strand
AAAACAAACCCCAAAAAAAACCAAAACAAAAAACAAACAAACAACAAAACCAAAACAAAAAACCAGTGCTAGGGATGAACCTTACACTGGAAAAACCACCTGCCTTATTGTGACATCTCCTCTATCAGATTAGTATTTACTTCCTGAAATTTAACCCTATTCCCTGTATTAGTACACTATATCACAGTTTTGAATCTCTTGTGGCTTAATGGTAACAGCTGGAATCAGACTGTAATTGTGTCTTGGCATTTTAGATTACTGTGTCATTAAATAATTATCAGTCCAGACAAATAGTGAGTAAATGTTTTGTGTTAATTGGACATTGGAGGAGTGACAGTAGAGAAGAGGCTGGGAAAGCAAGGCCATTTCATACACTGATATTTGTGCAGTAACCCAGGAATTTACTTTCTTCCTGAATAGAAGTGATATATAAACTAATTTTCCCTTTTGGAAGACTTAATTCTTTTCACTTTGTGCTAAAATACTCCAAAGGTGTAAAACCAGGGAGGGTTTGAAGGGGACATCAGCAGGTGTTTACATGAGAGACCAGAAATTATAGAGCAAACTTGAGTGCTATTTTCATTTCAAAAGTGTAATACACTTGATTCTGTCTTTTAGCATTTTGAAGAGAATTGGGTCAAGAGGAGAATGTATTTCTCAAGGACCTAATTAGGAAAGCCTTTTACTCAACAGTGACAACAGAGACAATGCATTTATTTTAACAGATGATGTATGTTGCAATGCTGAGCTTCTCAACACCTTGATGATAAGGTGGCCAAGAGAGATGGCACTCCAAGAGGCAGAACAGCAGTATATGCTAATCACAATTCACATGATCAGTATGAGTCTCCAGACAGTTTTGATGTTGAGAGAGAGGAAAGCTAGGAGTATGATAAGGTGGAAAGAAAAAACAATACATGAAGAAGACCAGGGAAACCTGAGCTAGGCATGAGAGAGCACTCAGTGTTGTATCACTCCCAGGGTCGCAGCACAGCACTTGTCCCCACACTGATACAACAGAGGTCCCTCATATGTTAGTCCCCGTGACCTCTTTTCCCTTCGGGAACTGAAAACCAAAGCTTGTCACAAAGTAAACCAAGAAGCACTGTAAAAAGTCTTGTTCTCTGAAATAAATGTTCTCTCTTGGACTGTGAGGGCTCCCTCGGCTTCCTTTCAACATGGAGGACTGTTTTATTAGAACAGATCTTGTTAAAAGTAAAACAGAGTAGTTACAATCACTTCAGGTTTCACCAGTGCAAATCACTGGTTAGAATACCTCCAGCTAATTTGAAAGCAAGACCTAATTTTCAGCAAAAATGTGCAAAATCTTCAGATATCTGATAAAATGAGCACAGACTTCCACAACACACTGAAAATAACCTTACTAGGAATGTCTTAAGAAGCCTGGGAATGCAGTGTGGGGCAGGACCAGGGTTCTTGCCAGGACTTGCTGCGGAACAGCTGGGGCTGAAGTTGTAGGCAATTCACCCTTGCACTGCACCATATGTAGGGATGCAGTTGTCCTGGCCACTGTGCCCCCAGTGTGGGGAGGTGGCCAACCCCACCTCCGTCTCTTCCAGCCCATACAAAAGCAGTGCAGAACACATCAGTAAAGTGACAAAGTAAGTCACTACCAATTTCAATCTTAATTCTTATTCTTATTTAGTATATATTGTCTCTTTTGTTTTTTGTTTTTTTTTTTTAAAGAAAAGAACTACACTGCTCTGGTCCTATTTCATCCATCTGTCTTCAGGCTACTTCTGTCCCTATTGCTGCTGGGTTTTTTCTTTGTTGTCAGTCCCAAGCTGGCACAATGGTCTCTAACCTCAGTCATTAATATCAATTACTATAAGGGCAGCTGCCTTATTCTCCTTGTCAGAACTTCAGCATGGAGGGTAATAGATGGCTTCAGGCTGGCTGCCTGCCAAGAGAGCTCCATTGTTTTCCTCTGTGATACACAAGGAAGAAAATAATGGGGTTAAATGAATTTGATTAGACTGAGTTCAGCCTAGTGTAGCATTTAAGCTCTAATTTTGCTCTTTCACAGTATGATTTTGCATCCCTGAAATTAGCTTTAACCATTGATTTAAGGCTGATTTGGAAAGTCAGTGACTCATTTTAAACTTTATAACCTCCATCTAGACTCTCTCAGTGCTGGGCATTTTGAGTTTGTTTATATTACATATATTTGATTTTTATAAATTTTTAAATAAAAAGATGGAGTTATATTATTTCCAAACAGTGAAATTTTTGCAGTTTGACAAAGCAGTGAGTATTTAATATGGAAATTCTTCCTCCTGACACACAACACTTCCTTTTTTTTCTTCTTATCCACAGTGTAGCATCTCCTGCCAGTTCTGCACTTGTACCAGTCATGTAATCCAGCATAGCAAAAACCTATAAAAGAATCAAAGAAAGAATAGTGGAGAATGTCTTACACAGCTCTTAATTACATACAAGAGAGACACAACGTGCAGATTCACATCCAGCTGGTAGTCAATCAGCAGTGGTGTTCCCAGGGCTCAATATGGGACCAGTTCTGTCTAATGTCTTTATCAATGACCTGGATGAAAGGATCAAGGGTACACTCAGTCAGTTTGCAGAATTCAGGAAATTGGGCAGAAGTGTTGGTCAGCAGATCAACCTTGATATGGCGGTCCCTAGAGAAGGCTCCACAGAGGGATCTGGACAGGTTGAATTGATGGGCAAAAGAGAGTTGTAAGATCACATGCAATCCGACAGGCTTGGTGAGGAGTGGCTGGAAAGTGGCTCAGCAGAAAAGGACATGGGGACGCTGTTGAGCAGTATGACCGAATGACCAAGAAGGCAAATGACATCCCAGCCTGTACCAAAAATGGCGTGGCCAGCAAGACCAGGGATGTGATTGCCCCTCTGTACTCTGCACTGGTGAGGCTGCACCTTGAATCCTATGTTCAGTTCTGGGCCACTCACTTACAAGAAAGGCATTGAGATGTTGGAGTATGTCAGAGAAGGGAAACAGAGCTGATGCTTGGATTCGATAATTAGGTAATTTTTGTTTACCTAAAGGTTTGTAAAGCATTGGAACAGACTGCCCAGGGAAGTAGCAGTATTACCATCCTTGGAGGTATTTAAAAGGTGTGTGGATGTGGTGCTTAAAGAAATGGTTTAGTGGTGGATTTGATGATGTTACGTTAATGGTTGGACTGAATGATCTTAGAGTTCTTTTTCAATCTAAATGATTCTATGATGCTATCCTTGATTGGTGTCAGTTGGCATAATTTCATCTGTCTCCTTTTAACGTGTAGCTTATGTTAGATGCTAGCTTTATTTCAACATGGAATAACTTGATTAAAGAGAAATTCACTATATAAAATGCTCAAGGAGAACATGATGTTGCATCTAACTCTGTTGGAGATTTAGAAACTCACAAAAGCATTGTAAAAAGACCTATTCATGCTTAAATGTGTTGGCAGAAAAGAGTTTGTGGCATAGAAAATAAAAACTATTTTGAGCATTTACAGAACCCCAATGAGGCCAACGTAGAGAAGTTTACATTTTCAGTTGTAAACATTACTATTTTTCAATTCACATAATTACTATAACAAAACATATATAATTCTGCAATGACTGACATAACTTCTTTGACAGTGAAATTTCTACTGTATAATAAAGCTTGAAATCTATCAGGGTGAAATTTTATGTAACAAGAATTTTTTTTATGCTCTTGAATTTGAAGAAGGCTGGGTGGACTATCTTACTGGAAAAACCAACACTAAAGATGTTGAGATACAACAGCAATTGGGTCTAGATGAATACACTGGTAAATTAAGTAATGAATCTGGCAATCAGACTAGGAAAACCACTGGGAAGAACTCCATCCATGAAGAATGACTCCATAGGACCTTGTTCCTATGGTCAACCATATGAAGTTCAGCTGGTTTATGTGAAGATGACTCTCCAGGATTTTTGTTTCTTTGATTGTTTCAAATATGTGCAAGGGAAATTATTTATTAATTCGGTACATCAACTTTCAGTAAATCTGAAAGACTTACAGATATGCCTGCCCTATTATCTCCAACAAGCCACTACTCATGACAGCAAAGGAAACCTACAAGGACTAGTTTTTATTATCTGAATAGAGTCAGTCTTCCACAATGAACATCATCAAAACCTTATAAAAAATTGTAGGGCAAGTAATAATAAGTGAGCATGTTTTTGTACATATTAGGATCTCGAAGACTGTGTATTCACAGCAACACTGATTTGGTTCAGCTGATCACATTTCACTGACTGTACAAAGAAAAAAAAAATGAAAAAAGAGAGCTTTACCCTGCCACAGAGAAATAACCAGAAATTAAGAGGTCTAACATGAATCTAAAGTTTCCTGACATCTTCCTTTCTGCTATCCAGACTGTTGGTGGAATAACAAATAATTTTCTACACTGAATTAGAGTAGTAGGTTTTTTATATCTTCCAGTGGGTGCTGTGGATGGATTTGTAACCACCTCGACTAGTTGAAGGACACTTAAGAGCAGATGTTTAGGCATAAATTTCTCTGTAATGTAAGACCTTGCCTAGCTATAAAGTCTATTCATGCTGAAAAAAACCACTGTGAGGTATCTGAGGATCTTCTGGAATTACAGTTACTATAAATTCAGAGTAAGAAAGATCACTGGTGAGGTTCGAAAAAGGGGAATGGCACTTAGACGCAATGGAATTTGTAATCAGAGACATTCTGCCATCATCATTTTATCCCATAAATGTAGAGGCACATGTATAAAAACAATTGACAATGTAAAAATAGTGGAGCTGAGGAATATAAGGCAGCAAGGTTTGTGGCTGTCCCTATAGCTTCCTGTTCATGTAGCATGAAGATAAAATGTCAAAACAGAACCAAGAAAAGAAAAAGACATGAGAAGGGCTGTCCTTCTGTTGAGGGAGCAGATTTAACCTCCCAAGAGCAGAGACCAGCCCTTGGCTCTCTGTGTGTTTTGTGGGGAAGCTTGAGGCAAAAAATCCCATGGAGCTGCAAACGTGGCAAAGTCTCCCTGGAAACCGAACACTGCGCAGATAAAAACAGGTCTATTGAGTATTTCCAGAGGAAGAAAAATATCAGTTATCTGAAGGAAAGCAATTTATTTCTGTTTCTGAAAACAAAATGAGGGTTTCTCACTAAGCAGCTCAGCAAGCTGCAAAACACCAGCTACTTCAAGGAATTAGGGACTGACGGTGGTTTTCTGCGTTCAGTACGAGTGCTTGGTCTGCTCCAAGGAACCCGACAGTTTGGGGAAGAGCCCACCAACCCCATCAAACCCGTGCCATTTCTAACCCACTTCATACATCTCCTGGGTTCTTTGCAGCCACAGCAGAAGAAAGGCAGGGCTTCTGGGCAGCGCCTGTGTCTTCTGGATTAGTCAGCCTGTTTGAGCAAGTGACAGACACATTAACCTTTATAGTCCCCACAGAGATATGCTGACCCTGTGGCACTAAACTGCTCTTTGTCAGCTCTTACGCTCTTTGCTGTGTGTTGGAAGGTCCTTGCTGGAGACTGCACCATGTCCCTAGTGCAGTGCAGACATTAAATTGCAGGCAAGGTGCTACTGGCTCCCCTGCAGGTGCCAGGGAGAGAAGTGGAAGCACATAGACTCCAGTACCTAATCCCATGCAGATTTCCAAGTGGCAAGAGATTACAGCAATGGACCCCTGGTGGCAGGTGTGGTAAAGGCCTGGGAAAGTTGACGAGTTCAGCTCCAGAGGAGGGTGAGGGTGTTGTGGAGTTGCCCCCTTTCACTAACAGAGGTGAGAGGGAGCAGAGGGGAAAGAGACTTGGTGCCTCAGAGCTGGCTGCCCTCTACTGTCACCTTAGAGCAGGTGGGAATGCCACAGAGAAGAGTTGGAAGGGACCTTGAAAGGTCATTTAGTCCATTTTCAACTAGATGAGGTTAATGTTTTCCATATACGCAGATAGGGTTTTGAGCAATGTGGTCTAGTGGAAGCTGTCCCTGCCCGTGGTGGAGGCGTTGGAACTAGATGATCTTTAAGGTCCCTTCCAACCCAAACCATCCTATGATTCTTTGTCCTCCAGTCATGCATTGCAAGAACATGTAGAGCTCTCAGACTATTTTACATCCTGCAGTGTGTTCATTTTAAGGCTCAACTTGTTCACCATGATTTGATAAAAAAATTGTTTCGATCTTCCATCTTAGCATGGAATCTCTTCTTACCACAGGGAAGTCTTCAGCCTGCTCTTGCAAGTGCTGTACAGCAGTGATGAGTGCTTTGTGTCCAGAGTGAATTGTCAGGGATGGAAGGCATGGGCCCCAAGGGGATCACACCAGGAGAGACTTAGCAGAGAGATGGTCAGCATGCAGCTTTATGTCCTGGTTTGCAGTCTCATCCTACATACTCCATTGCCCTGATGCTGGTGAGCTGCAAGCAGGCTCTGCACACACCATCAGCTTACCTGTCTGCTGATGGTGTCACACTGGGAAAGTTTTTTAAGAGAAACCACCTGTCTTGAGTTTTTGGAAGCTATTCAATATTATGTCAACATTGCCAGGAAAACACATGGCCCAAACCTATAAGCATAATAATCACTTTAACCCTCAACAGCAACTAACAGTAGCTTATCTTCTCTGTCTCATCTACAATGCCTACTAAATGATAATCCTAATGACAGTTCTAATTATGTTTCTGCCCAGAATATTCGCAGATAACCTTAACTCTTGATCTTTTTAATCTAGTTTTCCAGGTGGCAACAGATTTAAAAACAGTTCTTTTAAAAAGATATGACTATTACATTTCTAATAATAGGAGAGTGTGATCTCAGCATTGCCTGTTATCTACTGACACATGGTATAATCAGTTAACAGTGGTGGTTGGAACACAAACTCATAAATATAAGTTCATTTTTTGGTTCATTATCTGTCTATGTTGCCTGATTTGACTCTTTGCATAGTGAATTGGATCTGATTTTGTCTTTTTGGTTTTGTTTGGCTTTGCCGAAATATCAGTATTGGAAATACTTTTGGTATGTCAGATCTATTGCTTTGAAGCTCTGCCCCCAAGGAGCCACTCACCATTCCTGGGGAATACATATCTTTTTCATTCCAGCTCTTTTATCTCTTACAGGAGTATCTGAGGCAGAACCACACTCTCATGGGTTCTTTCCTCACTCTCCTGAAGCAAAGTATTTCTGTTCAAGGTCATAACATGAGTCATAAAAATGTTTTGAGGTCTAAGGGAAATGTCTTATAGAGAAAGCCTTGAAGACCTAGGTCTGCTTATCCAAACTAAGGCTTAGTTGCAACCTGGTTATTGGAGAATGACCATAATAGGTACAGTTGTCTCTTGGAAAGGCAAAAAAATCATATGAAAAGGGCTTTCAGTTTGGTTGAGAGCTCAGGCCAATATACAGAAGCAAAAATCAAGGAGCTTTGGATCAGAAAGACCAAGGTGCCAAAAGTGAAATATGATTAACCAGTGGAAAAAAAGCAATGGTTTTGGCATCTTTGAATATTATTCTGCAAAGTAAACTTTCAGCCAGACCCAAGTATAGCACTCAGGTAAGGGTGATGGGGTTCATCACTATAGGCTATTTAAAAGAGTACTGACTTTAGATTCTTTTTCTCTATTAACTAGGTACATCACACTCATATAGTACTGTCTAGGACTGAACAAACTTCACTTCCAGCAGTACTACAGGGAATATGTCCTTGCAGCTGGTACACTCTTTATTTGTATGATTTAGAGCAACATGATAATAATTATCAGTGGTATTTTTCTTTTTCTAAAAGGCGCAGAATAAATTAGTGTACCACTCTTTCCCCCACCCTGCCCCTGCCATTTCCTACCATAAAACACTGCAATGTTGTACAAAACTGATGAGCTCAGACTGGCTGCTGGAAAGGGCCATAATGAATTTAATTTTTACTACTTTTCTGGTCCTAAGCATTCCACTGAGCCTCCTGTTACCCCATGCTGAGTTAACAAACTCTTTCAAGGCCTGTTCCAGACACATCATTCTGCTGGGATCAGGATGAATCTCCTTTAAGAGTGGCCGTTCTAGGGACTACCTTTGCTCAGTCCTTCAGGCTGAGGCAGGTTTTGAATACAGGTTACCTTAAATGATTGGAAATGCAACCTCCTGCATGCATCTTTCTCAAACATGGAAAAATACTGTTGTATTTGCTCTACTTCAATTTCAATTTGTAAAGCTTGCTATATCACACTCTTAACCAGAAGAATATTTCATTGCACGTGAAGCTCTTTTTGTAGCCTGAGTATGATGTTCAGCTCATTTAACAGCCCTCTCAGCAAAAAATTTCAGGAACCCTATTCTAAAGTCTTTTAGTGTGAACCACTTAAGCATAAGTCTAGATGCTGAAGAAAGTACTTTCAGCTACCCCTGAGGTGTCTGTGCCTCAATGTTTCCAAAGTTTTATATCTCCATTAATGCTCTAGGTGTATGTCTGACAGACAGCTGTTATTTTTGGTCTTGTCAACACATTTCACTGTAGCAAAATGACAGTCACAGCTGTGACTTATTACAAGAAAATGGCCTAAATATAAAATAAAGGCTGAGTCAGTAAAACCACAACAGTCAAAAAGAGGCTGGGACTAATAGCATGACTGGAAACAGGTCTAGGCTTGGTGAAGCAAATGAGAGAGGCTGCTGTTGCTTTCCCTGTCTTCTAAATAAGTACGGAGTCAGAATTTCCAAGAAAAGGTTTCCCTTCAAGGAATAAGTCTGTCAGCCCTCCCCAAGTGCCTTTAAGCACCTGTGGATTCGATTCCTGGATGTGACTATGCACAGTACAGAAACAGACTGAATTGTGGCAGAAAGATAACAAAATGTCTGTGTGCACCCACAATTTTGCTCCTTTTTTATGGGAAGCTAGTAACACTTTACAGTAGAGTGCATTATTAATAGATTAAGAGAAGATTTTGCACCTTTGAATAAATGACTAATTTGATAGAGTCCAACAGTTTCTGAGTCGTTTATCAGAAGAACTTGGAACCAGCTTTAACACTTTCTTTCTGTAAAATTGCTTTAAAGTCTTGCTGTTCATGTCTGCCAAATTGTTTATGAACTACAGTGTAGTCTTGTCTAAAATAGAGGCAAAAAAAAATTGCAACCTAGTGGCAGCAAATGGTTTTTATGCAGACTTCTGCATCACAAGTTCTTGAATTCTGTATCCGTCCTCCTAATGGCTAAAGAGTTGTTTGAGGAGCCATGTCATTTTCTCTACCCACAGGCCTCCAGTGATTTGAGGATCCATTACAAGATATGTCCAAAATGCATTCAGTGAATAGAGTCCCAAATTTGAGGCCGTGGTCAAAATTCCTGTTCTTTCTGAGAGTGTTGGAGAGCTGTTTTACAAAGTGGGCCTGCTTGTCTCACATTCTTCATCTGTAACTCAAAGTTAAACAGTGAAGCAGTTCTCACATTCAGCTCATGCAACAGAAATTTTGGATACCATGAACAGTTTGCTGTGACTATGTCAGAGGGAAAAAATGGATGCAGGCTTCCCCTTCTGTTCTGATTTTTCTGCCTACATATTAGACATTTGGAAAGGATGCAGGTTCTCCACAATGCCTTTTGTCAGTATCAAAGCTGAATATACTGTGGAGGAGGAGAAAGAAAGGCAAGGAATTTCTGGGTAAAGCTGAAAAGAAGTGCCACAGGAAACAGAGTTGGAGAAGTCATCTAGGCCACACAGCCTGCTCCCCACCAACACCACACCAGAATGGAAGTTTATGTCTTTCCTCACAAATGTTGGCATAAGCCATTCCTCAAAACCTTTCAGCCAACAGTTCAGGCATGGAAACCCACAGCCCCATGCAAACTCCTTATGTAAAAGGGGCAAACCAGGTAAAGCTCAGAAGATGCAAGGTGGCTAGATCTGTTCCTTGCTGAGTAGTGTGTCACACCAGTGGGGCATGCTGGGTCTCTATCTCCAGAGATGAGCTGAAGAAAGGGTGCACCAATAGAGCAGTCAAATCTCTTGTCAGTAGGGTGGAAGCTGGAGCTGTACTTGTCTCAGTACCTGCTTCCTCAGCTGTATTAGCAGCATGTCTCAAAGCAACCAAAGTCAAATCTTTCTGAGTCTTTCTGAGTCAGGATAAACCCAATCTTAGCCACTGGAAAGGTTATGGAGCTAATTCTCCTGGAAGTCATATCCAGATAGATGACTGGATAGATCTTTCCAGAAAGAAAGATGACTAGGCTGCCATCTTAATCATAGAATTATCATTACTTAACCATAGAATCATAGAATATCCTGAGCTGGAAGGGACCCACAAGAATCAACAAAAAGTCCAACTCCTGGCCCTGCACAGAACAAACAAAATTCATGTGCCTGGACGTGGCTTCCAGGAGAAGAACCAGTACCAAGTGCAAATCATGTGTGACCCATAGGATTGTGTTCTTTCATGCGATGACTGGCTCAGGAAACAAAAGACTGTCACCAAGGCTGTAGTAAGGCTTTAAATAGACTGCCACATAGCACAGCTGTGGTCAAATCAGGGAGGTCTGGACTATGTTGGTGGACTACGAGGCTGGTGAAAAAATCCTTCTGGGCTATCCTGTTGAAAAAATAAAGGCCAATGGCTTGAACTGATGACCAGTTATGAGTGACATTCTTTAGGGCTTGATAAAGGGGTTTTTACTGTTTGATATCCTTGTTAATAGCATGGGCAATGGAACAGAATGAACCCACAGCAGGTACACCAGTGACACCAAACTGTGGGGAGGAAGTAGAAAGCAGGCCTTCTCTTCATTGACACATCTGCAAGTTGAAGAAACAAGCTAGCAGAAATGTCATGAAGTTTAATGAAGATGAGGGCAAAGGTGGAATAACCCCAAGCAGCACCACAGGTTGTGGACAAACTGCCTGGAAAGAATCTTTGCAGACAAAAACCTGGGGGTCCAGGGAGACAAAAATTTGGGGTGAAAAGGGTCAGGAGGATCTTGAGCTGCATCAGCAAATGCCAGTGGGTTCAGGGAAGTGATTTTTCTCTACATCTGGCACATGTGATAAGTTCTACTCTGTAGAACATGATAAGGTTGTCCAAAGAGGCTGGGTTGTCCAAATCTGCATCCTTGGATGTTGACTATACAGGACTCTCCACTCTTAGAGCTGTCTTCGAATTTGAGTCTTCTTTCAGTACAGGGATGGATGAAATTATTGCAGTGGTCTCTATCATCTCTTTTTTGGTATTAATTTCTGCTTAATTTTTCAGTCAGGTATCATTAGTTGAGGCCTCAGTTACAGTATTGTTTTGAATGGTTGGTGGTTTTTGAGGGTGAAGTGCTCATGGATACAGAGGATAAGTAATGGATATAGCCTTCTCTTCATTGTGTAAGTTTATTTTTAGTGCCTAGAAAATGACTGAATGCCTAAGTATGTCCTTGAGCTGCCTTAGAGACTGAGCAAAGTGCATAACTACTTTCCATCACAGGTAGGAAAAGGCATCCTGGACTGGCTTGAGGAGGTTCAAATAATCACTTCTTGCTGCCTGGGAAAGAGCTCTATTCACCAGGTTATCTGCTACTCTTGGTGTAGGTACTGGGAGTGAAACCAAGAGGTCTCTAAGAAACAAGCATTTCCAGCCCACATGATTTGTTGGATAAATCCTTTAGTGCCTTCTGAATGACACATATCTGAAGTGCTCAGATGAGTAGCAAATGAAGCATATTTTAGCACAGTACTGCAAAATGTCAGTGACACTTGATAAGCTCATCTGTCAAGCAAAAAGAAAAATCAGCAATAGCTGTTGAGAAAAAAAATATTCTTTTACATCTACAAAAACAAAATGCCTCTGCTTTATATCATCAAAGCTAATTTTCTTTGGTTTTAAAGTGTTAAAAAGAATTCTAAGACTTTAGTTCACAAAGAAATTATTAATTTTCTTTTTAATAAGTAGTTATGGCATTAGTCATCTCTTCTGATTCATAATGAAAGCTACAGAGTGCAGTGGGATGTATTTACCCAGAGAGGTGTTGAATTTTGTCAGACATATAGACTTCTTAAAGTATTACTACTTTAACTTTTATGTGTGAAGGAAGAAAGGCATAAAGGCTCCAAAACTGGAAATGACTGAGCACAGCAAAACAAATGGTGTCTCAGAAAGAAAATTCTTCAGAAAATTCTGGCCTTTCTTATGTCAAAGGTCTCTGATTTTTTCTGCACACTCTGGCCCTCCTTCTCTTGGTAAGACTCTCCCAGGGGATGTCTCTCAACTGTGGCTCATCAGATTATTATCCTTGTTCTTTCATGATTTCACTGATAGCTGCTACAGATTGCTCAGTGTTCACTTTCCTGGTTGTGCAGGAGTTCAGTTTTGGCAATATAGATGAGATTGTCTTATTTAAATATCTCCCAGTCATACATATAACTTCTGGGAACCAGTTTTAAAGACTCTATGAAGGCACACATTTCCACTTTCTTTCAGGAGTGCCATAACCACCAGGTTCAGTACCTCCATCAGGATATTTGAGGATAGGCAGGGTGCTTGTTCATTTACAGGAGGTGTAGGTCACATTGTGACATGAATCTGTGGCAGACCTATATTTATGTGATCTCTTATTTCTTGCAGATGAGTTGGGAGCCGTTTCTAAACCTCAAATTTATCCCAAACATCACCAACTTTCACATATACATAATGCTTAAGGTGGTGAGTACCACTATCATCCCTTTCACCCAAGTTATACCTCTGAAGTTAAACTGGCCTTTTCCATGTACATGCACATTCTGAGAGGGTTTGAAGAGGAACAAAACATTGCTTCTAACTGTATATAGTAAAGGAAAAACAGCTAAATGAAAACTACTCATAATACCTAATTGGCTGAAGGAAAGGAAACCTGGGAGAAACTAAGTTCTGAAAGCACAGGCTGTGTTGCAATGACTTGGGAAAAAAAGACACACAAACCTGACTTTCCTGCTTCTCCTCAACTTCTTCACAAGTCAGAGGAGTCAGAATAGTTATCTTAACCACAGTGAGTGAGAAGGTGATTTGAACCAAGCCTTTGCTCTTACCTCTGTCTTCCCTCAAGCAGTCACTTGTCTCCTCGAAGCAATGGAGTGATGTCTCCCATCTCTCTGCATCTTGACATGCTTCAGTCAATGTTTTAAAGGTGTTTTTTGGTTGTTTTGGTTTTGTTTTTGTTTTGGTTTTTGTGGGTTTTTTGTTTGTTTTTGGTTTTTTGTTTGTTTGTTTTGTTTTGTTTTTATTTTTGTTTGGTTTTGTTTTTGTTTTTGCTTTTTTGTTGTTGTTGTTTTTTTTTTTTTGTTTTGGGGGTTTTTTTGGGGGGGGGGCGTGTTTTTCACTGTTTGCTTTAAAGGAGAGTGGTATCTTCTGAATGTATATACTCTAAACATTGCAAGTCAGAGCTCAAATTAGGAAAGAGGCTGGATTGGATTACGGCTAATAAGCAAATCCCTGAAAGAAACAAGTTAGCAAATAATCTTTAAAACATTATATATCTGTATAATATCTCAAGCACTCAAAGTTTTGACCTTCAGTTTTGCTCTTGTACTGCGACTCAAGTGGACCCACCTTTTTTCTTTTTCTTTTTCTTTCTTTTTCTCTTCCTTTTTATTTTTACTTTTTTTTTCTCTTTTTTTTCCCTCTTTTTTTTTTCTTTCCTACTCTCTTATCTCTGTTGGTTTTTTTTTTTAAAGTTTATTTTGTACCTCTGCAGAGATATTTTAGTGTGCAGACTGGTTAGTCAGATAAAAAAACCTATACAGCAAATTTTGGTGTAGCTCAAAAGCTTGCAAAGAAGTTTAATGCTTATAAAAGTGAAAGAGCAACAGCACTGGCCTGACTCATACCCTGTAGGAGTAGGTGCTAGCATAAACCTCCATGCCTATATCTGCTGGTCCATCTCTGTCCTTTTAACAAGCTACAGTCTGTATTAACCCGTTAAAGTGCAGTAGTAGCAAACTTTGGTAAGAAACTCTTGTTTTCTGTTGAAATCAGCTTCTTTAGCTACTACTGAACTGAACTTTTATTGTCAGTGGTTTATATTATTGTATACAATTAGAGTGTTTGAGTGAAAATATGACAGGTTTTCTGTTAAAAATTGTTCTACATGGTAGTAAATTTATAACTCGCCAACCTTTGTGACAGAAGCTCCAACTCAAAAAATCTCATCAAAAGGAACTTTTAGCCCAAACACATCCGAGATAACGGGAATATACCCATATAAGAAGTGCTCTCTCATGCCTTTGCTCTGCATGGTGCTGCAGGAGTGAACAGGTAGTTGGTACTCAGTTGCCACTTTGTCCCTTTTTGCAGAGAGGGCTGGGTGTCAGGGGCAAGCCAGGAGGTCAGTCATGACGTTTGGCTTAGACTTATATTCTTCCTTTTGCTGGCACTGACCAACAAGGAATATTTGTTGTGAATACCACTGTGCTGCTCTGGTCTGTGTCCAAGAGAAAAACAAGAGGAGGACCAGAAATCCTGTGCTTTGCTTTGAAAGTTCCTCCATGGTTATGTTTCCTCTCTAACAGACCCCTTGAGGAGATGAGATGAGTATATGTTTATGTTTCCCATTTTTTTTCTGAAACAGTCTTCACTGAAGTGTTCATTCTGACTTCATTAGTGAATTTTTATTTTGTTACTCAATATGTTCAAAGTGCTTTTCACTCCACCCCTTCCTGTTTTGTCTCTCTCTTTCTTTTTTTATTTATTTCATTGTGTGAACACAAATTACTGTAATTATTTTACTGCGACAATTAAAAATTTTTGTCTTTCCACTTGACTTCCTAGGTCCACGTAGAACTGGTCTCAAGTATTAACATCCATAGTTTTAAAAAAAACAGGTGTAACAAGGGGTGCTTGTTTAGGACACTTTGGGGTTAAGGAAGAATAAGGGTCCAAATAACTAACATGACTGAGGTAGCTAAATAATTTCAATAACTTTGTCTGGACAGGGTATGGTGTGTGGAGCTGAAATGTGCACTACCACAGTGTATAATGGGTGACAAAGTGGCAGAATCATGTCTAAAGTCATATTCTGAGATACTGCTGAATTTGTAAACCATTCACACACTTTTAAAAAAACCAAACAATCAAACATGCACTTTAAAAAACTCAAGCAAACAAACATGCAAAGGGACGAAGTTGTTCTTAGCTGAACTGTGAGCAGCCTACTCCAGCATTACCTTGATTTTCTCACACTGATAACTTCTACAAGAGTAGGATACTGGAAATGAGAAGTGATCATTTTTCAAAAAGGAAAAAAGAATCATCAATTTGCAAGTGATAAAACTTACTCTGGTACTTTCCCTTCAAATTAAAAACACTTGTCAGGCATATCTTGTGCATAGCATGAGATGAATTTTTAGCAATATTAAGATGACCAGAAAGGAAACACTCCTAGGTTCAATTCAGCTTTATATTTGGGGTCTGCGGGAAAAGAAACCAACAAAACAAGGCACCAAAACCAACGGAAAGATTTATGGCTGGTTTGTTTTCCAACTTTAACAAAAATGGTTAAAGGAAATGAGAATGCAAACACTTCTGGTGAGATGACCAGGACTCAAACTGCAACTCAGTGATGGTGCAGAGGTTTCCCAGCCATGGGATGAGTTCCTCCTGGAACAGAAACCACTGCAAAGTCTACATGACTCAGCACAGTTCCAGCAGCTATAGCTTCCTCTGGCATTACCTCTCCTTCTCCACTCCCCCAAAAAACAAGTCTGTAGGTACCTGTCTAAAAAATATGTCTTAAAAAAGCTGCTTAGCTAACAGCCATCTTATCTTCTGGGAGAAACAGGGGAGAAGGCAAAGGGAGCATTTGTAGTGAAATTTAAGCCTTGAAGTAAGTGAAGTAAGATTTTCCATTAATAACAATCACATGGTTTTACCCCAACTGTTGCCCCATGGCTGAGTCCACTGTGCAGGCAGCACTACCCATTAATATGTGACCTCCATGCAAGTCCCCAAAAAGCAGTTTGACTTGCTGAGGAGATCCGGTGTGACAACTGGCCAAGGTTTGGGAGGGCAAAATATTTTCTTTCATCAGAAAATACAGTATGTTAAACTTGACACTTCCAGTGTTTATGAAAGGCAGAGGAGAAACTAGTGAGGAGAAAACCACCAGTGTTTGGAGACCTCACCCAGCCTCTGTGTTTTCCAGGTTTTCTCTGTAAAAATAGTGAATGATCATTTGGGTTGTATAAGTGGGTCAAGCTATATTATTCAAGTTCAATTTTAACAATCTGTGTCCTTGCAGTCAATAACTCCATGGCCATCCTGTAATCAGGCAGGGTTATTTTAAAAGCCGACAGCACCGGTGGGGCAGAGGCAGGCATCAGTTCAGCCACTGTACCTTGCCCAGTCCCTGCCAAGTATCCCAAGGTAGGTCAGGGATGCACTAATTAAATGAAAATACAGCAACCTCCAAAACCAGGGTGCTACAAAAAAGACTTTAAAGACAAATTCAGAGTCCTGGGGTGGAGAGAGCCAAATGTTCCTTTTCCTGTCATCAAATGTTCTTTACTCTAATGTGCAAACAATGAACAGAAGCTTTTTTTCCCCCTCACGAGATGTGTAAATTATTAAGTGTTTCCAGTGCTGCTGATCAAGTCCATGCACAGAGTTAAAATACAACCCACCACACTGCAGCTTTCATTCCTCTTAATACCTGAAGCCCTTCTTTAGTGAAATCCGTAAACTAGACTTGTTCCCATTATTTGTCAGAGCAGCTTTTGTCTTCTCATCACGCACTATCAATCTGATCCTTCAAAGATTGCATGCACCAATCAATTCACCACCCTGAAAGTGTATTCTGAAGAGCTTAGAAATAGCAGTAAATACAGTGTTTTACTCTAGCTGTTAATTATATCCAGGACATGCTGGGAAATTCTTCACAATAATTGTCAATATTAAGTACTTGAAAAATAGTTTCTTGGGATACTCTCCTGCAATTATCACCAATGTATACGAATGAGAATCATGTATTCCAACAGTCACCCTATTACTTGACAAATCAAGACATTAAAAAGCAGCTCACTGAGATGCAATTTCGCTTGTCTCGCTCATACTTGACATATTATGGTGAACAGCCTGGAAATAATAATAATAATGAAGAATATGATCTGTTGTGTTGCCACTCTGAAGGTCACTTGAAGGCAGTTATTTCATGCAACATTGCCAAAAGAATGTGTTTATATTCTGTTGCAGACTCAACAATATCAAGGCTATCATATTTTGGGTCGTGTTTTAATGGCAGCAAAGACTTTTTTTATTTTAAAGCAGAAGCACCTTAAAAACGTGACAAAAACTTTGTGACCTCTGATTTTCATCTTGAATGTTCTGCACTTCTTAAGGTTACACACTGATTTCCTTTAAGCCAACAGCAAAACTTGCTGACTTCCCAGAAGACCTCTTTTAAGATATTCTGGGGTACCCTAGGCATTTGTATTTCATAGTACTACTTCTCTGAAATATGAATTATTGCATATCCAGTCTTACATCTGATTCTGTGAATTAACTTGTGAATAAACTAATACCCGTCTGAGGATGGAGTTGTTGGAAAGATCACAAAATAATGTGAAACTAAGATGATGATTTTGATATTTTTTTATATATTGCAATTCAGGATAATTTATTTGGCTGCAGCTCAGAGCATTCAGAAACTGATCTCATGATTGTCCTGATTACAAGATTGCAGCACTTTATTTAATCATCTACCAACTCCTACAAGTTGGCTCCAAGCTTGCTGTAAGTTTGTTCAACTTATGTAGCATTCAAAACTGTCACTGTAGCAGTACTAAACAGCCACGGCAGCTTTCTTGGCCTGGATGCAGACACGTTGCTTCAGAGACACAAAGGGCAAGGGGTGGGAAGGTAGAAAGTCAGTAATGGCTGGGGTGGGAGTATAGGAAAGGTTGAGGTTGACCAGTGTAGCTGAGAGAATTGCATAAGTCCTCTGAATGTTCCCAACAAGTAAAGCCACATGCTAAAGAAAACAAAATAATCTGTTGTGGTTGGGTTGAGGGCCTCCTGTGGAAAAACCCAAAGAGGGATTTAGTCTGCCTGCCAAGGTTACAAAACTTTGACACAACTGCCAGTGGTTTAGGCTGTTGTCCAGAATGTCCAGGTTGCAGTGGAAGGGGGTGAATGAACTTACCTGTTACAATCACCTGAAGAGTCAGTTAAGAGAAGCAGGTACCTCTGGAAACTCGCAGTGGAAGTTGACTCTGCCCTAATTCTGAGCTAGAGTGAACTGATCTGCCTGGCTGGCTGGCTGTCTTTTCCACAGAGACTAAAGGGATCTGATACCAGATCTTGTGTGCATCCATATTCTGGAGACAACCTCTGATGCCTCAACCTGCCTATGCATGGTTGCCCTGTGATCATCACACTGAGTAGAGCCTGAAGGATTCTTTTTATCAGGAGATAGTGCCAATAATGAATGATAGGTTTTCTTGAAAGATGGTCTGGATCTCAGGCTAACTTTTCTTCCCAGCTAAATGCTGCCTTCAAAGGTTACAAAGAGGGAAATGTAATCCCAGTCTGATGGTTTTGTTTTATATTGTTTGGGTGTATACCACCTTTTAGGCATGAAAGTATGGATCTAGCTACTATTTCAGAGTAAGGGTGATACAGTTTCAGAGCTAGAAACTATTTGCTATTTGCTGTTGTGGCAATAATGAAGGAATAACCAGTTGTGGATAAAATATACTGACATAGACAAAGGACACAAGAAGCACTAGTCCTTTGGGCACATCCTAATGTACATCATTATCTTAAGCCTTGCCATTTGGAGTGGGTATAGTGCCAAGTAAACCCTTTCACTTCATCTCCTAGAGTTGCATACTTTCCACTTTAGCCATCCAGGAGTCTCCATTGCACCGAGACTATTGGCTAAAGAAGAGTTCCCCTCCACCTCCTCATAAAATATAAAGCTGTTTGTTAATGATGTGCTGGCTTGAACAGAGGCAAGTACTCAGAGACTTTGCCTAAAGCTTTGAAAGTGAGTTGATTAGTTTTTTCCTTTTACAAAAGTCTCTGTGAGGCAAAGGATGGATGCCAGTTCTCTGTGTGAGGGCAGATCTCATGCTTCTACTCACCTGTGGGTTAGTGACCTGGGAGCTGTGCCAACCACAGCTAGGAAAAGTTCAAAGGTTTTACAAATCACGTTATCATTTGGCTTTCAGTTACAGACAGCACGCTTCCATGGCATGGCAAAGCCCATTACCTCAGTCCAAAGCAAAGAGAGAGCAGACAGTCAGGGTTGGCAGAAATGTTCATCTCTGGAGATAGCAAAGAAAGGAGAGAAGTGAGAAGATACAGAGTGGGAGGTGTTTGGGCCCAATCTCTTTCCTTGTGCACAGAGTAGGAGAGATGGTGCAGTCTGAAAACATTTTGCTTTTGCAGCTCCAGGTTTCTAGCCTGAGGGGAATGCAGGGCTGCTGGAGGAGGGGGAAGTGGCAGCACACTTAGTCTTTCTAACATTGGCCAGAGAGGCTCTTGAAAAGGCTGAGACTCAATGGATGTAATCTGGTTCTACAGGTGCTGCAAACTCCTGTGTGACCTCTAGAGGTATCTAAGAGACAAGGGCTGTCTTTGGACTTGCAGCAATATGGGATCAAAAAAATAAACTCCTCCCTTCTGGCCAAGGACACAACTCTAAGACAGAATGACTTGGCTATTTCAACTTGAATTTCAACCCTCCATGGTATAGAAGGAGAAGGCACAAGCCAGATTTCTGGAGCAGAAATAGGTTTGCTTGTGCCAAACCAACTTGGTGGCTACTCTAGCTGAATGTGTCATGTCTCATATACAGTAATAAAAGTCTGTATAAGTGATAGGAAGAGTAATCATGTGGGATAGAAGTAGTGAAGACATGAAATTCCTCTTAAAAATAATAGAAAAAAAAAGTGAAATTATTTTTCAGTATGTGTCAAGTGTCTTTGTCCAGGAAAGGACAAAGCACTAAGAGAAAGTAAATCCCTGTTTGAGGAACTGGAAAATAACCATAGTAGAGATTAGGAGTCCTTTCAGTTCATAGATCTTCTATAGTGAAAACAGGTAGACGATGTGGCTAGTCTCTCCATAGTGTGGCAGGCATCTTGGGTAAGAGAGGAGTTGGCTCTGATGAGGTGGAGGATGGCTCTGGGATAGCATTTCCTGTTAGCACTCCTGTAATTTCTTGCAGTGTGAAGGGAAGAAGATGCATGCTCTGTCCTTGTCATGTGTGACCAATTCTGAAGATTGCTGGATTTTGCAGCCATGAGACTTAGAAATTCTTCTACATCTTAGCCAGGTGAAGAGGGAGTCTCATCTGTCTCTACCTGGTTCAGTCACTGTCCAAGACCTGGAGCTCAAGGAGCTGCTGTTTCTTGAAGCTCTTGATGAGGTTTGGATGTGTCCTTCTATTCCCAGGCTCTCATCCACTATTAAACCTATTTAAACTAATTTGCAAGGTTACAGGGCAGATGGTCCCTCCTGTCAACACTGAAGAAATGTTGTTTCATGGGACCTGTGCCAATCTGAGCATGGTCTTCACTGCAGCCCTCTCTTGGGCTTGGCAAGGCACTCAATCCATGTTTCATTTCCTAGCCCTTGCCTTACAGTGCTTCATCACTTCCATACAGATATTTTCGGTTGGTTCAGAGAGTGCTTACCTTCCAGCCACCACAGTCTTGTACCTCAGAACCAGCAGGGTGTTGGAGGAACCTCCTTTGCAGGACCCACCTGGAGTTATTGGTGTGAGGAAGTGGGCTGTGGCTCAGAATACCAAGGGTCGCTACCTGCACCTCCACCTCCTCACATACAGTTGCAGTGAGTGTGACTCTATCCTATAGTTACAACTTTCTCCAGACAGTACGGTCTGGACAGGCTTTGCAGACAGCTGTTACAGTTAGCACTTCTAAAATACCTGTGATGGAAAGAATAGATGTGTGCTCCTGAGGCAACAGCACTTGGTGCCTACAGGAACTTTCTACAGAGCTGGCAGCAGTTCAAACATTGTTCTCTCGGGACCCGGTTCCTTCCCAACACCCTAAAATGAAGCTCATGGACCCTAAGTCCTTTACTTGAGACATTTATCTGTAATCCCATTATAATGGTGAAACAGGCTTAGGAAGAGGAGAAAACTTCAAACTACATTTAAAAAGATTGTCCTGTAGGCTTAATTTCAGCTTATTCTCTTTTGTTACAAAAATCTTGCTTGGTAATTTATCTTATTTGGAGAATTACCTTCTTTAGCTCTCTTAAGTTAGTTCATTATCTCTGAGATTTGCAGAATAATCTGCTCCATTTAATAGTTTTTAAGATTTACAAACAGAATTTCCTATTGAATTTCATTTAGCAGAAGAGTTCATGCACATGGGATGAATTTGCCTTTCTTTAAACTATTTCTGAAGCAAGACAGTCGCTGAGAAACTGCAGAAAGATAAGATTTAGATCTAATCTACATGGGGAAATGATGAACAGATTGCACAATTCCATAATAGTTCCCTAGGTACACATTGCCTTCTGAAATAGAAGGGAATTTATGCTGTAAGAAATACTCCATTCTAATTCTAAAATTTAGTAAATTTAGTAGAAGAGGTCAAATATTCAGGGCTAGATGTTTTTTGGGTTTTTGGTTTTTTGTTTGTTTGTTTGTTTTCCCCTTATATTCCTTACGTCCTCTAAGGATTTGGGTAGGGGGAATTTCTTCCTATTTTATTTATAAAGAATTATCTTGTATAAATAACAGTTAATTGTTCAGGGCTTTGGAAACCAAGGAGAGGTTAAGCCTTCTTTCATAAAAGCTTTAGCAAGATACACAAGGAATGAATGAGCATCCCCTGGTGACTGCCTGCAATAGTTTGCTTGTTTCCTAAATGCAGTCACATGGTTGCCTGCAAGATCCTCCCAGAATGCTTAGAAATATTTTGGTCTGGGAAATGGAAGGACGATGATTTTTCAGTGACTCCCACAGGAAACAGTGGGGTGGGCTTTGTACAGTTACAGGCTTTCTGTCGGTAAAAGAATTGGCCCAACGTACACAAAACGTTCTTATCTGCTGAAGAATTAGAAACAGGATTGTATGTTACAATATTGGAAAGGCTACTCAGTGTTGTCTTTTTTCTTCACTGGATATTTGAAGGACTTTCAGCTCCAGTAGCACTTGTTTCTCCAAATTAGAAGACACTCTTTTTTTGTTTTAACATTTTTTTGTTTTTTTTTGTGTTTTTTTTTTTTTTTTTTTTTAAGCTGGAGGACGCAGGGGAGGGAAATGTTCCCTCAGTTTCTGGTGCTTTTGTATGGAAGAGCAGGCTTTCTGTGAAGTAGTCTGGCTTTATCCTGACACCAGGAGCAGGACCATATGAGCAGACAGAGGATGTGAACAAATATGTCTGTATTTAGTCCACTGTATCTTATTCCAGTGCCTAAAACACGGGGGCTGTTGGCATAATGATGGTGTTTTGCTCTTCTGCTGTCTCGTGCTCTGCTTCATGATGTCTGTCCCTGTGAGTAATATTTGTTGTAAAACATAGTCGTAATAAAAGGCAGAGTAAAGTCTGTAGGTAGAGATACTTATTGGACAAACAATGCAGTTTGAAAAAGTGGACAAGCTTTCTGATAGGCATGCCATTTTGCAGGGTTAAAATAGAAGCAACAAGTTTCAAAGCTAAATAGGGATTGCGAACCAATGTCCTGAGTGTAATCAGATGTTTATCAGAGATTTTGAGAGAAGGTTGTTTGGACCTGAAGTAGACATAATTTTGATAGGAAAAAGAGAGACTGTGTCTCCTCATTTATGCCTATGGGACAGGGAAACTTCAGTGAGGAGAGGAAAATAATGAAATGGTGTAAAAGCAGTATCTCCACCAAATCCATGGTATTCAAAATCCAGTGAAGCTATGAATGGCTGTTCCCAGGCTTAGTAGTAAGTGGGATTTGAGACCAGTATGGGTCTGCTGTGAATGTAGAACAGAGATCTAGAAACAATAGTGAGCACCAGCAGAAGCTTGTGCAGAAAAGGAAAGCATATTTAAATGAGTTTTAAATCAGTTTTGTCTGGAAGCTTCTTATGGTAGGGATATTTACTGAATTACATTCCCTCTGTTAAAAAGAGTTTTGTGGGAATCAACTTTTTGCATTTCAAAGGACAGTTGATGATTCAAAAATTTTTCTTTTTAGGAATGGAACATGAAAAGATGAAAAAAAGAATAAACTACTTAGAAGACAATGTTGAAAAGAGAAAAATAATGCTTCTGTTCAGATAATTTTTTGGGGGGAAATGAAAATACCATATTTTTCTGGATTTTAGAACATCTGAAAAGCTCTTAGCACAAAAGAGAAAAGTTGCTTCAAAACGGAAATCAAATTTTATCTCAAAGTGGATGAATAAGAATGCTTTTGACTGGTGGTTTCTGACCAGTTTTTAGAAAATAACTCCTACGGAAAACATCAAAGTTTTCTGAAAAATAATTTTACCTTCGTAGAAGCAACACTTTTCATCTGAGAAACATTTCACTGTAGAACCAGACTAAGTCATGAAATTTTAATCTCAGCATCCTGATTGACAGTGGCTGGTAGGAGAGCAAGCACAAGGGACCTGGGCACACTGATTTTGGCTGCCACTGTCAACTGCCTTCAGTCTCAAAGCATGTGCAGTTATAAATACATACAGAAATGCCTGAAGCCCACCACGACCACCCAGCTACCACTGACACCGCCACTGATCCATGCAGCATGAGTTGCCAGTGCTCAGAAGTGCAGACAAGTGTGACCAAAGCACCATGGACAAATTAAATTATGTCTACAGTTTGTGAAGGGAAAAACCACATGCAGAGCACAGGTAGATTATATTCCAGCCACGGCCTTGTGCTGATCACAGTGCTCACTGTGGCTCAGAGCAACACACAGACTTGTGCCCAGAGAAGGCAGAGGCAAAACCGCAGCAGAGGTTCCAGATGAGTTCAGGTGGCAACAATAACTACTCAGAGACCTTTACTCCAGCTGTCAGGGTGCAACACAGCACTCAGTTTGCCACTGCCATTTTTTGTAAGAGGTCTTTTTATATTTAGCTTTTCTAAATGTATTCATTAATTAATGGCCAATAAAAACAAGCGACAACTACCGCTGGGCTAAGCAATTCAGCAGCTAAGTGGTTTTCAAGCTTCTCTCCATGTATTTCTGCTGATTAGAGTAAGCGAATCATCTGTTCTGGCTTAATCATTCAACCAGCATAGCCTTCCAATCATTCCCTAATTTCTGGGAACTTGTTGATTATTTTTAAGGATTACAAGAATGTGTTTTCCTGTAGGCTTCTTCTACCCTGGACTTTTAGATATACAATAGCTGCTCTTAATGTAGTGTAATCAGTCACTCAAGTCATGCAGTATTTGTCCTATCCCATCTTTAGAGAGATGGCACTCAACTGTAAAATACATAGATAAATGTTTGACAGAAATAATATTTCTCTGAAATAACAACATTTGAAAACATAATCTTTGAAGCTCTTGAAATTTGCAAGCAGGAGCTGATTCTGACATTACTATGCCGTAATAACATCCCCATGTTGCACAGCAAACTAGTTTTAGTTCCTTTCTTTTTCACCCTTCTATCATCATTCCAGCTGCCATTTGAGGCCACAATCATCTGCCTCTTGTTTTATGTCCTGAACTTTCCATTTTTTATTTTGGCTTGAGATATGAGAGAAAAGGGAGTGGAGCATCAAAAATGAATTTTCACCACATCATAGAAGAAAAGTTCTTGAAGGATGTGAATTAGAACAACTTCTGTTCCTTGAGCCATGGACAACTGGAATTTGGGGGGGAGCATTTGAGAAAACACCTTCATACTTCTCTGCACTAGCAGAAAAGTGGTGATGAGGTATAGGGAGCTTTGGTCAGGGCATACAATGGGTGCTCCTATAGTTCAAGCCTGCTTTACATCTTATAAATACCAGATGATTTACTGAATGAAAACATCACTGAACCCTCTGCTGTTGGTTTAGCACACTTCTTACCAACATCACAACTGAATAAAACCTTCTGGAGTATCACAACTGGCTGGTCCCCTTTCTTTCTGACAAATCAAGACAAATAAGTGCCAAAATGAAATGCTAAACTACACCTTGAAATTCTGGAAAATCCCCCTGATAAGGCTCCTTCACTGCCGTGTTTCAGTGAATGTGGAGTATTGTCTATTCTTACTTTTTCCATAAGGTCCATTGTGGGGAATGCAGGAAAGGGACATAAAGCAAAATTGCAGCAGATTTTCCCTGGAGACAACAGGATCAGTACTGGACCCACATTGGAGCTGACGAGCACTGGGAGAATCTCTCTGGGCTACCAGTAATCCATTTTTTAGCATAACGGCTGCCTGGTATCTGCTGCTACTTATTGAGGACTGGAGAGGTGCTTAAGTAAACAGAACAACAATTTTGAACTCAGGCTTCAGGGGGCATGAGTACTATGAGAGTCCTTTTGCATTCAGGAGTCAGCAAAGTTAATGTTCGGAAAAATGCTAGAAACACTTTTGTCACTGCCTGTCCCAAGGCAGAAGTATTCCAGCCTGTATCCATACACCCTTCTCAGTCCCAGAGTGCCTTTGTGGTCAGTCAGACATGCTGCAGTCTGATCAGCATTCTTACACACACTCATTGCACTGGTATTTTACACAGCTGATAGAAAATATTTTTACTCCAAAGAATTTTGGAGAAAGTTGTAACCAGTCTCCTTGCTGATCATGGTGAATCTTTCTGGCAGCAACCTGTAAAATTATGTTTTCATCACCAATCTGCTTGATATTGGAGTATGGATTTAACCTTTTTAACCATTTTTATAGGATCATTATGGTGAATTAAGTGACAGGGTAATATTCTGATTAAAAAAGGAAACACATAAGTGACTCTGAAACCAATTAGTAGAATTTTGCAAAATATCTCACTAAAGATTTCAAATTTCTCTTATAAAATATAAAAAATAACATCATGGTATCAAACAAATAAATTTGAAATCATCATGGCACTCAGTTAATGCAGCATCTGCTTTCCCACTGCAGAGTTGTCAGGGTTAGCGTCAGCTTTGGCCTCATGTTATCCCTCTAACATATCATCAGATTCTGTGTGGTCCTGAACTCCCCTAACACAAGAGGCTCAGGCCCACAGAGATTGGAGTGATAAGACACAGTTGGGCTGACATGACTTCAGAGAACAGGGCAGGAAGAAATGCAAACTCTCTTCTGAGAAAGTCTGCTTGTCCTCCTGTGCTGAGGGGGAAAAGCAAGAGGCAATATTCAGTCACTCACTTGGACTGAGTTCAAGTATTTCTGCTGAGAAATAAACCCACAGCATTGCTGAAAGATATAAAACTGCCCTGTTACCTCAACAGTTGGGCCAGGCCAACTTAACTGGAAATCTTCCAGTACAGTGTAGTTAATGATCTATGTAGCTACACAGGATTTCACTGCTAATCTTCTTGACCCCAGATATTTTACCTTTCTTAACACCACTTTAAAATACACCTTTCTACCCAGACCTGGAAGTGTGCTGAGCAGCTAATGGAAACCAAGACACAAGGGAAGTTTCTTAAGCAGTGGCTGCAGAAGGACAGAACAAGTTGAGTTTATTTCTTGCAGGAAAATTGTCAGTACAATTTAGGAGAAAGTCTTTGTCTCTAGATCTTTGAGATACATCTCTATTGCCATCATAGTGTCTTTGGCTGTTGCAGAGTGGAATGGATTGGTTTTATTTAATAGCAACTTTGCTCATGAGCTACTTGCATTGTAAGGACGCAAGATGTAGATGAGCCCTCCTAGTTTATTCTGGGTGTGGTTCAAGAGAAGTCTCTACGGACCCGAGTCTTTGAAACTGAAGTCTAAGGTTGTTTTAGAATCCTGCAGGGACTTTGGTGGTTTCTGGAATAAGAAGGCTGGAGCAGATGCCCTTGTGCTTGCTTAATGTCCAAGTGGTGTACCACAGCTGCTAGCAGTAGCATCAAGTGGCTACAGCTTCCTTCCAAGCCCTGCATTTCTCGGTGATGTCTAGAAATGGAAAGAATGACTGATCAAGTAATTTTCAGAAAACAGACATTAGCAATAAAACCTGTCCTGCACTTGATGGGCAAAAGAAGAGGGGGAGAAGGCACTTCAGAGGAGGCTGAGGGGCTCTGGTTTTGCCGTGTTTGTTCTTTGGTGTAGCAGTTCTTTTTCAGCAGTAAACCCTGATGTGAGAAGAGCCACAGTGCCAGACTAGGAGCCAGGTTTTGTCTATGAAAGTTAGGGGATGAGAAATGAGGGCCTTGCTTGTCTCCAGCCTACTGCCATCCAGTTGTCTTTCACATCTTCTTCACCCTGCTCTGCACCGGGGAAACTGTCTGGCCCAGGTTGTGTAACCATGGTCATGCAGCTCCCGCATGCACAGGTCAGGAATGTCCCCGGGGCTGTCCCAGCCACAGATTGCTCAAACAGGGGTGGCTCTACGTGCAGGTGCTTCAGGCAGCCTGAGAAAGACACAGGATGTCTAAGCATAATAAAACACCTGGATGCTTTTCCCTTACTTGGTTTCTTTCCCACTTCACAGCAAGGGTTTAGGCCAGAGAAGGGAGTGACACATCCATCCCCCCCATCCAGACCCTCCCTCAGCACTTAGATGGAAAAATCTAGTTTGACGGATGGTTCCGTCATTTTGCTTGTTTGTACACGACATTCATGAAGGTGATTTTCCCATCTATACCTGATGCAAGAATTTTCCCTTCCTGTGACTCCAGGAGATCATACAGAAGGTCAAAGAGAATAAAACCGAAGCAAACCACAAACAAATGAACAAACAACACCCCTCCAGGCACACAGAAGCAAAAGAAGCATCAGATTTAAACTCTTACAAAGATATACACCGACAGACTAGATCTCCAGAACCAAGCTCAGAAGATGAACAAAGATAGGTTTTCCAAATTATCACAGAGTAGTAAAGGATCAAGTTACTGTGTCAACATGCTTGGTGCAGGTAATAGAGGATCATACCAATTCTCTATAGGTCATCACTTTACCTAACTCAGTGAGGATCTAAGTAACTAATAAGAAACATCCATACACACTGCGCTGCTGTATGGAGCTATTTTGAAGGAAAACATCCTTACACTTGCTTTAAAAAGGGAACAAAAATAGCTGTACATACTGTAGCAACTGCACACAATTCTCCTTGGGATGGGCTAGCTGGCACAACAGGCCTATCTTTGGGTCTGTGATGCTGGTCTACTCAGCAGGCTCCATGTACAGTGTTACTCAGTACCCCTACAGAGATTTCTTCCTTTCTCTAAGACAACCTGTATTGCAAATGTGTGTTCATCTCCAAATACAGGGGTTTCTTGGGCAGTTGATTAACAAGGGAAGATGATGTGAAAACTGTAGTTAATGTTCTGAAATGACTATGAAGGCTGGAAGTCTCCATCATGTGGAATCAGCTCCTTTCGGCTTGCGTCACATCAGAAATATTGCAAAAGTAGACTGTGTCCCAGTGGTGGAAAAAAAAGAAAAAAGAAGCAGGAATGGAAATGACATATCAAGTATATGAAGGCAACAAAAAATCAAACCAAAACAAACCCCCAAACAACAACAACAGTTTAAGCAAACAAACAAGCAAGAAACATCTATTGGGGATGACCTGTCATCAGAAAGACTGTGTAACTGTTAAGTAATTCAGGAAAATTTAAATTTCCCTAAATTTGCTACTAATTATGGTCATGGTCATTGCTAGAACACATCAAGCCTGGATGTGCAGTGCTTGCTTCCATGGTTTGTTGCTGTTAGATCCCAACCTTCAACAGCTGTGGAGGCACCCTCTGGCTACCCAGGGGTGGCTTTGCAGATCCTCTCATGTTTTTTATTTTTCTGTCAGTCACAGGGGCTCGAGGTTGGGTGAGTCCATGAGTTTCCTTGGGAAGAGGCAAATTCCCAACAGGATGGAGGATAGAGTGGGATTAAGACCTAATATTGACAGCACTGCATTTTTAGCACAGGGAGGAGTGTGTGATGGCTAAGGGGGCAAGGCTGCAAGGTTCCCCATATACACTCCATATAGCTTTAGGGATCTAAGCTGTATGAAGTTGGCATTTCAGGGTACTAGAGAGGTTTCCCAGGTGAGACTGTGCTGTATGGGGTTCATATTTGTCCTGAAGTGTCCTAGTGTTCAAAAAAATCAAATTAGCTGATGGCAGCTTGGGTCTAGGTACAATTGGCAGGTGCCTAGTTTAGGCTTGCACATGTATACTCTCACTGATACACATGGCAGCTACAAGGATTAACTCACAGAGCAATTTCTGTGAGGTCTGACTTGACAAAATAAGAGGGTGTTGCTGGGTGATACAAGTTTAATGTTGATTCAGGGTGTCTAAACTTAAAGGTTCAAGAGGCTATGCCATCACACGAGTGGGCAGGGGTGGGGGGTACCATCTAACCCAAAACCACTTTTCCTCCTCATGTGTCTGCCATCATCAGTAGGTAGGCAGCTGTGCCACTCTCAATTACTTTGAGCCACAGTTGCAAGGAGCCTGGGATGAGAGGGTGATGAGGAGGGAAGGGAGGGAGCCCAGCCTGCATCACCACTGCCCCAGTGCAGTCCAAGTCCAGCATTACAGTATGCTGCATCCCTGCACAGCCACAGCTGGAGCTCATCCCCAGTGCACTGGATTCAGTGTGCTGGAATATGGTCATTCCTACTGGTCTTCTGTGAGATGTATTTTGCTCTTCCTTTTAGCATTTGTTGCTATTACATTCATATTTGAAACAGAAGAACCCCACAAGCAGATCATAAAACTCTTTTTCTTTTTTTTTCCCCAGCCCAGAAGGTAATTTGCCTTTGCTAAATGAACTGCTGTAACCTCAGTGTTACCCTGGAGAGAATTCCTCCGTATTTTGCCTTGCAAACAGTTCACATGGGTTGACACAAAGTTCTAGTCTGTGAGTACAGTATGTAGCAATTGGTACAGTGTGTGGTTCATTGCAAAGCACTATTGCATGTACATGTCTGGAATCAATTATTTTCATTGAAACAAGAGAAGCTTCATGATGAGTAAACCCCTAAGTATGACATTTTATTCCCACACTCGGTGGATATATGCAACAAAATACGATGCAAAAGCACTCTTTAAAAGCATCCTTTAGTGCCAAGCATACTAATATATTACTTTGTCTCAGAATAAGGAATTATGGTTGATAATAATGCCTTTTCCTCCACTCAAAATGCTAAAACTTTAGAGATAAAAAAAGGATCTCCCTACAGGACAAACTCCAGCCTCAGAGTGACTTTGTTGCTGTAATTTTTCTATCTTCATATTCTAGTCAAAGTTACAGGCTCCAGCCAGAGTGTGATCTCTATCATGCCAAGCAGGATGAGCACACAGACTAGAAAATAAACTCTACCCTCCCCAAATTGCTACTCTAAAGTGCTGGTGACATGGATCTCTGGTACAGATACCAGGACCAGGGGAAAATTCACCCTTTCAAACAGTCCACTGCCAAGGAGAGCATTTTGTTTACATCACCACAAACCCACCTCCATGTCATCTCACTCAGCAAGGGTTGTGTTACCATGCTTGTGCTCCACCCCAGCACTCTCCCACTGGCTAGAAACACAGGTCAGGGAGCTCCCTCCTGTCCTCTGGGCTCAGAAGGACCCTGCCTGGCCACTGAGGATTTTCTGAGGACCCTGTCTTCCCTCAGCTGGGTGCGCAAGGCTCAAGCCCCAAGTGCCATCAAAAGTCTCAGTGGTTCCTCTCTTTCCAGTTGTCAGGCTGATTGATCCAAGGTGTATTTTTGAAGCATTAGAGCCGTAAGAGGCTTAAAGTGATAACATATTAGGATAGAGTTTAAGTAGGTTTAAGCCTTTGAATAGGATCAAGCTGTATGCATGGTACCAGCAGCCTGTGCAGGCACATGATCTTATCTCTGCTGCCCTCATTATTATAACCCTCTTCATGTTGATAGCATTATAATAAGTGAAATATGAATAAACAGAAAGAAGTATCACTGCCCCAGCAAATAAGTCATCTGCTTTATTGTATCCATGGCACCTATTAATATCTGTATTCCAAGAACTCACTGAGACGTGTATGTACACCAATACACAGTTCTTATAGCCAACTCCAAACTCCTCATAAGAAATGTCATTCTTTTCCAAATAGTTCCAAAAGCTGGGAACTATCCTCTTTCTTACAACGGGGACGCTGAGATACTGTGGACCAGCACATGAAAAAAAAATATGACTAATCCACTAATCTGCTTCTATGAACAAAGTTAAGATGCAAAATCCCACATGGCAGCCATCTCTCTACGTAGCTCTAGAACTGGCTGTATTTTGACAGTGTTAAGCAACAAGTCAAACAAACCCAAGTTGTGATCTATAAACTTCACTCCTACCACATCTTGGTGAGAAGGTGGTCAGAAACTGGCAAGGGACCTTGTACTGATTTCACAGACAAAAGGAGAGGTACACATTTTCTAGAGGGTCAGAAGACTGGAGAAGATTGCCCCAAGCACATGGCTCAAGCACAGCTCAAGAGAAGAGTACGCTTGGATTTCAATCCTCATCTCAGTGAGTGCTCAAGTACTACACAAAATGTCCCTCAGGGAGAAAACTGATCTGCAGTCTTACTGGTCCTGACCAGGCCTCCTCATAAGAAACATTTTTCCTCTGTGTCTTCCCATCTCAATTACTAACCCATACATGAGACATCCTGCTCTTTTCCTTTTCTTGTTGTGTTGCGCAGGGCCATGAGATACTTAGCTGGCTCCAGAGCTGAGATCCTGTGCATCTTTCAGCAAGTTTACAAATACAGATGCAGTAAGATGTTTGTAGCCAGGGCTACTGTGTTTTGAATGAGAGACCCACACAAATCCTAGGGCAGTGGAGAATCTAATGCATACAGTGGCAAGGAGAGACTGAGAAAGCTCCATAATCAGCTGGAGGAGAGCAGAAAAGAAGTTCCTCTTAATTTTATGCCTAGAAAGAGTACAGAAAACCACAACACAAACCAGTGCTGTCATAGAATCATAGAATTATTTAGGTTGGAAAAGATCTTCAAGATCATTGAATCCAACCATTAATGCAGCACTGTCAAGTCCACCACTAAGACATGTCCCCAAGTGCCACACCTACATGTCTTTTAAATATGTCCAGGAATGGTGACCTCATCACTTCCCTTGGCAGCCTGTGACAATGCCAAGAAGTTTTTCCTTATGTCCAATTTAAATTTCCCCTGGAGCAACTGGAGACCATTTCCTAGTCAGGGAGCATTTCTGCATACCTGAAGTCCATGACAGCTGCAGTAAGGCATGACAGGATGCTATCATTAGCAGAGCAGAGGGGTCTCTGTACTTTTAGGAATTTGGCTTTGACTGCCTTTTGGGGATCCCAGAGATGTAGCCTAAGAAATTAACAAACAAATACCCTCCATGGCGTTGGCTGTCTGTAGTTCCATAGTCTTCAATTCTAGAGTCCTGTGGCTGGCTTGTTCATCCAAGGGATGAGAGACACAGGCCATATCTTCATTCTGATTTACATTTGCATTCAAATCAAATTCCCCTCTTTTTAATTCACCTCAGCCATCTCTCTTGCAAAAGCTCTCAGAAGCATACCTCTCCCACTTAAAAATTTATCAAGAAAGAATAATTATTCAATACTTAAACAGTAACCAGTAACCAAGAAATGAATATAGAAAATCCACAGGAATAGTAAACTGACAGCTGGGGACCGGGCTCTGCTTCAGTGATTACTGGAATATTATATATCCAGCAAATTACTCCAGGAATAGACACTGGGATCAGCAACAGAAAGTAGTCCCCAGCTGGTGGTTACCACATTACTCAAGGAAACAACCAAGATAGGTTCAAGTTTTTCCAGGCAGACAGAGATAGTAAACCTGAAAAAGCCCAAGGCATCCCAAGTATGAACAGAAAAGGAAACACCAGCTACTAGAAATGCACTGATTTTTTAATTTCACCAAATGGTGCCAAACACAACATTGCTGAAACACTCTCCTGAACTGATTGAGTTGAATTGTTTGATTTGACCTTAATTTGCTTTACTGGGTCAGACTCAGTGGCCTGCATTGGCGTTTTCAGTGAATACCAGCTCAAAAAATCCATTTGTTCTACTGTAATCACATCACAAGTGCATTTACAGGGAGCTAGAAGTGCATTACTGGTCACTAGTGTATGGACTGGTGTGTGATGAGCTCTGTGAATGAGAGCTTCAGAGATGTCAGACAACACCATCACACTGCAACTGTAATTCCCACATGTTCAGAACTTGTTCCAAAACCTCTTAAAATTAATGGAAAAGATTGCATCCTTATTTACTTGGCACAGAAAGGAGGTTTGAGGCAGAGCAGTGAAATGACTCTATACCAAGGTGAGCTGAGGTGAAAATTTCAGGAAAGTAGCCAGTTACTTCTATCCTGTTGATATGAGGGATGATTATACATTACATTTTGTTCACTAGTTGCACTGAGGCTTGCTTCATTAAAGGTAATTAGCTTCTTATTATAAAGCAGAGTTCAGATATTACAGAGAAAATCCCATTCACCAAGCTTGCAGCAAGGGAATGAATTTCTAAGCCTTTCAGAGTACCTCCAGCCTGGCCTGGCCATTCACCAAGCCTTCATGGAGGAGAGGTGCAGAGTATCAGAAGTGCTTCCCAACTTCAAGCACACTTTTCTACCAGGGCATTAGACTTGTCAGGCCAAAGGACTGCTCAACCAGTAGTGCCCAGTTGACAGGAGCAGCAGTGCCCCAGATGCTTTGAACCACCTGAGTCCTGGTCTCCGCACAGCACACTGCATCTGTCTCTTAGGAATGCTGAATTTCAGCAGCCCCATGCAAAATCATGGTCAAGGTTGCTGAGCAACAATGACAAAAGCAGTTTTCACAGGCTAGGGGCAACTTACAGCACAGTGGACTTCTTGTGCCAGCTACAGTTGCTGGGGAAAGTCCCCTGGTGTTCACTGTGACAAATTTTCAATGGGTTAATGGCGCAAAAACAAGTGTGTGGTGAAATGAATGGAGTATCTGAAGCATGATGCTGCATATCCAGCTCTTCTAGTGCAGTGTCAGCACAGCAGGGCAATGTGATGCCTTGCAGTGATCGTGACCATGCCATAGACAAACACATGGGTGTTCTCCAGGACTTCCTGGCTATTCTGTATTCATGCCATATGAAATGAAGAGGGAAAGGGGTTTAGACAAGGGCAGTGTGAGAGGATTTTTCCTACATTTGTTCACCATGATGATGACCTCATTCTCTTACATTTCATGGCTGGGCAGGAGCTCACTATGCACTTGACTGCTCCACTGAAGTGCAGGGAGATTTCATCTTTGATCTCAATGGCATCACAAAGTGGGTAGCTGTACTACGTGTTTGCACTCATCACAGAGATGAGCAGGCAAATCCTTTGCCATTTGTATGGGTGAAGATATATAACAAAGATTCCTTTTAGGTAATGGCATACACACTGCTAGTTTTTACAGTAAGCACTTCCGATTTTACACATCTGCAAGGCTAGGAACAGCTACTATACCATCTGCTGTAGCAGATAAATAACTCCTCTCTCCTAAGGTTAATGCATAATCTTAGGAAGCTT
The DNA here is from genome assembly GCA_013399695.1 of Formicarius rufipectus. NCBI lineage: Eukaryota > Metazoa > Chordata > Aves > Passeriformes > Formicariidae > Formicarius > Formicarius rufipectus. The sequence continues at coordinate 1,103,887 of VXAU01003670.1, read as the reverse complement.
ATGTGTGTCTCCTTTATCTCCATAATGTGTGAATCTGGTGGTTTAATTCTTCACTTTTGTTGAGAATTATCGTGGAGGGAGCTGATGCCTGATAAACTCATTATTTTATGGACATCAGAGAATCCACACAAGGCAAGTAGTGCTGGAAAAAAAGTTCCGTACACGTCACTGCTCAAAGAGGTCTGTTTTAGCTTCTGCTCTCCCTGATTAGTGCCATAGATACATGAGATGGTCCAGGTTATTTCCCCTCTCTCTCTCTGGACAATCCTTTGGAATTTGAGAAGATAATTTAAAATTCATAGATCTCAAAGTGATCTTAAGTCCTAACTCTTTGTTGGGGTGTTTTCTGTCTTATGCTCTGTGTAAGAGGTTCCTGTGTAACCCTACGCTACTGATGGAAACACTGTTGAAGACTTAGCAATTTAGATGTCCCATTCAGCAAGAGAAATGTGTGTACTCAGATGGGGCCAACTCTCAAATGCTTTAGCTTTCCTGTTTCAGTTGTGAAACAGGACGCTCAATCCCTTCCAAAGGTTGGCAAACAACCCTTGTCCAAAGAGCACCACGTCACATATTTATCTTCATCACCTGGTGCACGTGACAGTGAGCAGGGCCCAAGGGTCAACCTCCAAATAGACCCTGTGACATGCCAGCGCCCATGGGGAAACAAGGCTAGGCTGCTTGCTTACCTTAGGTTTATATAAATGGAAAGCTCGTGGCTTTGGAGGCTCCCACTTTATAGCAATTTAACTGGGTACCCTCTGAAACATGCAAGAGGCAGACAAACTACCTTTCAGCAACTTCTTCCTGGGAAATGACTAAACAGGTCTACTCCAGAAGGTCCAAAGGACAAATTATGTGCACTAGACCCTATTACTACCTCGGAAATAAAGTGCAAGGTGGAGCTGTGGACCGGGCTCATTAGCAGTGTGAGCGCTGTTTCATTATGTTGCTCAGCTTCTGCTGCTTACCTAGCAATGTACTTTCCAAATGGTAGCTCTGAAAAATAGACAAGGGCACCCTGGGGTCCAATAACCTGGCTGGGCTCCAGCAAGTTCAGGATAATGTCTGTTTGCATCACTTGGCAGGTGGGACCAGCCATGACAATATTGCTAATACCAGAAACCCAGAATACAGAAAATCTATCCATCTGCCTTCTGTGGTCTGAAGGCCAAGGAGAAATTGAGTTGTTGGTTTTTTTTGCTTGATCTCTGAATCACTGTGTTTCCTCCATGTTACTTTTCTGATCTCTTAAATGATCAGAATAGGCACTCTTAAAACCATAAAAAGCAGGCCCCCTTTTTGCTATGCTGTTGTCATCTCTAGGATTTGTTGCTATCTCTTCATTAAGGTACATCCTTTTAATAGAAACATCCAAGAAACCATCCTTTGTTTGCTGATTATACATTCAGGTATTCCAGATTTATAGTGCTCATTTACCTTAATTGAAGCTTATGATGAGTACAAATTTTCTGCTAAAAGAAAAAGAGAAAAGAGCAAAATGGTATGGGGCAGCCTTCACATAGAGATAAAGTCATGATTGCATCATTTGTTTTGGAGGGTAGGTGTGCTATTAAGCTGAAGTCTAAAGTAAGGTACATTGATTTACAGGAAATAGTTCACTTACACACGTATTAGACATTTACAAATCCTACTATAGAAGCCTCTGACTTCTGATAAGCCTTTGTGATTTCAGCTAAGTATGTAATCAATAACATTAGTGTCTGTTTATAAACATTTTTTTATCCCTGATTCAGGTAGTCAAAGTTCAGGAAAATATTTGTTTTTAGTCACTGCAAATGAATGGCTTGAAATTCGGTGACATTGTCCTCTTCAAAGGGAACTGGAGGAACCCAATCCTGTTTCCTAGAAGAGCCTCAGAGAAGCAGGAGGGCCAAAGTGATTTCCAGAGAAGTGGTACCCTTCTTTTTCTTTTTTTTTTTTTTTTTCCTTTTTGCCTTTTACTGAAAAAAAATAATTGTTTCCTTTTATCGTGCCCTTGCAACTTGGAAGCATTGAACATTTTTTTTTTTTAAATTATTTTTTTTTTTATCTCTTGGATTACTTCTGGAAGAGTTATATGTATGACTTGAAAGAATGCACTAAGAGATAAAATACCTTCCTATAATTAAGGCAAAAAATTTGGACCTGGCTAGTCCCCATCTAATTGTTGGCACTGGGACCTTTTTCCTGAAATGGCTTTGGCTCCATTTGAAGGTCCAGATTTAGCAAATCACTTCAGCACATGTTGCTGTAAAGCGGATGTGCTTAAGAGTTGCTGAAGTGCAACCCTACATTTTGCTTATCCTCCTATGTGTAAGACAGCAGAAAAAAATCTGTCTTTTTTTTTCTGTCTTGTGCACTGAGAGAAGAAACTTCAGCAAGCAGGTGGTGTCCCCTATTATACCGCAACACTAAGAATATGCAGTAATAGTGCTTGGCATCAAGGCAAAATGCAAGTAAATATCATGTGGTGCCTCTCATGTTACTCTAAAGCAAACCTCAGGAAATGAATAATCTAAATAATTATGTGCAAGAGGACAGAGCATAGGTGACCATGATACAGGGTTTCCTCTGCTTAGAGGCAGCCGCTGGCACATCAGAACTTCCTTCAGAGCTGTCCACACTCCATCCCTCCCTGGACTGGGTGGTGGCCCAGAAATACCCTTTTTCTCCACTGACTTTGTAAGCAGCATGGGAAGACTTTTTGCAGTGGGAATGGGATGCTGGTTTGTTTGCTCTGCTGAGTTTCCACAGCTGATTCCCACCCTGCTGCTTGGTGCTCTCTTTCCAACCTCTGGTGGGGCAAAGCTGCTCCTCTCTGCACCCATCCCTCTTGTGCCATCCTGAACAGATTTGGCTGACACCAGCATGAAAGTCAGCAGAACCAGTGATAACCAGTAACATTTCTGCTTTGCTTGTGAACAGCTTTTATGCCGGCTCCAGAGAGGTAACTGCTCTTCAGTGCTGTGGTTATTATGTTGGAGTGTCTCATGGCATTCTGCTGTGGAGAAAAATATCAGACTGGGGTCAACATGGGGCTTCAAGGAGCACCTGACCCATTAACTGAAAAAATCCCAAAGTTGTCACCCAGCAGCTCTGGTACTCTTGGGTGGCATTTCTTTGAAGCAGTTATCCTGCTGTTTTTCTCACTAGAAACTTTGAGATGGACACAGGCATAGATGCATGATAGTTTCTCCAGATGGCCCTCCTCACCATGGCCACTAAAGGAACAGAGAGGTGCCTGGGGTGGGTCTAACAGAATGCACGGGGCACAGACCCCACCGTGGGCCACCTTCCCACAGCCACACTGCTCTGGCACTACCAGCTTGCCTCCTGCCACAGCAGCACTTGCATCATCTGTGAGTGAATGAAACCAGACAGCAGGAAACTCTGCAGCTGGCTGAGGGTGTCTCTTCTGAATGCCCATGAACTGGGCTTTGCTCCTAAGCCTGAGTGTTTCTATGCTCAAGCTTTTCATCTTCTTTCTTAGAATTGTGCGTATTTTCATTACCCATATTGAGTGACAGAAGTTATTTTCCCTCTTACTGTCCAAAAGAAAGAGAGGGGATGGGGGGAGAAAAAATAGGGGAGTATTTACTCTCTTAGTTTTACCCTCCTGACAATCAATCAGCATCAATACCCCTCAGATAATAACAGAAAAATGTGTCTGTGCAGCTCAGCTACTGCTCTGCCTTTGAAAGAATCTGCTGGGACTGAGCTTGAAATCAGTGAGGTAATGAGCTGTAAGACCAAAGGAGAAGGGGGAAAAGAGAGAGAGAAGAGGAGAGGAAGTGAGGGAAAGAAATAGAGTGGGGTAAAAATATGAAGATCTAGTTCCTACTCGAGCTCTGCTGGGAGTCAGCCACACCTACTCCTGAGCTCTAGAGCCACAAACATGGGAAGCCGTGGTGGCAGCACAGCAGCTTTGCAGCAGTATGCCAGGCTGAGAAAGGAGAGAAAGCGTTTGCAGTACGTACTGTAGCCACGTCCTCCTGAGGTCTGCTTTTCTCCACAGCCTTTCCAGACCTCTTCAGATCCTCACTTTGGCTTTAAGCATCTCAGCAAAGCTCTGTGCCTAAAGCAGATGTGGCCGTGCATATATAGAGCTATTTGTATATACCACCTGCATACACCCTCCAGGATGAAATTGAACGCATAGTTGTGGTGCAGCTTTTGATATGCAGTTTTGCACCTCTGTCATGAAGTGTTATTTTTGTAAGATGAAATCTTTTCAAAATGCTCACACAAGGTCCCAGCAGTGATAGTCCCTCCTAAAAAGATGACAGCTCTCCAGCATCACTAGATCAACCTCCAGCATCAACTGGGTGCAAGCCCCTCTGCCCATGGCTCTCTTTTGTATAAGGGACACCTACTTTTCGAGGTCATGTGCCCCATTTTGCAGGCAGCACAAGAAGAACACAGTTTGTTGCTTTCCCAGCTGCATAACAAAGCTATCCAGTTCTAAAATTATCAAAGTGAAATGGAGGCTTATGAAATGTGTGTGTGGGTGTTAATGGAGACAGAACCACTCTTATAACTGCCTTAAAAGCTATTTCATAAAATAGTTTCATTGTCAGTGACTTTAAACACACACGATTAATATCTTAACTGACTGAGTCTCATTTTGTATTATCTCAGAGGACAAATTTATAAGATGATACACACTATTTAGTCTTTACAATACTTGCCATGCTTTGGAGAATTTTACCATCACTGCTACTTATAGAAACATATTAACTTGCCCTAAATAACTAGAAATAAATTAATCACATTCACAAATATGTTAAGGAGTCATCTAGTCAGCTACCCTGTATAAGCAACCATATATAAGCTGCCAAAAGCATCCTGAAATCCATGTGAAATGAGGCAAATATTGCTTAGAGATATTAAACAACACATGTATAAATCAGCTTAATTTAAAGCATCTTCAAAGCTATCAGTGTTATTTTGAATTGCAACATAAAGTTGTATATTTTATATAAATGTTTTTACTGAAAACATTTAGTTTTTAAAAATGTTAGAATTATTTCATGGATTTCCTCTTTCTTGAAATTTCGTTTTAAGAATTTTGATAGTATTGTTAGGATACCTCCATTTTGTTAGGCAACTTCAAGAAGGAAAAATTTAAAAGGTTGATTATAGGATGCCTTAAAACAGAATACTTTTCAGAAATATTTTATGCCTGGTAATTTTTTATGTACATCACAGGAATTGCTTTGCTTCCCCAAGCAGACTTCTCACAGTGTAGGGTGCTTGAGGGAATGGAGGCCTTTTCTATGAACGGTCAGAGAAAGCTGTCAGCTTTAGTCTTGCAAATCAAAGACAGAAAGGAGTTCTGTTGGTTGCCTGTGAATATGTTAAAGTAAAATTCCAAAAAGCTCTTTCATCTAGTAGAAAATATTGGCACAGAAATAAATATGAGCATGTTAAGAAGACAGGAATTGACAGATCTATGCAGCCCAGAGATCCTGTTTCTGAAGCAGTGATGCTTACTTAAGGAAGAGTATAAAAATGTATCCATTTTAAGCTATTCCCAACACTCCTCAAACATTTTGAAATATTATGGAAATTAAGAAGGATATCACAAAGTTCTGAGATTAAAGAGGGAATGTGATGCCCNAAAAAAAAAAAAAAAAGGTAAGCTATCCTTGCATTCACAGATCACTCCAGCACCAGACACACCTCTCTTCAGAGGGAAGACCAGGCTCATTTCTGGTCTGAAAGAGCTAGACAATTGTACACAAAATGCATCAATATTCCTAACAGTAGGAGCTAAACAAAGAAGAATGAAGATGCATCCCATTGCAGGACTGATGCACACCCTGTTGTTTTATTAGCTGTACAGTGTCTGGGGACACTGCATTGCCCTCTGAAGATTCTCTCTGATTCATAGTGCTAGACCTAGTCAGCGACTCCGTCTCCGCTAAGGAGACAAGACTGTTGCAATGTATATCCTGGGCAGCTGAAAAACTGCCTTTGGGGTTATGGATGAAACAGAAGGAACCTGTTGTGGTAGATGAATTGCTGTCACCAGTGTCCTCCGGAAGACATTTAGATACATTGTTGGGGAGGACTGTATAACCCTTGAAAAAAACACTGAAAAGGAAATCTACTGCGAAACACAGTATCAGAAGAAGGAATGCTCTTGCTGCAGGCACAGGGCCTCATTTCCATGCCTTAGTACCTTTTCTTGTTTTGACTCATCCTTCTGTGGAGCTATCTCCTGCTCCATCACTGCTACCTCCTGACCTCTTGGAGAATGGCCTTCAAACCAATTTTTCCTACTTAAGTTTGGACACCAAAGGATGTAGTTGATTCACAACTGTAGGTACACAACACATGAAAGGAGAAATGCACCTCCAGGAGATTGGAGTGAATTTTGGAGTTTCAGCCTTCTCTTTCTTGACTGCAGGGTACATCTTAAGGCAATTAAATTCCTAATTTACAAGCTGCTCCTGGAGTACTAATTCTAACTAGGATGACTCAGGAAGTGTAAGATAAAAGGTGTGACCAGTTATCAATCATATGCCAATTTGGTGGCATCTTTTATAGCTGATATGGCTTCAGGACTTACGTTCAAGGCTCAGGTTGCTACACTGCCTGCTCTGCTTTCTTCACTTTTGGTAAGGACTTAGCCCCATTGAACTGCTGCTTTGACTGTTAGATGTGTCCTGGACTCTAGTCCCATTTCTGTAAGTGAACATCTTTACATTGTCTGAAAATTATTTCTGAAGGCAGAATTATCACACTGAAGTTGTCTCAGGTCTGAATTAATATCTTTTTTCCTTTTTCATACCATGTTGAGGGTTTTTTAGCATCAAGAGTGTTTTGCAAAGTAGCTTTTATGTAAGATACTACAACCCTTCCTGCCCAAAGCTCTCAGCCATTTGAAGTCATGGACTTAACTTCACCAATTTATAGCTAAAGTATCTGCTTGCAAAAATCCAAATTGTGAAAAAAAGAGCAGAGAAGAAGGGAATTGTTCACCTTTTCAAGTTATGCCTTCTAAATGGCCTTCAAATTCTCTGCCTTTCACCTCTGAGTTTGCATGTATAGGTGTCACCTAAACCTTTCTTTAAACTCAAAGACTTTCATTACCAGCTGCACCACTCCTCCCCTCTTCTAGGGGGAATCTGCTCATATACAAAAGACTCAGAAATCTGAGCTATTATTGAAGGCTAGAGTGAGTGATTTGAAGGGTAAGCAAGGAACTGACACACTGAGGGATATTTGAGGTTAGACATTCTGATACTAGCAATAGCCACCGTCTTCTAAAAATACCTTGTAAGACTACATTAAGTCCAAAATCTCTGTGTGAGAGCTATTTTCACATGAAAACAATGTCTGTGACTTTCAAGGCAAGCGTATTTGTTGTTTTGCAAAAACCTTCATCTGGAGAGCTCTTCTATCTTCTCCTGTTGCCTTGTGCTCTCAACCCCCATCATGTTTTTGTTCTTTCCACAGTTAAATATTTATCTTCCTTTACAAAAATAAAAGTCAGATGGGAAACTGTCTTTTCTGGGCATTCCCACAGTGCATATTTGCATTTTTGAGCAGTGTCTCAATAGCACAGTGTTCCTCAGATAATCTGAAATCACAGAGGCTATGCAGGTAACAACCACAGTACTATGCACAACTATAACTGACTATGCCAAGCAAGAGTCAACAGCACAGAAACAAAACAGACTGACTGAAAGCACAAAGGTTAGCTAGCAACCCCAACAAATATATGCAGTCCTGGCTCCTATAAACTGCAGGTTAAAGGAGAATCCTATAATCATATAATTATAGAATGGACTGGATTAGAAGGGACCTTCAAGATCATCTAGTTCCAATCCCAGTGCCATGGACAGGTACATCTTTCACTAGACCAGGTTGCTCAGAGCTCCCTCCAACATGGCATGAAAGTTTCCAGGGATGGGGCACTCAGAATTTCACTGAGCAACCTGTTCCAGTTCCTCATTGCTCTCACAGAAAATAATTTTTCCCTAATATCTCATCTAGACTTACTCTCTTGCAGTTTTTAAACCATTAATCTTGGTCCTATCTCTACATGCTCTTGTAAAAAGTCCCTCTCCTCTCTTGTATGCTCCTTCCACACACTGGAAAGTCACAATTAGGTCACCCCAAAATCTCCTCTTTTCCAGGATAATCAACCTCAACTCTCTCAGCCTTCCTCATAGGAGAGGTTCTTCATCCCTCTAGTCAACTTGGTAGCCCTCCTCTGCACTTGCTCCAACAGGTTGCTATCCTACCTACATGGCCACACTGCTGGCCATGCTGCTTATGATACAGCCCAGGATACTATTTGCTTTCTGGGCTGTGAGTTTACACTGCTGGCTCAGGTTCAACCTCTCGTCCACCAGCACACTCAATTCCTTTTTGGCAGGCTGCTTTCCATCTGTTCATCTCCCACCCTGTATCGATACCAGGGATTGCTCCAACCCAAGTGCAGGACCATTGACTTGTTAAACCTCATGAGATTCCCATGGGTCCTCTTCTCAAGCTTGTCCAGGTCCCTCTGGATGGCATCCTGTCCTCCAGGTGTGTCAACCACACCACTCACCTTGGTGTCATCTGCAAATTTACTGAGGCGGCATTCAATAATGATACTGTGGGATGGAAATCTCTTTCTCTCTTGTCCAACTGCAATGAATTTCAAGTTATATTTTTTACAATCCTCTGTGGGTCAGCAGCAGAGAATGACACCAGTTTCCAAGAAAGTCTTTAATCTGAAAATGCTTCAAAAGTTTCACAAAACCTTGATCTAATCTGACAAATTGCAGTACCTCCAGAGGATTCATTCAACTTGAAGCATTTCTTTTCTCTTTTTTCTTTTTTCTTTTTAATTTTTTTTTTAAATTTATCCTCAGTCAGGATGTGAAAAGGTGATAAAAGTCCCTTCCCTCCCACTGCTGAAATGAAATGTATCCAGTTTCACCAAGGCTGTTCTGATGGCTCAAATTGTAAGAAAAATGGATTTGATATGCTTATTTCTTTGTTTGTTACATCTTTTTTTCCTGCCTGCTTGAGGGCTGGAACTGGGTTTAAAAAAATATCATCAGCTTTAGATAATAGAAATGCTACAGAAGGGATCAGTGGTGAAGGAACTTGGTGCTAGGACCAGTCCAGCTGTTGGTGGGTCTTAAGAAACACAGGCAGATGGAAGATTTTTGTAGGAGAGAAAGATGCTAACACAGGCATCTGCAATAAAGCAGGAGTCAAGTGTCCTGTTTTTACAGCTTCTGGCTTGTGTCCAGCCTTTAACCTCTCCATTCTCGCAGGTTTGGTGTGCAGAGATCACCAATGCCTGGTTCTGGCTGAGCCTTGGACAGCTTTTTGGACAACTTTGTTCAGCACTGCTGATGCCAACAAAAATCCCTGCCTCAAGGTTTTCAACTGGAACCAGTCTTTCCCGGTGTCTCTTTCTTGATAAATTAGAGCTAAGCAAACAGCAGCCAAAACAGATTTAAAGAAGCCCCAATATAAACAGGAACATTTTGCTGCTGTTTTCATTTGGCAGGACCAAATGCAGCTGCCTGCTGATTTTTAATAATAGGGAATAGGGCAGTATTACACTTCTCCTCTATATCAGGGTTCAAGGCAAACCTTTTCCTCCTTTTTTTTCCTATTTTGTGCTTATTTTGGAGATCTTCTTAGATGTTAATTTTATTTTAAGTTTCAGTTTGGGTTTCTGAAAAATGAACTAGCTCACACTGACCATGAAACTAGTCCCTAGCAAAAGGTAAACAGGAATCATGCAGAAGTGCTGACAATGGAAAGAGGTTTACAAAAAAAAAAAAATCTGTTTTTAAAAAGATTATCCTTTGGTTACTGATTATATGCTTGAATGTTTCAATGTTCTTTGTGTTACAAATAAACTGGAGCTTCAAAACTGCCATCCTGGACCAGATCTAAAGTTAAGTTGACTTCCCTCCTGCTTATAGGGCCAAACAGATGGCTCAGAATTTCAACAAGGGGAGTGGTAAGGAGTTCACCTTCACACAAGGTCCCCAGCGCCATTATGGGATGGAGATTTTCTAAACTTGTCTTGCACAATGTTTGTTCACTATGACAAATTTTATGTATTCTTATTCACCTTTTATGTGTCCAATAGTGCTTTAATACTTGTAGAGATACTGAGTCAGGCCAACTCTGTGCTTCTGATTTCCACAGTTTAATTACATAAAATATAAATACATTTCTCTTGCTCAGTTATGATTTTTCCCACACTTTAACATCAGTGGATGCATTTACTGGATTTCCATACTCTAATGCTACAGCACATCCTTTCATTCAAAGAAAAAAGTGCTTTTATAATAGCATTGTATGCTCAATTATGGTTTTATTTCCCAGTTACTTGGCTGTCACTGCTCACACTTTGAGCAGGCAAGGATAAAGACCAGGGGGAATAGATTTTATTTAACAGAATTAAAGATTCAGCCTCTCCATGCATGTCAGCTGTTCTGGCTCCTTTATCCTCTCTCTGGTCCTTCCCAGGACTCAATCCAGTAGTTTGTGTCTCTTTTGTACCAGAGAGCCCACACCTGAACCTAGCACTCCAGGTGTGGTCACCAGTGCTGAGGAGAGAAAAAGGACCACCTGCCTCGTCCTGCTGGGAATCCTTTGTTCTAATACAGCACAGGGTAACATTGGCCCTCTTTGCCCCATGGACATATTGCCAGCTCATGTTCAGTTTGGTGTCCACCAGGATCCCCCCAGGCCCTTTTCCATCAACTTGCTTTCCAAATGGTCAGTCCCAGGCTGGTACTGGTGTAGGATTTTGTGTTTCCTTTTTGACCTTGATATTCCTGTCAGTCCATTTCTACAGTCCTCCAGAGAGCAGCATTAGCCACTCTCCCGTGCATTAGCCACTTCTCCCTGTTTTGTACTGGCTGCACTCCTGGGGCAGAGAACCAACATCAAAGGAGGTAAGCAGCCCTCCTCAGCCCATGGGTTTTATCCAAGAAGGTTGGATAAAACCAGAAACCGGCTTTAACCACAAACTATCCTTTCATGTGCAACAAATTTTCTCCTTAACACACAGCAAGTCTATTTCTTAACAGATCTTAGGAACAACATATATTTCCTTTCTGGATTATCCTCATTATCACTGCAACCCACAATGGGTTGTAGCAGGGCAAAACTAGAAATCAGTTTTTCCTCTCTTGCAATTTTATCAAGTGAAATAGCTTGGTGTGGAAGGAGACACATTTGCTCTGAGCACTCACTGAAGTGATACTCCAATCTCTAGTGCGTTTTCCCTCTTCCATCTGTTGCTCGGCATCCCGGTGTCTCAGGCCCACCTAAGCCCTCTGAAATTTTGCTGCCTCCCATTAACTCTGTCTTCTTCCACCCCAAAAGGCCAGGTTCCTGCCCTTCTTTCTTCTCTCTGAATGGCACAAGTCCTGTTGTTTAATGATCTCTAGCAATAAACAGGAAAGACAGGAGAGTGCAGGAAATGCCTTCCCAGATCAGATCAGTGTCTCTATGTCCTGGCTCTTTGGGGATAGCACACAAATCTTGGTGCTATACAAGGCCCACTGTCCTTGTAGTGCCCCACACAACAGTTGTAGGATTAGGGAGGTTGGAGAGTACATCCTGGCTTCTTTTTTTTTAGGATCTGTTTACTGACCTACTGTTAATGAGGCTTTTCTCCAGTCCTTTTGCACCTTTTCTCCACAATCTCCAGTGGCAAAAAGTTCCCACATTTCTCTATTTGCCATGTAAAATTTTTCTTGCCACTTTCTGTTATAAATGCATTCATATTTTGTTGAGTGCCCATACTTCTGCTATCAATGGAGCAGGGGAACACTAGCTTTTTATTCCCCTTACTATTGCCTTCATATTTTGTAAGCTTCTGTCATGTCCTTCCTCAGTCTTCTTTTCTCCAAACTGAGGCAATCCAGCCTTTTCAGTTTCTCTTCATTAGCAGTTTGCTCCACTCTCCTCATCATCTTAATTGCCATTCTCTATTGCTTCTTTTCTTCTACTCTATTCTCCTTCAGATGCAGAGAACACATACTCAGCTGTGTAAGATCCAAGGGTGCACCAAGGTTTTACAGCATGGCTATTTCCACCAGTTGTAGGGTACATATATAGAAAAAAACCAAACCAAACCAAACCAAAACCAACAAACAAACAAACAAAAAACCCACCAAAACAAAATGGAGGATGAAACCAATACAGACAGGCTGAGAAGTCCATCAATATTCTAAAATATCTGTAAGTAAAGGCAATAGTGAACAAGAAATAGAAGAGGCACTAAAGACTGAAGTTACAGGCTCATGAGCAGTGGACAAACATGGTGCTTAGAGCAATCAGAGATGTGATATTGAGGTCTTTGGGAAGGAAGGGTACTACTTGGTGTAGTGAGGTGTGGTAAAGAGATCACAGGCAGCTCCCGGGGATTAGAAGCCAAGAGACAGAAAACAGTAGAAAGGGCTTGACCAACTGCTGGGTGCAGGAAGAAAGGGAAATTAATTCAAAACCTTCTCTTCTAGGCTTCTTCATGGCTGTTAAGACAAACAAACAAAGAAACCAAACAAAAAACCAAAACACAGGAAAGGGTTAAAAAATAAATCCCCCTTTGTAGATAATACATCTTCATGGTGTGCAAAGGAAAGAACTCAGAGGAAAATCCAACCCTGGACCTGATTTTTCACAGTGAAAAGTAACTAATTGAAAGCAGTAACAACTAACAGTGCAGCTACTTAAATTCAGATTACCACAGGGTAAAATCCCAGGGCAAATGCCTATGATTTTATGAAAGCAATCCAATTAGTCACAAGCAACTAGGACTGAGGATTAAAATGAACCACTGTGGGAGAAGGCTAAAAGATGCAATCTGCAATTTGTGATAGAAGATGGGGTTCCTGGAAAAGAGCAAGAAGGCAAGGAGGCATCGCAAGGAAAATAAGGTAAAAGAGGGAAACTGCCTTAGTGGAAAAAGAAGGGAGTCAAAATGACAAAATAAAGGAAATCAGATAATTCCGATATAGAAAATATAATAGAAGTGGAAAAGTAGAACAAATCTTCAGTCATTAGGTAAAAGATCATCAGTATTTACAACTAAGGTAAGGGTAAATATCTGCACCATATGGCCCATTTCTTCTCTCTGTGACCAGTTTAACAATGTCTTTGTAGGATGAACTGGCAGTATGTGGGGCTGAAGAAAGTCAGTTTTCCCTATAATGTACAAGAAACACTTACTTACATGTCAGATACAGCCCTCAGTGAAAACTTTCATCTGGCTAGGTGGAAAACTAAATAATCTCTTTCAATAAACATGAACAGCAGCAAAAATACAAGCAGAACCTTAAAGCTGCAATTAACTTGGGTGAATGTTTAGGTAGGGCTAAAGCTGTGCCCCTGTAGGTGTTTATACCCGTGGAGTTGTCATCCACAGAAGGCACATATCCAGGTTTTACACCTAAGCTACCTTCTGAATTATGTGATGCAAGGTTGTCTTTTTTCTGGCTCTGGGACCTCACATAGTATTTAAGGATACAACTACCCTGACCACTTTGCTACCTCATAGTCTTTGGTAAGTGCTTTTTCAGAGGAGGGCAGTGATCTGAAATCCATCTGCAGCACTGCTAGAGAGGTAGAGTAAAAAAGTCACATAAACAGATTTAATCTTCTGCTGCAAGCAGATGCAAGGGGGTGCACGAGAAGGGTCAAGCAGAGCCTCCTCCCCACAGTCCTTCTGCAGGTTAAGGCCAGGCAAGGGCAGAAATAGAGTGGAAAGATTCATATTGGGCTGACAACATCAGGGTACTAAAATAGCTGCTTATTTAGTGCTGTGGTTTGGGATGGGAAAGCACTGCAGAGAGCCCCTTGCGTTACACACGCCTGTGTTCAGCTTCTTCTCACCCCACCAGGGGTGGTGCCTACTCTTGACTCCCTTCTACCAATTTACAACACCCAGAGCAAGGGAACTGAAGCACAGAGACTAAGTGACTTCCCCACCAGTAGTGACAATTAGGAAAGAAACCCAGATTTCCTGCTTCACTGTTTTGGGTTTCCACTATAGGCTCTGCAAACCTCTCCTTTGCTCATCCTACTGCTCCAAGCAAACAACTCCAAATCTTTAACAAACAGTGGCATCAGGGGTGCTGGGGCTCAGGCAGGGCAAGTAGTCCATTTATTCCTCTCACGTCTCTTTCTCTTCCCATAGAGCTCACTAACTTCTAGTGCTGGTGTCCAAAGCAGAAAGGGTCTCACTGGCAGCGTGCATTCTTACTGCCTCTCCCAAGATCCTCCAAGGCTCTCCAGAGTCCTTCCACCTTCTGCATAGGGAGAAGTAGGACAGGTACAGGCCCACCTGTCTCCATCACCTGCAGACTGCATCATACTGCCTGCAGCACTGCAGTGGGGACAAGGATCGTGCCAGTTGCATGACTTGAAGGCTTATGGAAAGGTGAATGTGACTCTGGTGTTTTCTAAATGGAGGGGGTTTTTGTTTGTGCCTGGCATGTGAGCATCTGTAATACACTGCAATGATGCTTCTGGTATAGATGGGCCGGTCTGAAATCCAATCTGTTATCACAAACGCCATCAGTTAATAATAAAATTACAAGTAGCCATGCATAGTACTTTAATTTGACAGTGGACAAATCTACCACATTTCAAACAGTAATTGCCTACAACTTTCAGCATAACCATCTCATTCAGTGACAAACAAGCAATGCTGAATTTATCCTTTCATTCAGACTATACCTATTTTATGACCTGGAGAAATCCAAACACTACTAGTTTTGGTAGTGGAAAAAAGTACATTTACTAGACTAGGTGCCAAAGAGTAGCCATGTTGCTGGTACCACCGAGTTCACTGTAAGCATGATCTCCTGTAAGCACTTGAGAATCTTGAGCAGGCAGAGCTCTGGGAGATTAGAGCCATACTGTGGCAGTTCTTGACAAGGCTGCATAGCCCGTGTAATGCTGAGTATGAGACGTGCAGTCACAAATGCAACAGTCTTATCCCTAGCAAATTTGTACCTTAAATTGCCAGCACACAAATGAACTGTACCCAAGCAACATTTCCCCACCCTCCACCCCAAACTGTGGAAGAAACAGTCTCCTACTATCTGCAGAAACACCCTTCCCTCCTTCCCTGCATCCTGGCAGCCCACCCACAGTCCCTGTCCCCATCACCCAGGCCACAACTGCTTCCTTTATCTGCACTTGCCAGCCTTTCCTCTGCCTTTTCACTCTGCCATCAAGGTCTAGAGCAGCTTCCTGTCATATCTTCTGTGCCACTTGTATCTTAACTCCTGCCTCAAGTAATCTCTGCTTCTGGTGAGCATTTTCCACATCACATCTTTCTGCAGACCATATATCTTTCTTTGCTCCCATCCGTCACACTTCCTCCAATCCTACTGAATCTCTTCTTAACTGACTTTTGATTTTAGGGTTTCCTATTCTCAGGAGCTGGGACCTACAGGCAATATGACACAAACTGCCAAACCAAATTGCTTTTGACCTTCTAATTAAAATATTTAAGCTAACTCTTGCTCTGTTGCACTTGAGGTATACATTGTACATGTTGTTTTCTCCTGCTTTTTTCCCCCTTCATGTTTTTTTTTTATGAAATCCTACTTTTAATCACTGCTGCAGTTAAGACTTTTCACAAGGAATTGGTATCAGGCTGTTTATTTAATAGCTTTACTCTAAAAACCAGTGTGTATATACAAGAGTCAAAGAGGAGTTTCAAATGTTCTATCTATTATGTCCTGAAACTAGAAAGAATTGTATAAAAATGTGGATCTAAACTCACAGCACTCAATGTATTTCCATTTGCTTAGCAGAAATCAGGACATACAGTGAAGATTATGCTTTAAATATATGGACCATTGAAAACAATGTTTTGAAAAGCAGATAAATGGAAAATAACCATACCTTGGGATTTCCATGTTTTGTCCTCCTTTGTTTTGGAAAAGAACCATAATTGGGTATTTCCATGTTCTGTGTTCTTTTAATACAAAGCAGTATCAATATCCAAGTTAACACAAGTTATTATTAGTCTCTTTTTCCTTTTAGGAGGGAATAAAAAATGCAGTGAACAGCTTTGTTTTATTGAGGTTAATGGGAGATTCTTTGAAAGTGTGAACACCGGCCAATATACACGCATAAATCTTTTACTTGTATTTTTAACATCACTAAATGCAGAAAGAAGAATTTTTTTTTCCTACTAGTTTGTTAAAAACTCGATCTGTTAGTGGTCTTTTTCACAGAGAGAGCTGTATTGAGAGTTTTCCTCTAAGCACATTTGTTGGATTCAGCCCTCAATCAGAAGAATGTTATTTCTCCATCTTCAGTTGCAGCCAGAAAAAGCTCAGATGTGATGGTACACTCTTAGAGGTTATTCCAAGACAGTACCTCTGCTGAGAGACCAAACTTCAAATCAACTACAGACTTTCACATGCCTGTGGAATGGAGTCCACTAGAACATACACATGCAGATATCATGTTCCTCTGAAATCATTGAATTTGAATGATTTTGAAATTCTGCTGAATTTGAAATATATACATTTGATAGGATTACTCATGTGCTGAAATGTGTGCATAAGTTTCTACAGCATCAAGAATTTACTGAAGAGATAAACCATGAAAAACTCTCCCATGCTTTGCCTTCTGATACCCCACCCACCTCAGAGTCACCTGTAACAGAGGTCTGAGCAGCTCCAAGTTTCCACTTAGGCAACACTTGTAGCAACTTTTCTAGATCAAGAACATCACGACTGCAGAAAATGTATCCAGGGTAAGTGTACTCTGGAAGCTAAAAACTTTCTGTTTCTGTATCCAAGTACACAAACAGCATATTTTAAATTCACTGCATTTCTACACCCAGAAAATCAGTAAAATCAGTCTCAGAAATGCTGTTGCTAGTCCATTCTCGTTTCTTAGAAGCATATACTTAACTGCTGAGAAAATACGACTTCAGTGGATGGGAAAAAATCATGTTAAGCCATCTCTACTCAGGACACTGGGATTTGCACAGGCTGTCAAGCTTTCTAGAGAGAGCAGACAGTGGTAATTAGAGGGTCTCAGCCTCATTTTTTGCTGTACGTACTCACACTGCAGTTCCAGTTTAGTTCAAGCACCTGAGCTGCTGACAGGGCAGCTGTTGAATAGGGAGTGTGGCACAACAGGCTGCTCATGAGCTGGGTTCCACGGCTGGGACTTGCAGAGCTCAGGTCTTATGACATCCTGGACATACTGAGAAGGATAGCACTCAAAAAAGATCTTGGAAAAGTCACAGCCTACACGTTCTGTCCAGGAAAACACAGATGGGAGCATGTGTATATATCTGGCTGGTTAAGTGCCCATCAAATTATTTTGTTTCTTCTGTGATTGTGGAATTTAAGGGTATTTAAGGCCATGCAGGGATCTCTAGTTACTTAAAGCTATGCCAACTCAAGCAGACTCAGTTTCCAGATAGCTGTCTCCAAACTGGTCCCCACTGTGTTGTCGTTGTGGGGAGATAAGTAATTCTGCAGCACAGTTAATCTCTTCTGAAGTAGTTTTCTTGACCTGATCAGAAAAGCATTGCTCTGAGCACCAAGTCCTGTGCTGCTGGTATCAGTGGGAGCCATGCCCTCAACAAGAGTTGGGTCTCAGGCAACTGTTGAAATTAAGTACACGTTGACATTCCCATGAAATCACTTGGTCTTAGTCATATGCTGAAAAGCGCTGCAGAGTTGATGCTGAAGTTCAATCATGTAGTGGGTGTTTGGAAGTAAATAGAAAGTCTTGCAATGGAGAGCCAGAAAATAAAAAGTTGCTCTCCACATAACACCCTTATATTATTTATTCCCCTAATTGATTTACAGATATACCTAACAGATGAGGTTTTTTTAGCTGTTTCACTTGTGATCTCTTGAGCTGTTTTCTTTACTGAAGTTATCCTGAGTAAATATTTGACTTTGTCCCCTAAGCCACTGCATACCGTTGTGTAACCTAATAAAACCTTTTATTTCATTAGCACCAGTTTATCTAATGTTCCGAACTAATTGAGAGTGGATTTCCAAGAAGAAAAAGGAAGAACATGTTCACAACCACGGACACCTCCTCACCTGTTTACAAAAGACAATGCAGGTTCTACATGACAGAAAAAATACCGGTAAAAATACCACATCTCACCTTTCTGCAATTTTCTCAGTCCATATCAGTTTCCTGAAGTAAAAGCCACATCATTCATTGTTTACCTAAAAATGTAAGCTTAAAATAAAGGTTGTTATTTTCCTCTGGCCAGTAGGGATTACTGGAGCAGATTCTGCAGTTTCATGTGTGGAGATGTCCTCCTTCTCCAGGCTCTGCTTTAGCAATCAAAGAGGTGGGAAGTGACAACTGCTGTCTTGTTTATAGCCACTTGCTTCAGCAGTGCTGTGATCCTTGTGAGGAAAAGGGGAATCAAAAGGAAAGGCAAAACATCATGGTATCAACTCCCAGCTGGTGTCTGGCTGCAATCAGCTTGACATCCCTGACCATGCAGCAGCAATGGGGAGTTTCAGGCACTGACTGCCTGTGCTTGGTGTTGTTGCTGTTTTCGTCCACTGTACCCACCGTGGTCTCACCTCCACATAGCTTGGCTTTGTTCCTGCTGGTCTGTGGTTTCAGTTTAACACTCAACAGGACTTTCTGGGAAGTATTGCATTTGGACAGTTGCTACAAAGGAGGGTACAAGGAGAATCAAGAAACTGGGATGACCATGCAAAACTGGTACAGGCAGTGGGGACAAGAGCATCCTTTAAGAATTTCCCCATAATTTCATCCTTCTGAGTAGCATTTTCTAAGCCATTTCTAAGGGAGACTTTTAAGCCTGTAGCCAGTCTTTTAAAAGTCATCTTCTGAAAAGCATTCATGAACTCCTATTAAAGTTCATGAGGCTGCTAGGCTACAAGCAAGGACACCAAAAGCACTAAGGGAAAAGGGAAAAAAATGATGATAATAAAATGTGTCCTCTTACGACTCTTACCCACTTCTAACTCTGATCTTTCAAGGTCAACTGCAGATCCAGAGAATGAGCTCATGTCCTGCTTCTGCAGCCTGGCACCACTGCTGGGATCTCTCTGAGAGCCAACACAGCTTCAGCCCCATGCTCTGGGCCTGCAGGACTTCACTCAGCCAGCAAAAGGTGTGTGGCCAGCCAGGGACCAGCACAGGACGCACCCAGACAGCTCTATTTTGTTCTCTTTATACTTTCTCTGTGACTCCTGGAATGAGTTTGCACATGGTGGAAAAAATGCAAAGAGCAGGAAGAAGTGGCCAGAAACATCACACGCCCTGTCGCCTTCTCTGCCCACACCTGGCAGGTACCCAGGGTTCATGTTGGTGCCCAGGGAAGTCAGAGGAGTCCCTGATACCTGTAGTAGGTAAAACACCTGGAGATGAGATGAATTTTTGAAGTAATCAATTTTTTTTCTTGAATTAAAAAAGGAGAATGTATCCTCTACACAAACTCAATGCAGGCTCTCAGTGACAGGCAAAATCTGTTTAGATCAGAAAACTGGCTTGAAATGAGTACAAAGTATTTCACAAACTTTCAAACCCATCTCTTCTGCCCCTTTTTCATTAATGGACATCTTTTATCCTGTCCTAAGCAACAGCAACAAGACTAATTAGTTTAACAAGTACAACAAATGGTTTTATTGACAAGAAAGAACCCTTTGAAATATACATTACATTCACAAAGGATTAAATTACACCCTATTATCCATTTTCCATAAAGATTACTTTGATAAATCACAACTAATGTTATCTTTGGCTGATAAGAACTCTGTACTTATTTGTGTGACTTCTATAAATAGTGTGTTCTGATTTTTTTTCCTCCCTAAATATAGTCCATGATACAGTCTGCCAGGCATTTTCCTGCAATTTGACAATACTACATCTGTGAACAAGGCAGCAAATGAAAGCTTCATTGTCTGAATATGAAACATGCAAGTCTCTTTTCTTTTCTGTCAGCTGCTCTGCAGTAATCTATCAAACACCTTTCAGCCATCTTTTGCTCCATCAAGGTTTTCTTACTGCTAAAGCAGAGTAGTCAAAATAAACTCTTTTAGCTAAGAGAAAACCCTGTGTGGTTCACCTTTCCATTGTATGCAAAGTCTGTGTGGCATGAAGGGGTCATGTTCTCTCATTTAGGCCTTAAGGTACACAAGATATGTACAGAAATGTACTTGAGAGAGCATTTTCGGGTGTAAAGGACTTCTTTGATCTTTGTCTTTCTTTAAGCCTATAGAGGCTTCTGTAGACTGCTGAAGATCAACTCACACCACCACTGAGTAGAAGAAAAGCCGGTTGAGGACCAAGACAGAAGCAATGTCTTGGGTTTACTTCAGGCCTACACTGGGTCTGCATAAAATGTCTCTCTACTCAAGGGTGTAGAGTGTTAGGATATTCGGAAAAGATCTTGGTGTGACAAGAGGCTCACCCACCCTTTGAGCATTTGGTAACAACGTACACCAGACTAGTGTCAACCTCCCCACCAGAGCACCAGCTCAGCAGCCCTGGTAAGCAGTAAACACCCAGCCTACGACAGCACAGGAGTACATGAGCACCTTTAAAAAAACTGCTGAAGGGGTAGTTTGATTTTGAAAAAGTGAAGTTGGTTTATTACTGTGCCATCAACAACCAGAGAGACCTACCCTACCACATGAAGGGCATTGCCTCTCCCACTCTTTAGGACAAATATCCAAGTTCAAACTATATTCATCTCCCAGTTTTTGGAATTATTTCAAGAAACACATTTGCTCTGAGTTCAACTACTGCTTTGTATGCAGTGGGTGACTCAAAGCATCTCATTTTATTCCAAATATTCAAGGGTTAGAATTGGTGTAGCAGTTGCAGGGTTGGCATGAAGTTTAGTTTGCAGGGTTCTTAAGACCAGTGGGGAAAAGATGTAGGAGTTCTGGAAACTTTTAACAAGTAAATTCAATATGGGAGAGAGTTCAGATACATGACCCTTGAAAACTCTCTGAACTGTTCAAATATAACTTCAATTTAACATCCATTTGCAGTGTCTAACCCTACCACGGCTGTTTTGGATGGGTGCCTTCATCATAAGCAAACGTCTCTTTTTCTGCATTTCCCTTCAGAAGCAGGTGGCAGTGGATTTCAAATAAACCCACACCCATGTCTGTGTTGCTTTCTGGAGGGTGTGTTTCTCTCATGGAAAGATGTTTAACCTCTTTGTTTGATTTGCAAAATTTTATAAGCTTCCCACCCCCTGGGTTGCCCACAAAATGACTCAGCAAGGCAAGCAAAGGGATCAAAGAACAGATGGAGTTTTTTAAATGAATGGAAAAGTTTAGCGGTTCTGAAAGTATTTTCCTTCAACACATATTTCAAACTGAGTCTAAGAGACAAAATGCAGGGCTAGAGTAATAAATTTCAGAAAACAGAGAGGAGCACTCTGAAATTCTGAAAAACAAATATATTATCACCTTTCCAAACCTCCCTAAACTTTTCCTATAAGAGAAAACAAAAAAGTCACCATGGCTGGGCTGCTGTGTGAACATTCATTAAGCAGAGAGGAGAAAATTTCACATGCAGGCATTGCCACCAGTATAGATGAACCACCTTGGGTCCAACCCAAACCCAACTCTATCTCACTGTTTGCTGGATATTCTGTGGGAGATAAAATTCTGGGATCCTGATTCTGTTTCAGGAACTCATGTATTGGAGGCCAAAAATAAGGTTCCTATATAACAAATGGAGGAAAATCCAGACCTTGGAGTCCTCAGGAGACCCCTCATGTATGTGTAACAGGGCCAAACTCCTCCTTGCTTATTTTATTTCCTCCTTCCCAGTTTTCGCACTCATTTACACACAGCTGCTAAATTCAAAAGAGAAGAAACAGACCTGCCCCATCTCAGATCATGCAACAGATTGAGTGCTTTCCAGGAAGATGGGAGATGTCAATTCCAAAGTCCTTTGGCCTAGAACTCAGCTCTCCCATTTCCCATCAAAGTGCTCATTGCACCAGACAACACATCTGTTCTCAGAGCGGGATTGTCAAGAGTGTCAAATGCCAATAGTGTTGCCTGTGATGGGCAGTGTTCAAACCTCACCCTTTTCCCATCTCCCCCAAGCACATCACTGCCCAGCACAGAGTAGCAGAGTCGCTCTCTGAAGGTAGGCCCCTCCACATAAAGTGTTCAAGGACAGCAGCAAAAGTGCTGACTGACTCAGCCTAGCCAGGGGAAGATCTCTTCATGCATTGGGATGCTCAAGTCAGAGCTCCAGTAACTGGTCTGAACACAGGCCAGGTAATGGCAACCAGAATGATTCCATTTACTGAATACTTATGGGTCATCCATCTAATCAGAGGATGGCAGCTTCAAGGTTAGTGATGTGGAAATCCTAGAATTTGAAAATAAAAGGGTCAAAAATGCAAAGCTGGAAAAGGGAGGTCATAATCTAATCATCTTTTCCTTCCTTCTCTTAGGAAGGCAAGCAAGAGGAAATAACAACATGGAAGACAGTCAGTAAATCAAGTATTTTTTATTCATGTCCTTTCTCACTTGTGACCACCGGTCATTTAAATGCACAGATCAAAATTAGTGATTGACTTTAATTTTCCTAAATTGCAACTTCTATAGTTTTTGCATTTTTATCAAGAGAAGACAAAATCATGGGTAAGTCTCTTTAAGGGAATCAAAGACAGGAAGCGAATTCTGATTAATCCTCATGCAAACTACTGACTATCAGAGGCCCAGGTTGAGTGTAATTTCATAAAAAAGTTCACTCTTTGAGTATGTTCATCTAATAACAAGCTAATTTATAGTCCTTCTACAGCCAATGTAATTTTCATATATTAGCTAGTAATTATAGGCATATTAAGCAATATTAACATTACTAAACAACAACAAACAGCCGCCTGAGTATATACCATGGTAATGCAAAATCTGAGTAATATAAAGTGCCTTACCTAGCAAAAGAGCAGAATTTTGTATTAGAGTTTTTCTAAGCTTCTAGAATTTTTTGTCTTACAGGTCTAGAGATTTTAAACAGAAGAAATCTAACATTCATATTTACAGAAAGATTTATTCCTGACCCAAGAACTCCAGGGACACTTTAACTTTTAAATGTTTTTCCACTATACCAACAAATTACTCCCATTTGGAAAAGGAGCTATTGCTTTACTGTGGTATTACCAAGGAAGCTGCTTTCTGAGCATACAGGATGTATTTTGTGCAATGAGTTTTCTGAGGGGCTAAAATGTATTGCTGCTGCTCTTCTTTATGTCTTGCTTTTTTGCAAGCATATACTAAACTGCAGACTTGGCTGCCACTAAGTATATATTTTATATGTGGAATATTATTACTAGTAAAAATAAAATAAGCTATTCAATATGAATGACTGCTCATCTCCCCCCTGTATATAAAATAAGCCACATCTAATGTGAGAGTAAACTCAGGCAATTGTAGTAACTCTGTGGCACTCACACAACAACAAAGAAGGGGGAAAAAAGTGAAATGCTTCCAACAGAACGGTTAGCTTCAATTATCCTTTAAAAAACAAACAAACGAAAAACCCAGTCACATATTCATTTGACTAACTTGGTTTCCTCAAGGTTTCTCTTTTACAATACTTCCCTAAAAGAAGACTATGTTTAAGGAATTTGCAAAAAATTATCATAAGACTCAATAGAGAACAAGAGTCTTACTTATTTGTTTTCCTCTTTTTCTGGAAGCAAAGGTCCCCTAAAGGCCCCCTCACTATAATGTCAGGTTTTCTACATAGAGCAGCTTCAGCCTTGCATGCAAGGAGGAAAGAAATTAAATCTTCACTTATGGCTTTCTACACATCAGCCTGGAATGTCTGCACACCCCGGGCTCTGTCACATAACTCCCAAGACAACCTGTGGGTGCCACAGGTTAACTTTAATGTAACTTTTAGGAGCACTGTTGTAGACATGTAAACCACAAAAAATATCTTAGTGAATTATGAACTGAATAAATGCTTGTACTAAAGCAGATGGACTTTTTATGTACACAAAATCAATCAAAATAAAAAGCATGAACATGTGAAGGGGGAATGGCCATACTGCTGTGCAAACCACTTTCCCAACCTACACTGTTACTGGTCCTGGCCTTAAGTGATTAGCAAGTTTCAACTGATACAATAATTCCTACTGAACAATTGCACTAGACCAAATTCCTTCCAGTAAAACAAAATTATACAAATAATTTAAAGCATTAAATTCCAGGCTATGTACACACATGTAGTTCAAACATTTCTTTTTCTTACAGAAAACACTAGATAATGGATTAAAAAAAAGAAAAATACAACATGAAAAACCCACAAATTTTGCCTCCAAGATTTAATCAACAGGATTTGCAAGAGCATCAAGTATCCTGAAATGATTCATGAGCAACAGTGATGTACAAGTCATTCAAAGTGTATCAGTTGTATTAAAATTTCAGTTATCTGTGTTTACTGATGACAGGATGAGAAAAAGAGTGAAAGAACAAACAATAAAGCAAATAAAAATACAGGTGAGGTTAAAGATGAACCTGGTTAAATCTGTAGTTGAAAGGATTATGTACAGTAAGCAAAAAGCTTTTCTTCATTTTCAAAGAGACTGCACATTGTCAAGGTCCATTTCCATCAGAGATATACCTTAAAATAATTTTTAATCTATATTCTATTTTCTGGCCTATAGAAAGTATTCAAAGACACAGGAAAGACTAGATTTCTGCCAAGCAGATGAAACAGAACTGCATTCCTACATACTTTAACTATACAGTTACACATTGAAATTCAAAGCAGAAAAATAATCCAATGCAAATACTTAACAAATAATGAATAATGGATTCTGATAAACCTGGGGGAAGCAAGACTATGAAAGGAGTGCCTGAACTTGATGAGGAGATCTGTGTAGTATGGTTTCTGGATCCTTATATTCATTTGAAGGATCCATCACAGCTGCATATAACTCACTGTAAGCTCTGCAGACCAGTTCTGTTGACTGTTTTATTATTTGCTCTCTAAAAAGCAAAACAAAACAGAATTTGAAAATTGTAGTCAATAAAGCTTTACAACATACAAGGAATTAAAGATACACATTAAAAATACGCGTTAAAAATCAGTGAGTTGCATTAATAAGCCCTTTTACTTTAACAGTGAAAACAGCTCAAAGCTTTAAAACAAAAGTTTTCTTTCTCCCTTTATATTGTATACAGACATTCATAAATACGATCCTGATAACCAAGAAATTACTTTTACAATTAAGCAAAAACTACTAGAAGGATTTAATTTGAATACATTAGTTTCCCACGTATCTTTTAAAAGACTGATAAACTTAGTGATATACCTTTTGCCTCCTGTGGTTTCTGACTGTCCTTTGTAAATACACACTTTTTTTCCCCCCCATCTACTAGCAAATATATTCTATTTTCTTTATCTTGACAGCACCTGGTCACTTAATCAGTCAAAAAGGAGTGACAGAGGTAAGAGACTTAAAACTCAGCCTTTTACCAGCAGTGCTATAAAGTCTTTGTCCTGTTATTTTAATGGAGCTAAATGAGTAACAATGCAGAGATACTGAATCTAGTTGGAAAGTTCATTATTTTTTGAAGACAATGTAATTAATTTGATTTTATATTGCCCATTGAATCAGTTTACTTTAATCATCATCGTCACGTGTTTACAGTTGCAGTTATGTTTTTATCTATAAGAAACAGTAGTTACAACTATTTTACAGCCAAATCCATGCACGTGGAACACCATTAGAAGCCGAGGAAACCAAAGCAACAACAAATCCAGTTTCAGCCCAGCTGAAATATGCAGCAAAGGAACAAAGACACCAAAACTGCATCCATTAAAATGAGGGCTGAATTCACCAGCTGTTTGAAATTGATAAACTAAAGAAATTTCAAAGATCAATTACAACAAACTTTGTCTTTACAGGAAACATTAATGAACAGAAGCTATGAGAAAGCAGATTAAAAGACCAAATCTGCATGTGGACACACAGTGTCCAGTTTTTCAATACACAGCACCAACTGCCAGATTACTAGGTTATTAGAACAGATGAAGAAAGAACTGGCCTTATAATAGCAAATCAAAACACACTATTGTAAGGGAAATATGTTTAGGGCATTGAGGTAAAACTACTGTCTCTGATCTCAGCCCGGGATCATTAAGCTACTGTAACATGACAATCTTTTAAGAAAGTATCGTGCACAGAATATGTATAAAACTAACTACCGCACCAAATGAACAAGTTGCTAAAATATTCCAGAGGACTGAACAGCATCACACAAGTCTTTCCATCAAATATGTCAGCATCATTAATCAGTACATTAGGATTTTAGTTGCCATAACAACATGATAAATTTTAACACTAACACAAATGGCAGCACTTTCTAAAAATAGTAATTCCAGCATTCAGTTTCTGTGATTCAACACAAGTGAAAACAGCTTTTCAAGACCAACAGCCATATAAATACATAGCTTAAGACTTTTTAGATGAGTAACAGAATTTTAAAGACAAGAGCATGCACTGGCAGAAACCGGAAGGAACGTTCTACATAGTGGTAGAGATTAAATGATATTGCCAAAGAGTATGCAATAAACTGGTCCCTTATCAAAAGCACGTGGTCTGATTCTGAGAACCAAAGACCTCATAGGTTCCAACTCAACCACTGGAACAATGGATCACAATTATTTGATTTCAAGGAAAATGTCTTCAGAATAGAGAATTTCAACTACTGTAGCCAGAGACTAAAATTATAGTTCTGGTTAAATGTTTTCCTTGACTTTTGAGAAACTTTTAAATTTTAAAGGTTTATTTACTATAGAAAATACTATTAAGACTGAGATTCTACAAGCATGCATCTCTCTAAATAGGAATTTTAACTTCAAAAGGATTGCCTGCATTTAAAGCAACACATCTGAAGGCTAGGGACTTATAGCACTGACTATAGTAGGTTTATAAACTTCTGCATATTAGCCGAGTTGCAGCAGCTACAGCCAGCATCCTCACACAAGGTTTCCCTCTGACCTCTCAACTGCCCACTGCTGCAAGATCACACGAATTTGGCTCAAACTGTGCTGAGAGGTTTCAAAAGTTTATCAAAGGGATAAGGTTAAGTGCCTACATGACTACTTCATCTACGTTTATCTGATGGAAGAAATTATTAAGTTCAAGAAATTTCACTACGCCTCTGTCTTTATGGTATCACAGAGTATACCTCTTAAAATTGCTTCTGGGTTAGCAAAGTTGAGGCTTTACTGTTACTATGATTTTTAAATAGATCCACATTTAAAAAAATACAAACCTGAGAGCTAAAATACAGGTTGAACAGCTTGACACCGAGAAGCAGAAGTTGCAGTGTTTCACTGACATTACTGCTCAAGGTACCCTGTTTGATCTGTATTGGAGCAGAACTCTCATACAACAGTGTCAGCTCTGCCAGCTGAGCTGAAGGAATGGTAAACAGAGACACCCAATGCCTGTTGAAAAGCACCCGCAATCCTTGTGCCTAGCCATGCACCAGCTATATGGCAGGACACTGGAAGTGTTTGGATAAGGAGAACCTGGCAGCTAGACTAGCTGGTTGTTGTAGGTCCCTTCCAACTCTTCTATCACATTTTCAACAATATTTATTTTTCCCTTGACATATGTCACTTTTAATTGCAAAATGCTGTAACAATCTCACTGAGGACAGCTACTAGTAATGAAATTCCAACTACTATTGCGTATGTAAAATGTGATGTGCTAGTCTCAATTTCTGATACATTCTTCGCAAAAGTATGAAAAATAATGTCAAGAAAAGTTTTTGATCAGTGCAGTATATAATTCCCTGAGTTTAAGTATGACAGAAAGTCTTCATGTGGTTCACATTTAATTGGAAAGAAATTCATAGCACTTTGTCTAGCCTTAGGGTTCAGTTATATTCAAAAAGCAAGAGAAGAGATAAATAATAAAGTTCTCACTTCCATACTTCAAAGAAGAAATCACTAAAAAAAATACATTAGGTGAAAAGTAAAAGAATCTCAGCACAAGATTCCATGAGACAGAACGCCAATACTACACAGAAGAAGACAACAAAGTTGAAAATCCTAGAACTGACAAAGGAGTGGGGATAAAAGAAATCTTGGAGAATTGCATATTGCATCTGTCCTTGGAAAGCTTATAAAAGAGTTCTAAAACAATTTACAACTAAGTTGACAAAAAACTGCAGACACAGTAGAACATGTTCAAAATAGATGAATGCTATTCATTTTGATGGTGTCTGTTAAATCAAGAGTTAACTCCTTCAGAAAGCTACAGAATTACATATTCCTCACGGCTTGTTAAAAAAGAAGAGAGTCATTTAAAAACTGAATTGTGACCTAAAGGACTATGCATATACAATCAAAACTGATAACTTGAGTTCTCATCATGATCCACTAAAACCTAATCAAATTAATCTTTTAGATCATTATGCAAGCATAACAGAAATTCAGAGGTAAGGTACTTACTTCACAGTGGCACTCAAAAGGAAATTCAGCTGGGACATTAAGAGACTATCTGGAGCAGACAGATAACGATCAAATTGAGCCTGGGAGGGGAAGAGAATATGAGAACAACATATTAACACCTTCCTGTTATATGAAAATAGGCAAACTCACAAATTTCTGAGAAGTGATTCCATTAAAAGGTAGAACTTAATAGTTCAAAACAAGTGTGTAACTTCAGCATCTCTGCCACCAAAATTTTGTTTCAAACTCTGAGCAATGCGAGTGGAGGGCAAATAAACACCATTCAGCTGTCCTAATTATCCAGCTAAACTTCGTATGCAGCTGGTGCGGGTATGCACACAGCACTGAACACCAGACCTCATCTGTTCATAGCAGAGGGAATACAGACAGCTTCAGAGAGAAATCTACTCTGTCCAAGTCAGACAAGTTGCACAATTCTTTTTACATGTTTCTTTTTACTTTTTGGCAGGGAATCGCTGCTTATATTGTGAAAACCAAGAGCAAATCACCCACTTCATGCTTCTTGAAACAGCTTCTAAGCCTACTTTTCCCCCCTAAAACATTGTGGAAAAACGAGTAGTGCCTTGATTCCAGTAGTTTGGAGCAGAAAACACTAAGGGATAACATCACTGCTGTCTTCAACAATCTATTAGAGAAACTGTGGATGTCCCATCTCTGGAAGTGTTTGGGGCCCAGACCAATATCCTCTCATGGAAGGTGTTCCAACCTCCCTGCCATGGGCACGGACAAGATGGTCTTTAAGGTCCGTTTGAACTCAAAATATCCCGTGAATGAACGATCAAATGGGTGACTATAGAGAAAATGAAACCAGATCTTCTTACATACAAAAACATGAACAATACTGAACACATATTACACTAAGGAAAATTTTGCTTAGATAGTGAGAGGAAAAAATTCTCATCAGGAATGTCATCAAACACTGAAAAGGTTACCCAGAAAAACCATGTAATCTCCATCCCTGGCATTACACACTCAAAACAAAGCCCTAGGCTAGTTTATCTAATGATGGCAGCCTTTCTAAACACTGCATGAATATTCTAAAGCTGGTAAACCCTGAAATCCACATCCACCTATCATTTAAATGTGCAAAACATACACAAAAATGACTAAAGAAGTCACAGTTCTCACAAATTAATTTTTTGTGGGGTTTCTGCCCTTGTTTGGAAAGCAAAGGAGCATTTACTGAAAGGTATGGACTTGACGAGCACAGCATTTACAAGCACATATGAACACTTTAAAAGACTGGAACCTGGAAAATTTTCAAGCATAATCTGGAGGCAGGGAATCTGCTTGCAAGTACTCCCTCCTGATTTAAATACTATTGGTTAAATCTACTGATTTCAGAAGCCAGTAGATTAGATTGATAGATGGGACTTACATGGCTTGATTTCAGCATACTTGGTTCCATTCTGGTTAAGGTGTGTTCACAGAAGCAGACAATAAGTAATGCAGAAAATAAACCTGTTGGATTCTTAACTATTCAAGTGAAATTACTATGCACCACTATAGATAACAGAGTTGCACATATATAATTTAAAGAAAAGGTCCCCAAGCTGCATCCTTTAAAATTCTTGTTGGTCTACAAGACCATGATAAATAGAAGATACTTTAAATGCAAAATTTATCAATGATAATGAGAATGCATCCTGATCTGAGTAAACCACTGAGTGCTCTGTGCCAGAGCTCTATTCATCCAACCAGCTTGGGAATCAGTGGTTTAAAGACTGAACATAAAAATGGCAGCTACACTAACACACTAGGATGAATTCAACATACAATTTTAACAAAAAAAAATTTAAAAATATTATTTTAAAGAGATCTATTTTCATGGGGGTATACATGTACTGCTAGGTGTGCATGCCTTTACAGTTAAACTTTCAGAATAAAGACAAACTTGGCTAAAGGAGAAAAGTGACAGGCCATACATCATTGTCTACTGAACTGCGATACTGCTATCTCTACGTGAAATAGCCTCGACACACTCTAAGAAAAAATATCAGCTGATAATTTTCTCTAAAATATACTGCAGCTTTCAACTTAAAAAAAAAAAAGTAACTGTGACATACACCCAGAATCCAACTTCTGAGTAAAGCTGAACTATTTGCATAAAATCAAAGCCTTAGGACTAAAATTATAAATGA
Organism: Formicarius rufipectus; assembly: GCA_013399695.1. NCBI lineage: Eukaryota > Metazoa > Chordata > Aves > Passeriformes > Formicariidae > Formicarius > Formicarius rufipectus. The sequence continues at coordinate 1,073,243 of VXAU01003670.1, read as the reverse complement.
TAGCAGAATGTATATTTCAAAGCAGAGGCAAAAAAAGAAATTTTGGTGATTCAAATTAATTAGAGCTAAGTATTTGCTTTTAGCAATTTAAGATGACTCATGGGATAGCATTCTTGTAAGTAAAGTTCTGTTTCTCAAGGCTTAGAAACTAATACTCCATTACTATCCCTTCAGAAATAATTTATGTATTTATTACTTCAAGTGATCAAATTACTACAAATTAAGAAAGTATTCCCAGACATGTAATTTAGCTATTCTTAAAGAGTAGGACTGGTTAGAAGAATATCCACTACATCACATAATTATCAGTGTTCTTTCCCATGTCACAGCATCCCACCATAAAATGAAAGTTTAAAATGCTTACCATTGCAACCTTCAGGGATACAGAATCCATACTTGACAAATTTGAAAGAGGACCCTAAGAATCAGTGGTCAAACAGAGAGATAAAAAGGAAAAAAAAGGTCATACTAGGATACAGAAAAAGACAAAAAACCAGTCTACAATCAGTTCAGTAGTAAATTTTTATTTGGTCCTGCTACACGATCTTAAATGTTTGGAAAATATATCACCATATCAGTACTGAAATGCTGTTAACCGTTAATTTGTATTCTGCCACTCAAAACTGAGAACACACAGATCTTAATACAACCTTTCAAATCTTTGTCTTCCTTCACCATTAAATAACGTCAAACCAGTCTTCCACAAGGTTTAGAATAAAAATTGAACTGCAAACTGGCCACATTCCCTTGGTGTTCCAGACTTAAGAGAGGACAACTTTGCTCTAGTTATCTGTCCTGGGACCACGCAGAATTCAGATCTGCTACCCAGTAAATGACCTGTGCTGCTACAGCAATACAATGTATAAATGTTGCTTAACCCACTGGCAAACTCTGTGACATCACTTCTGCAGCCAGGCAACTGAAGAGGTATAAATGAAAATTGCCACATTGCATTAAAAACCTGCCCTAGTTGACTGGAAATTTGTTTTAGAATAAGTGACTTGGACACTTTCTGAGGCGTGTTAAACTACCTATATAGTTATTCTGGAACAAACAGGATGTCTGTGGTGCATGGAGTCTCTGATGGAACACAGCCAAGCAGTACAGAAGGACTGCTGCACACCAAACCTGCTCGGCTTGCTGAGCATATAATATAGTGTAGGGGAAACCTGTAGTTGCCAGGTGCCTTTGTCTAACAGTCCTGGTCCCACGTAAAAAAACAAGAGGTATTACTATGGCTTTGCTTAAGGAAGCTTAATTTGCAAAAATAATAGTGCCAATATTCTACTAGTTGGTAAGTACCTCATCAACATGTGAACTGTATAAGCTTACCTGTTCTGGTTTGTGTTGCTGCAGAGCATTATATATGTAACTTAGACCAGCTCTTGTTAGCACATACGAAGCTTGCTCATTTATGAGTGTGTCTAAATGAGCTTCAATCTGAAATTTTAATAATAAGGTACTTAGAAAAAGCGTATGAGCATATTAAATGTAACAAAATAAACACTACAGCCCTCATCTTAAAAATGCCTACATAATTTTATTTTGCCATAATTCTCTGAAAATAGTTCATAAAAATCATTCAACTTTTATTGAAAGTACTGACAGTAGCATGGCAGTTTTGTAATCGACAAGAGGCAGTTCTTCATAAGGAAAATCATCATAATCAGTACTGATTTTAAATTCAATTCTGATTAACATATATTTGAAAAAAGTTTACTGAAAGAACAACAGACATTGAAATTACATTTATCAATTGATTTAATTATCTTCCTATGAAAAAAAGCCACAGGAGTATTTTACATTCTTATTATAATCTCTGCTTTGCAAAGAAACCTAACCCCTAAATTCAGTCACAGCAGCAGCAATCATTTTTCAGTTTGAGCAGTCTCAGTGAGACATACATTTACGTATACATAATAATTTTTACAGATAATTTTTACAGATAACTATCCCATGTTTCTCTTTTTTTCCAACCCTAAAGAAAAATTATATTAAAGTCTAATAAAATGTTAGACTTCTTTGTCTGATATTTTAAGAGTTCACCTTTTTACTTCCAACAATTGTTTAGAAAAAACACACTTTCCTTTTTAAATCAGGAGGGAATTCTTAGTATTTCAATTTGGAGATTTTAACTTAGTGAGTTCTTTTTCCTATGAAAAATGTTTCTCTTATTAAATATGCCATTCTATCTCCACTTGAATAACCTACTTATGTATAATCTTAAAGACACTTTTTCAGTCTGTTCCTGTAGTTTTAAAATGCTTGAAAGTAAATGGTATTAAATGCATAAGCTTCAGTTCTACTGCTTATCTAAAGAATAAATAAATTGCAACGTTTACTATGAAATAAATGTTGATAATACAAACTAGAAATAGCCCAGTTTGGTGAGGTTGTCTGTTTGTTTCAGAGCTAAAAGGTGCTAGAAATTCTGATTAGGAGCAGAAGGTGAAAAATAGCTTGCAGCCCCATCGTTACTGATTCCTTAAAATAAGTTGCGAATTTTTTCAAACCTCCCAGCTCCAAAAGCTCTCCTGAGATATACTGCAGACATGTTCATGCAGCAAAATATAAATGGGCAGTGTCCAAGTTTTCACAAGTCAACAGTTTCTAAACTTATATTTCCATTTCAAAATGGTACCACATATGAACTACTATCCTGGGATGTTGGGGGAAACCAAATAAAAGAGAAAAAAGAAGTAGAAAGCAGGATCGAAGTAGTAACTTCACCTACACTATATTCTAGTACAAAATAGATGATGATCCAGTACTAACTATCTGATGGGTTTGACACATACATATATATTTTTTTTTTTTTTTTGAGCTTTCAACTTCCATTTGCTTCTTCTCACACAATTTGCAGATAAATACTAGAATTCTTAGGATAATGAAAATGTTCACGGATCTGGGTTTATCTGAAATTAACCCAAACAAACCCAAAGCTTTTAATCATTTTCTGTTTAAAATGAAAGATGCTATTTGTTCACCGTCTCTGGTAAGAAGCCCTCTTACCCCATTTACCCAATTTAGAACAGACCCAAAGCCAACATTATCAAAGTTAAATAGGTTCACATCACAACTTATCATCTGCAAAACGCAGTAACAATTTAATTTTCTTTTAAAGCTGTTAAAGCTTACCTGAAACTGCAACATTTCTAGACGTTTGTCAGTGAACTCAAAGAGAGCCAAAGTAGTCCTCATCATATAGAGTGAATTTACCATGAATGTTGCCATATCAGCTGTACCCAAATTACTTGCAGACATAGTACACATCTGTAACAATGGATCTAGCACACAAGATAGAACCTAGAATAGCAAACACACAGAAAAGAGGGAGAGAAGATAGGAAATCATGTCACACGAGGCTTCTAACCTCATTCTGTCTCTATTTATTCCCCAAAGTAGAATAAAGAAGAATGAATTTCCAACTGTGAAAGCAGTTTTTTACTGGATTTGTTAGCAGGTGATCGGCTACCACAGTGATGGGGAAAGTGTAAAAAATTGAGAAGAACTGATTCCAACCTAGCAGGAAGAAGAGTAACACAGATTAGATAATGGGTAATTGTGAAATGTTGAGGGTGTATTTACTTAATGGAGTAGTAATTGGCTAACAGAATTTAGATACTGCATTAAGAGTAGCACTTCATACTGTACTGTATCTACTTTGTTAGTCACTCTCTTATTCACTTTACAAACTCTGGTTTGGTAGAACGATACAAAATGGAACTAGACAAAAAGATTAATGTTCCACCTATCTTTTGTGCACTGAATTTAACTTACATGTCCTTTCCCTGCCCCCTCGCCCTCCTCTTCACACACACAGAGCAGTCAAAACATTGTCATACCTGCACAAAGTCAGCCTGACGGGCATCTAGTGGAATAACAGATGAGTCATGAGACGCCAAAACCTCCCGTAGCAAGTTAAGTGTCTGATTTAGGGCAGAGCTTGGGCCAAGATCAGGAGGTGGGAGTTCAACCTGAAGAACAAGGTTATCTGTTTGTGGTGCTTTTTATTAATTTAATTTCCAGCAAACATCATCCAATCTGTTATCACAAACGCCATCAGTTAATAATAAAATTACAAGTAGCCATGCATAGTACTTTAATTTGACAGTGGACAAATCTACCACATTTCAAATAGTAATTGCCTACAACTTTCAGCATAACCATCTCATTCAGTGACAAACAAGCAATGCTGAATTTATCCTTTCATTCAGACTATACCTATTTTATGACCTGGAGTAATCCAAACACTACTAGTTTTGGTAGTGGAAAAAAGTACATTTACTAGACTAGGTGCCAAAGAGTAGCCATGTTGCTGGTACCACCGAGTTCACTGTAAGCATGATCTCCTGTAAGCACTTGAGAATCTTGAGCAGGCAGAGCTCTGGGAGATTAGAGCCATACTGTGGCCAGTTCTTGACAAGGCTGCATAGCCCCTGTAATGCTGAGTATGAGACGTGCAGTCACAAATGCAACAGTCTTATCCCTAGCAAATTTGTACCTTAAATTGCCAGCACACAAATGAACTGTACCCAAGCAACACAACCTATATAAACTGCAACAAGACTGCACATACTGGAATGCAGGCAGATAGTAGATAAGCAGCAGGAACAGCAGATGTTTAAAAAAGGAGAAAGAATGGAAATGAGAAAGAATGGAAATTTGTGTATATTAGAGAAAAAACACTTTCCGAGTCAAATTAGGAAAATTGGACCACCTGAAACGGACTGAAATTCTATGCTATGTTTAACATAGGCTCACATACTTTACTCCTTTCTTTGTAACAAGCAAATACTCATTTCTCTTTTTCCCAGCATACATTTCTCAGATTCCACCCTGAACACAGCTGTAACTTCTTGTCTCCAATTATGTCTTAAACTGGCACCCTGCTGCCTCGAAACCCTTATCACATTCCGGGTTGCTCACATCATTTCCTTCTGCCAATGATCTGCTTCCCACCTTCCTGCCTCCCTGCCCATCCAAGGGCAAACAAAGATCTGGCCACATCATCTTGAGTAAGGAGACCCTCAGCAATACACAGTAAGTCACCACTCAAAAGCGCAATCTCTCCAAAGGGAAGTAGGGAGAATTAAATTTGGATGGGACTGGCCCAAGTGTCTCATTCAAGGTGCGTGGTTGCAGCGGAGCAAGGCAGCATGTGCTTCTGCAATGCTCTTAAGACTGAGCTCAACACGAAAAGGCAGAAGCTTTGGATGGACCTCCAAGTCACAGGCAATATGTTCCATACCTTCCCAAATGAGAAGTACTGATGAACAGCATACTAAAATGCATATCTGAGTCTTCTAGGGGAAAAAAACGTATGTAAAAATCAAGTGGGGAGAGGCTGATGGCAAAAGAAACCAAGAAGGAGAGCACAACAATCATCTTCAGAGTAGAGCATTACAGAGTCTTCTGGAAATGAATCTGTACCTGATTTTTAGTTTTAGAATCTAGTGGAATTTTCCTTTCCCCTACCACCAGCATGAGGGGCGAATAGGCCTATCTTCATCCATTGCCTCTAACAAAAGAAGCAAGGCGTTACCTAGTGACTGGTAATTCACTGGGGGTGGGGGAAGGAGACACTCTGGAGTTTCAGTTTGCGGGGGGAGAGATGGCTCAGGGAGAAACCTGTGCCTGCGAGTTTGGTTTCTTTCCTTGTTTTCCTCACGTTTTTCCCAACCCCTGGATTTGCGGATTTCCTTGTGCCCGAGAGAGAGAGACATAGCTAGCCGGGGCCCTTGCATCGGGCTTTTCTGAGGGAGCCCAGCGGCAGCTGGCCCAGACGTGAAGGGCCTTTACATTGGAGGCTCCAACCCAGAGGCAAACAAGCCACAAGCCGAGGAAAAAGGATCCCAGCCTTCTCCCTTTCCTGAGC
>VXAU01003670.1:1010648-1067355 GCA_013399695.1 Formicarius rufipectus | reverse complement strand
TTTTTTTCCTTTCCTGAGCGGTTTCTTCCCACCAATCCCCACAGAGGGATTCGACAGCCTCGGAGGGACACCAAAGCTTTTTTCCACCAATCCCCCAGGGGCAGCTCAGCACCAGCCGAGGAGCAACATCATCACCTGCGACCCGTAAATACTACTGCACCCAATGGAGCCAGAGACTGTGGGGGAAGGGTTTAGTTCAGGGAATATACTCATTAAGTCCTGGTTGTTTTGTTTCTTTTGAATACATATATAGATATATATTGTAGCTAAGAACTGTTATCCTTCCATTTATCATACCTTAATTAAAATTTGTTTTGAAATTAAAGGAGGCTCGTCTCCTTCTTTAGTTTCTAGTCCAACAAATGTCCTAAGTTCCTCTAAACTTAGACACTGATGAACACATTGCTAGGGAAAGGAACAAAACCCCTCTCTCTCTGAAACTAGGCTGAGCTTTCACACTCTGTGTTTTGAAACATTTGAGATACCATACATGTCCCCACACTGCTACCCAGACAGATCTAACAAAACCTTTTTTTCATGCTTCTGAATACAAAGTATTCCTCTAGTCTCACTTTCCAAGAGAGAGTATACTGAGTTTGAGGAACTACTGGAAAATTAAATCTAATAGGTTCAGAGAACAGTTGTTCAGCCTAAGCAGCCTTGAAAACATAAACCAAATATTCTAGCAATGAAGTAACAGTAATTCAGAAAGAGGAACTTGTTCAGTGCTCATCAGTAGTAAAGTTTACTGAAATTTACAGTGCTGAGTGACTTTCTTGTTTCTTCCTTTTATTATTAGAGGTATTGATTGTGTCCTGAAACACACTGTTCTCAGACTCGAACTGGACCGTGATCAAGGATATTTTGGCATTAATTTGTGACCAGAGTTTGATACACACACACAGGGATCAGGGTGATTTCAGGCTGCTTAGCACAGAATTTTTGTCTCCTTAAGTAGTTAGTGCTCAGAAGCTCTTGAATTAGCTTAATCTTTCATTTAGTCTTTTCTTCTAAAATCCACTGTCTTCTAGATATGAGCAAGGAACAGCATTATAGAAAATGAAAATATGGTTAGAAAGAAAGGTTTAGATCACTCAATTCTATTTTGGTTAGCTTGAAATTTCTGACTACTGCAGTAGAAGCAGAATTATCAGTAAGTGGAAGGAAAATTAAATCAGCGCTATATTCATTTTGAAAACTCCCAACTTTTTGCACATGAATACAGTGAGTTTTTTGAGAATTAAAAAGAAAAATTTAAGAACAGACACTTCTAATTTAGAGAGGAACCTACAGACTCCAACTCATGAGCACTAAATCGCTATTCTAATAAAAAAAAAATAATTGTTGCCCTGAATGTTCTATGTGCACTAAGAGATCATTATAATTGCTCTTACTTCCAGAAAACCAGGTTTGAAAGCAAGCCACACAGGAGCTAACTAAAAAATGATCAGCAAAGTTCTGCAGCAGAAAGTTCAACAGCATTAAAACACACTCTAACACAGTATTAAGTGTCTAATCAGTTATAACAAGCAATTCAGTCATACAGAAACAAGACCAACCAGCTCTTCAGCCTTTCAAAGAAAACAAGAAGAAATTACCCATTTCAAAAATCCAATAAACAAAACTGAAATGAATTCTCCTAATATTGTAACAGACACTAAAAGTTGTACATAAGCTCTAGTACAAAAATCCACATCTTCTTTTAAAATTTTGCTTATTAGTCAGTGGTGAGCACTTACTAAGCCACTTGTCTTCCTCTAAACATATAATCCAGAGCAGATTCCTCTGTCTAAGAGAGCAAGTAGCTCAAAGGATGTCTTGCTGAATTTAACAAACAGCAAAGAAAAAATACAAAAACTGAAAAGGCAGTATCAACAATCAAACACATGCATGTATGTTAAGTTTTTCTCCTTCTCATTTACCAAAAAAAGGTTAACTAAAAAAAGGTAACTTTTCTTCCTAACATAGCTGATTTCATTAAGGACTGAAGCAAATACTGGGGAGAATAGATCTGTGAAAAGCTCATACATGGACTTGGAAATACTGAAAATACTGTGTAGGCAATCAAAATTTTATATACTATGTCACTTGAACATTGGAAGTTAACAGTAGAGAAAGACATGGACGTAATGGAGCGAGACGAGCAAAGGGCCACAAAGTTCATGAAGGGAATGGAAGACCTCCTACACATGGAAAGGTTGTGTTCTGCCTGGAGATGAGAAGGCTCAGGTGTAATGTTATCAATGTCTATAAACATATGAAGCAAAGGATAAAAAACATGGAGACAGACTCTTCTCAGTGGCCTCCAATAACCAGTTAAGACACAAGAAAACAATATTTACTGTGAGGTTATTCAAACACTGGAGGCAGTTGCACAGCGAGGTTTTGGAGTCTGTCCTTCATGACACTAAAAACTCAGCTGGAGCCAGTCCTGGGCAACCTGTTCTAGATGACACTCTGAGCAAGACAGACTAGAGGATTTGTTGAGTTTCCTGTTGAACTCATCCATTCCGTAATTCTGTGATACTGATGTTAAATAAACCAAGATGGTCATTTAAAACAAGAACTCCTCAGAGAAAGCACTGTTTAGAGTAACAAACAAAAGACTAGTAGCTCTATTAAGACCTTTATCAGCTTTTAGTACAGCCTCTTAAAAGCCCCATTGGCAGGGGCTGGATACAAAGACTGGAACCTTGCAAAAATGTATCTGGATGTTTCAGGCTGTCACTTAACACAGAGCATCCTCAACTATAGAAGTTCATTCTCCCAGTCCAGACAAGACTCACAAGCACTCCAAGAAACTTAAGTATACATCTCCCAGAGAAGCTTCGGAGAAGCAGTCCTAAGCTCATTTGGTCCTATTTAGGTTCCTCTAGAGGTCAACAAAGTAGAATGCCTAATGGCATGCTTCTTTTCAGTTCTCAAGTTGGTCTTGGAAGAAAAGATCACTGGTTATGCTTTGTTCATATGGATCCATTCAAAACCATAACAACACTCAGATCACAACATCAACCAGTCTCATTCAATCTGACCTATATCTCATTTTCCAGAAACCTAATAGGTTTAATTCTGATTGGAATCAAATTATGAGGGACAAGTTTACAATTATTCCCCATGCAACGTCATAATATCTCTCCCACCAACAAAAGATAACGTAATCACAACATTTAATTTGTATACATCTACTCTAAAAAGAACACGATTAAGGAATAACAATTCAAAAACTTGATTTGGGGCAGGCTACTAAGAGTCTTCTAACAGCTCAGACAGCAGATGACTGCAGTTTGGCACAATCTCTTTAGTATTCTTATGGTAACTCTCATTCCATTTGACTAAATGTTTGCAATTATTCTTTCCTTTGATAATTGTTCTGAAGTATTGATGAAGCCAGAGGAAGGACATGTGGGCTTGAAAATTTCCACTTTTTCGATTTATCAGCTGGTCCAATAAAACACGCTCAAAAAGGTTTACCTAATGTCCTTGCTAAAATGCCTCATCAGTGCAATTATTATTTTAAATGATAACTCTCATATGAGAGAACTGAAAGAGCAGTCCATCAAGTACTCTCAACTTTACTCCCAGTTTTATTGGAACAGTTTCTGTTGTTTTGACTTATTCTTCTATTCTCTATATCTATATATTCTTCTATATCCCTTGCTATTCTCTCATGAATTTATAATCATCTGTCAAATGGTAATCTTAATGGGGGGTCCTTAGGTCCAGACAATGAGTGACTAAACACATGCAGAATCCTGAATTCCTAAACATTTGATTTACTGGTATGGGTCAAAAGAAACATATAAATGGATACATAAGGATTGTAATGATACTTCTCATCCACTTTACTAGCATGGCTGGTAGACCCGAGGCTGGGTCCAAGAAAGCTAAAAAGCAACAAATAAAAACATGTTTTTTTCAGCACAAGGACACCATTACTAGCCAAGAAACATTATGATTGAACCAAGAATAAACCAATTGCTGCCAGAGCTAGAAAGTACTGGCAAGACTGCCCAACATTGCCCAATTGCCATAACACAGTCTCCCTAGCATCTAATCAGTATTCAGGGTGATTCGTGTTACTAAGATTCAGTTCTGCTACTCTTACCTCACCTTTATTTTTGTAGCTATTAAAAAAATAACACTCTGAAGGTTAAGAGCCAACAATGCAAAGGAGAGACAGCGTTTGCAGTAAGAGCTGATGCACCAAACCTTCAGTGACACAGGAGGCAGATGGTGAAGCACAGCTTCTCTATTATGTGAACATTGAGCTCTGCAACAGCCTGAGAGTCTCAAAGTTGTGAATGGCAATTTAAATTCTGAAAACACAGTGACTCTGCAACAATTCTGCTACCGAACTTTGTGACAGGTTTCAAGGAGTATCAGAGCCGAAGAGATTCCCTAGTGTACTGACTTTCTTTGATAACAATAGGCTTGCTTTCAGGCAGTCTGCTGAATATTTCTGTTATACGGATTTCAGCTCGTATAGAGCTACCTGAAAAGTCTGAATGCAAAAACCATGAAAAGGGCTTTTTTCAGAACAGTCTGAAGTTGAGAGCTGCTGACTATTTTCAGATTACAACCTGGATGCTTGAGTTTTTCTTATGTAATGAAAAAAAGAGTTCATAGCAAAGTGCTTCCAGGCAAACCACTAAGTATTCTGAAGTAACCAGGGATTTCCCTGTACCATTTACACTGATGGTTTGACAACCAAGAGAGACAATACTGATGATCTAAGACTGCCTATAAGCTTCCACACACCTCCACACTTGTGACACTCCTTATATAATATTTGACTCTTCTCAAAAATAGATGTGAAGAGGAAGCTATTTTCTTGTCCTAGAAAGAACAGCCTGAAATCTCAGTTTCCCATTGTGCTTCAGAAAATAAATCCCAGGCAGATTGAAGGCAATGCTCAACTCGGGATAATCAATAATCTAGGGAATTAAATTGTCTGTGGTGATGAGGACATCAGAATCAAATTACCACCCTGCCATTTGTCTACATCCTAAGGATGGGATCTTGAAAAGTTAGCATATTTAATAAAACCTGTTTTGTCTAAAAAGTTCTCAACTAACTATACTTAAGAGAAAGATTTGCTTAAATCATATTCTGGTCTATCAACTACTAGATAGAATGTAGGTACTAAATAAGAAAATGATCAGCAACAACAGATGCTGCTGAGGGAATACTATCTTTAAAACAGTCTAATGGACACAGACTACATTCATCACTTTTCAATGATCTAAACAAGAGGCACTTACATCTATAGCAATAAAATTTTTTTTTTCAGAACATACTATTTGTATTTTAATCTATTCACAAAGTTATTCAAATTGCCTTAAAAATTGTATTTTAATCAAAGTATTGGACAGTTGATATTATTTGAAACAGGCTTATCAATACTTGAAGATGCAAGACATAAGTGTAAATAAGAAACCATAATTTCCAGACTGTCCAAGTGAAAAGTAATTTACTAATTTTACAATTGAATACTTTCTATGTGCACAACAGGAACAGCAATGACGCCTCTGCAATTGCCTATATAAGCACAAAGGGTCTGTCTTCCAGAGGTTTAATCTTCTCTGAAAATAAGAAAGAGAAATAAAACACCTTTGAAAGCACTTGCAGTGCACAAATATCTGCAAAAAGCTGGTGAGAAGACTGGGATATGAAGAGGATCCTACTAATACATATACATAATTTTGGTCTGAACATATTAATAAAATGGATAGTAAAAAGCAACCTTTAGTTTCCTCAAAATTTAAAGGCATTGTGACATTTACTATTAAATGAACAAAGAAAAGCTGTTTTCTGTACGTTAACACACAAAAAACTAAGTAACAAGAATTAAATTTATGATAAAATAGGGTCTTTATCACATGGAAATTAATGTCTCTGAGTGTAATTCAGCCTAACAATTTCATACTTTTATGAGGCAAAACTCATTTCAATTATGAAGAGAAAAGACATCATTCTATCAATTCAGTAGTTCACTCAGAGGTGCTACAGAGGGCTGTCAAACTCTCAGTTACAAGAGCTACAAATGAGAACAGTAAGACTACTTCTCAAAGAGTTACCTGGTTAACTCTCGAAGCACAGAGATTAATAAATAATTGTGGAAGCCTTCATTATCCACATATCTAACAGTCTTCTCAACCTCTTTTAAGCTTTTGACCTCTATATCCTGAGGAAAGATCTTCATAAGGAAAGGTAATATTGTCAGCATTTCAGACTTAATTTATAAACGTGGTTATAAGAAAGAATAATATTACGATCTTTACCCATTACATGGTAGGCTTGATATGCCACTCATTATTTGTAATAAAATACCCATAAAGTTGGCACTACCTTCATTTAATGCCTGAAAAAGCAAATTTGACTACTTTTATAAAACAACGGCAGCATCTAGAGATGGTTACATCCAGGCAGTGGGCTAAGGGAAGGGGACCTAAGAAGTCAAAGAATATTGCGCAACTTTCTCATACTGACAATACAAAGAACACACAATATGAACTGGGACATCACAATTCCTTTGTCCCTCTTTTTCTGAATTCTACGCATTTCCAAACTGAAAACTGAAAGCAGAAAGACTGAGTTACGTGAGTAGGAAAATCATGCTGGAGACTGAGTACAGGTGTAATAGCCAGCAGGATAAATAAATAGAAAAGAGATGACTACAGAGCTGTTCTACAGTTTCTAGCCAAGAAAATTTCTTTCCCTAAGCCTATGTTAAGCAAAGAGCAGTCGTACATCTTTGCTAAGGTCCATCACTGATTTCTTCTCACAAAAGGAAGGAGACATTTTATTTTAGCTTTCATATTAGGAAATACAATTTTTTTGGGGTAAAAACATGTTGTCCCTGTCCACTGCATGTTTTACGAATTTGGCTTTAACTGACACTGGAAGAAGCATTAATAGAAAAGGAACTACTATTCCAATGGTACCACATTCAAATGGAAATACTCCATGGCAACAACGTACTCAGAGAACTTTAGTAATATGGACTGTGGGTGTAACCAACTGAAGGAATGAAACCACTGAAAGGAGTTACTGGGATATATGGGAGAGAAGAGGAGGAACAACTGTTTCTTTGAGAAAGTCATTCCTCAGCCTCTGCAGAAAGACAGGAAATTGGGACCAGACGCAAGCTGTGCTGAACGAGAAAACTAGTTTGGGACCACAGAACAACACTGAAAAGACTCAGAAAATCTGACTGAATGGTCAGCAAATTACAAGGCTTTGCACAAAGAATAGTTTCTGTAAATCTATGAGGGGGTTTTTTGCAGGTTGAATAAAAATAATTTGGAAATACATTTATAAATGTTACAGCAATGTTCAAGTGGTAAAACTACGTTTATAAAAGACAGTCTAAATTTTGTTTTTACTTAGCTTACCATTTTGGGATATACCCTGCAATTTCAAAAAGGAATTACACACATGAGCAATTAACTACTGATCTGATAATGCATTAATACAAATTATCTAGCTCAAACACCTGATCTTGCTTTATTCCACTTCAGAAAATTTCCTGTTTTTGTTGCTAGATTTGATAAATACATAAACTGCTGTGCAAAAAATTCTAACAGCAGTATTTTAGCCACATATCCACAAAAACGTCACTACTAATAGAATTAAAATATACAGCAAGTTTTTAATGTAGTTCCATAGCTAAAATACTGAAAATACAAAACTCCAACTTTACGAAGAGCTGACATATAAAACAGCTATTTATCTAGTAACCTTACTAGACAAAATGGAAATGGAAATGCAAGTGCATTTTGAAACACGAAAGCTGTATGATTTCGAAACAAACCTTGTCCATTAGTTTACTTGCATGAAGACTCAGGCTATTAAAGAATATTTTCTTGCTCAACAAATGCATTTCTTCAATTGTTGTCAACAGCGTGGCTGCACTGTTTCCTACAATACCACTGAAAAGAAAATTAAGATTACTTAACAATTCTAAAGGGGGGACAACATGACAGAGTCAGATACTTAAACATAATTTCAAACATGATTATTTTCAAAGTGAAAATTTGTAACAAATAACTAGAGGGAACAGTTCCCCATATTGGCTGAGGGGTAAGCTGACTGTAAGAACAAGCGTTATCAATTATGTCATTATGCAGGTACTAAAACACAGGCTATCCAATTTGCACAAACTTTTTTGTAGAGTCCTAAAACTTACTGGATTTTTGCTTTGTTATGCTGTAAATCTACTTCTGTTATAGAAAACAGATTATATAAACAAAAAGAGTTAGCAAGTATTCATTCTATCATACTGTCCTTTAGGGATGGCATTATCTCTCCTATTTTTCCATTGAGATGTTAGGCATTTTCAAAAATGAAAGAATTCACTCCTTGCTATTCCAAGTGTCAAGTACCATATTTAGCACAAATATCCTACAAACCTTAAATGGCACTACATGGCTATGCTCCTCTCACAGATATATCCTCTGCCTGTCTAAAGTAAATGCACTTCTAAGCTACAAAACGGCAGTGAAAGTTCATTGTGCCACAACAGGACTAATTTAAACCTGTATCTTGATTTTCAGATTGTAATCTTGTATTTAACAGACCATTTCTCAAACTGCTTTTTCCCCTTCACTAGTGAGGTGCCCTATATACAGAGAAAATTATTCAGCAAGTAGAAGATACTTCAGTGGTCTTTAAACTACTACTGTTAACACGACCAAAAGCAACAGATTATAGACTGCCTAAGACATTCCATTTTAACACCACATTTTCAGCTGCCTCAAGCTCTAGAACTACAGGGAAACACTAACTTTGGAGACAGAGAAACAACAGCAAAAACATTTGAAGTTTTTTAGACAGTAAAATCAGGAATAGGTCTTATACATGTCCTACCACAGACCTGTAGGGCTATCACAATTGAGGATTTTAAATAGGGTGGGAGGTGCCTAAGAACCACTTGTCCCAGTCTGCCCAACATCTTTTCACAAAGAGAAGTTCAAGTAGTAGTATTAATGATTCAAATTCTCAGCAGTTCAATCTGGGGCTGTAGAGGAAGATAGTTCTGCTACTTCTATTTCTAACCAACATGAACGACTGCATATGCCATGATATATAAAAACAGCAGTTCTGGCTTTTCTCCCATTTCTGTATTCTTGGTAGCATCTGGAAGATTGAAAGGTGACTGGTGCACCTTCAACAGCAATATAAGGAATGAGGCAAACATCTTCCCAATGGAAAAATGGAAGTGCGTACTTAGATAAAAATGTTATCAAAACCCAGTTGTTTAAAGAAAAAAAGAAAAATTGAAGTTCTAGAGATAATTCTAACATTTTCTCAAAGGGGATTTGACTTTGTAATCTTAAATGTTTTGTAGAGATTTTTGTATTTGAATCTATACGGAACAATAAAGAAACAGTTTCTCTGGCAAATTGATGCTACATTCCAAAGCAGATTTGGTAAGAATTGAGGAATGACAGCAAGTAAATGGTATCTGCTTGATATCACACACATTTTTCCCTGATAGTACTTGGTATAGAACAGACCAAAAACTAAGCCAGAAAAGTACTCTTTCTAGCAGATTAACCTTTACATACACAATTAGTGAAAAAAGCACATTTTTAACACTGTAATTTTGCATACCTGATTGTATGGTGGTAGAACTTGAGAAGATTAGAAATCTTGTACAGTAAAACTGCTCCTGGCTCAGCAACAATCACCTGTTCAATTCTTACCTGCAGCATGAACAAATACAAGGACCTTTCAGGTCATAAATTTCAAAAAGCCAACCTCTTGCAATATATGTCTGAATTTCGAAAAATAAATTCAACCAGAAATAAATTTTGAAAGAGAATGTCCAGTTAGCTTAACATTGAACTTGAACCAAAGTGCTTCTGGGTTGCCAAGCACCTGGGCAGAAAACAAGCAGGAATATGCATGCTTAAAAAACCCCACAGACCCAAAAAGCCTTCAAAAAAATCCTGCTTCCCTACAGATTTCTGCTGCAACTTGTTACTGCAAATTTAAAAATAATGACACCATTTGATGGATTCAGCACATACTGGAATCCTTCACAGCACTGAATAGCAAGAACAGCAGCAGTGCTGCAAAATCACTAAACTACAACAGTAGATCATTCATGTCATGCAGCAATTCAGAACATAAAAGTACTAGGTATTTTACACAAAAATAAAAATTTCACATGGATGAATCTCTTCTTCACTTAAAGAAGTGCATATTTATCTAATACCAGGATTTAATTAGATGTATTTATAACTAGTCATCAGCTACGTTGACTGTTTATCTCACCACAGAAATACTGGCTACACAGCTCAAAAGAGTGCTGACTTGGACAGTTGATGTCTTGTCTCCATGGTACATACAGTCTCAATCCCCTCACAAAAGGCTGCCCCAGGGTCAATCTCTGTGCACTTATTAAGCAGAATAGACAGTGACTTATCACTGCACTGCTCTTCCACATGCCTGTATGTGAAAGGGCTACACACGAATCACCAGCCAACACTCACTCTCTCAAGTTATTCGGGGTTCAATGGAACACGATGTGCTGCAGTGCCTTCTCGTCAAAGACAGCTGCAGGGAGAGACAACTAAGATTATGCTTTCCCAATCCTCTCCCTTTTCATCTAATTCACAGGCCAAAAAGAAATAATACTTTTTAACTCTTATTTGCAATGATCAAAGCACAAATTCAACACACAGGTGAACTCTGCTCTTCCACATGTTTGTATATACAAAGGTATATATATCTGTCTCCACTGTTACCTAAAAGGTCACTTGGGCATGGATACTGAATATATTCTAGTTGTACAACAAAAAAGAATAAGGC
Organism: Formicarius rufipectus; assembly: GCA_013399695.1. Classification (NCBI taxonomy): domain Eukaryota; kingdom Metazoa; phylum Chordata; class Aves; order Passeriformes; family Formicariidae; genus Formicarius; species Formicarius rufipectus. Next base: position 1,056,537 of record VXAU01003670.1, on the reverse strand, counting down.
AGGCAGGGGAAAAAGGGGAAAATCAAAATATTGACCAAAAAAACCCCAACGGTTAAAAATAAAGAAAATAATTAAGAAATAAAAAGAGGCAGAAGAGAAGGGAAAAATATTAGATTTTAGGCTCATGAAACAAAAATAAGAATTAAAAAAATAAAGCAGGAAAAAAAGAACTCGTTGCCGTAAAGAAGTCTTCACTGCACTGGAGAACCAAAATTTGAAAGTGACTCAACCTAACCTGTTCAGGGAAGTCCTGGACTTACAACTCTTACCACTTTATCCTATGCACGCTTTTGTTAGCTGACCATAAAAGACTATCTGAAGTCTAAGCAGGGCATTAAAACATTTTGTTTTAAGCTCAAGTGTTAGGGAAAAGATGAGTTTAATTTAAATGTATTTTAGGATTCTCCTACTTCCATCTGAAATGAGAGGCCTCTGGTAAGATCTACCACGAGGGAATATTCACAATTTGCTTGGATGCCTAAAACACAAATCAACTATCAGTAAGAAATGTGGGCAATTAATACTGCATATAAGCATAACCCTTCTTCAAAAGTAAGAGGACTGTATCATATTGTACATTCACATGGAAAGGCATAAACGAGTATGAAAATGCTACATAAATCTCTAAGTATTTAAAAGTGCTTGTGGAAATTCCGTGACTAGGATTTTATTGAACTATTCTATATTTCAGCAATAATTGAAATCACACTTGCAAACATCAGCAGAAGTCCCCCAAAAAAGCAGTGTACTGTGGTGCCACATAACTATAACAAAGAGTGGTTTCCCTGAAATCAGTGAAGTTATTTTTCTCATTGTGGACAATCTTCAGAAGGAACAATTAATTGCAGAAAAGATTCCTCCAAAATGAGTCTAATTTTATTGTTCCTCTAAACTTGGTGGCTTGCAATTATCTATCTGCATTATGTGAATGTTTTCTTTCCCCACAGGAAGCAATAAGAGCTCCATATTTTATACTGGGAAGTCGAAATTGGCAGTGACCTAACATAAGCTGCATTCTATTAAAATACAGAATACAATGGAAAGTCTTTGATTTTTCGTTATTTTATTTTTATTAGCACAGAAACTAATTGTTAAAACAGTATTTCAGGGAACATTTCTACAGAGAGCAGAAGCTCACAAGTGTAAAGAGTCTAGCAATCAAAATGGAAGATATTGTGTACTAAAGTATAAAATCTCAGATCAAGACCAAAACTCCAACTTACACAAAGGTTTCATTCTATTCCTAATTATTTTGTTGTAATGCACAGAAATACTGAACTCAAGTATCACCACTCGGTGTTAATAGAACTTGAGCATGAAAAAGAACACAAAATTTGGCAAAAAAATCTTCCAAAAAAAACAAAGCTGTGGTAATTGTCTGTTTGTCTGTTAGGAGAGGTCTTTTCCAACAGGTCAAAAACTGAAGGCTGTGAAGGATGATCTACGGCAACAGGCACAAAACAAACACAGGAGGTTCTGTCCAAACATGAAGAAACACTTGTTTTTCACTGTGCAGGTGACTAAGCACTAGTATAAGTTGCCCAGTTGAGGTTATGGAGACTCCATCCTTGGAAGTATTGCTGGTCCTGGGCAACCAGCTCTAGGTGGTCTAGCTCGAGCAGGGAGATTGGACCACGAGACCTCCAGAGGTCCCTGCCAAGCTCAACCCTTCCATGATCCTGTGACGCTCTAAATGGCATTTTTTTTTTACCTCTCTCCAGACCTTATCTTTTTCCTAATAGAAACATATACATAGTATCCAGAAACTAACAGTTCACATTGGAGACTAAGTATCTGTCACCTGGACATAGCTGTTATAGATACAGCATCCTAACAGAAATTTATTGTAATGGTATTTAGCACAGCAGATTTTAATTTAAAAGCACTTAGATTTATACATTGCACAGTCAGGCAATTACTGGTATCAGCTTAATCACCTGTTATTTTAGTGCTTATATGAATTACATCCAATAAGTAAGTCACTCAGTCATTCGATGGATCATCATTAATTATTTCTTTTAAATGCATCTCGTAAACTTACAAAGGCTGCAGCTTGAAAAAAGACAGCCATGGAGGGATGACACAAAAAATAATAATTAAAAAAAAATAAAAAAATCAGGGTCACATAAAAAGGGTAATTAAGAAAAATTTTTATGGTCTCTTTCAAATACATGAGTTGGAATTATTAACAACAGCAACAAACAAACAAACAAACAAAAAACCCACAAACCAAAAACACACAAAAAACCCAAACCAAACAAAAAAAACCAACACAAAAGGAGCTGACTTTTCACACTGCAGAGTTAAACTGCTCACTTCTGTCCTTCAGAATACGTTGTGAATATCAACATTCTGTATCAATGAATGCAAAAAGAAAATCTATTGAGATCTATTAAACAGAAAGACAAAAGTTATGGCTCAGTAAGTCCTTAGGATAGTCACAATCAGGTGAGGAAACTATCCTGCAGAGGTATCATGACACAACTGCTTAACCTATACACCCTGCCCTAAGCATATATAATGATCACTATGAAAAACAGGGTAGTAAATTAAACTGATTTTTCATTTGACCCACTACTACCTTTTCCATGTATTTATCCCAAAGCTCCTATATATTTATCCCAAAGCTAGATTTTTGTACATAACTACTCCTGAATCTAGGAAAAATAAAATCAAGATTCAAATTTAGTATCCTAGTATCTCTCTCACTATATGACTATTATAAACCAGGCACCTACAAACTAAGGAATCTTTAATCTGAGAATCATAAAACCCCTCAGAAGTTGAGAATCTAACTCTCAATGAAGAGCAGTGAAAACACTTTGAAAAGATGGGGATGCAAGTTCTGAAAAAACATGATAGAAGAGCATTTATATTTAGAGTGCTAAGGAAAGCAAAATACTTCACCTTTAGAGGCCTGCAGACACCTTCTGTGATGTGCCCAACTACTTCTTGAATGTTTTCTTCCACACCTATAGTTAATGCAAACACATGCTAAGATTATGCAAATGTGATTCTCTTTTCTTCAAGACTATAAAACAAATAAACAAATGTAGGAGGCACTCCTCCATAAAAAAGTATTATGAACTGTATGTTCTTTTCTCTACAGGACTAGTTCACACCTCCACTGTACTTCAAATCTTGCCATTAAGAAATAGTTGCCTGAAAAAACAGTCCTGGAGTCATTACCTTTTGCTATGCAATTGCTTCCTAGTGCAACAGAGTGCCTCGGGATTTGAGGGAGAAGCAGCAAGGGGAAAAACAAATGATCTAGCAAGAAGCTGTCAGAGTAAGGCTCAATATTAGCACTTCATGAAATTAAACTAGGAAGGAAAAAAAAAACCAAAAAACCAAACAACAAACCCAACCAGGCCAGTGAGATGCTCAAGGAGCAACAGTATATACCATTTTGAAGGCCTGAAAGGTCTGTCAGTGTTGGGTACTGACGTGCTTATGGCACTGTTAGAAATTAAGTGACATGTGTACCTCCACACTGCTGTGTGCTGCAGCATTAGCAAATGCTTCCTCCCCAGCAGCAATTGAAACTCATCTTTTACAGAACTATATACAAGAGAGAATATTGCCCTATCTTGCCATGAAACACAAATGAATTGTTGCATGGCAACCAGTACTGTCATAAATCAATCAAACTGAAAGCAACAGATCTTCAAGCTCTCACTTCAGTAACAACTCAGAATAGATTTATGGAGAAAGCTATACTTTAATTCTAATTTAAAACTTGTCAACAGGAGTTCATCTTCAGATGGGACCCATGCAATGAAAGTAAACAAACTGACTATGACATGTGACAGAAATCAGGTGACCTGAAGTTCTATTTTGCTTATATCAGACTAAGAGAGATTACTTCTGAGAGCAAAAATAATGAAAGATCAGTGATCTGTGCCAACATCTCTTTACACCAAGCTATGTGAAAAGCCATATAAGCAGTAATAACTGAACTCAGTGTGGTGGGTCTCAGAATTTCAACATGCTAAATTGGTAAAATAATAAAAATATGTTTATATGCTTGAGTACTGTTATCAAGGCAGAAAGCAAGATTACAAACCACAATATATACATGCTCTCCTACGTAATGGCTAGCTCTCACATATCCCCAAATAACTGACACATTTTTTTAGAAGGGACAGTCACACTTTTACTGTTCATCAACATAACAAGCACCTAGCACATATTTCCAATAGTGCATCTAGACCAGATTGACTTAAAAACAAGTTGTTGGGTATGAAATTTTTAGCTCAAAAAATATACAAGTTCGAATACCAAAGGACATGGAATAACAATCTTGATATACCACATGCTTGTACCTTTGCATAGATTTTCATGTCCAATTAGAATATTTGGATTCCACAAGCAGTGAAATCTTCCAGCAGAGTGGGTTATATAACTGGTGCAAGTTTGACATAAAAGAATTACAGAATAAACAATTCTTAGAGGCCCAAAATAACCTTTAGAAAACAGTTCATAACTGAAGATATGCTTTCAACTGCTTGCTACACCATATATAATCTTTCTCTGTGTATCCTTCTATAAAAGGAGAAATCGTTCTTGGACTTCGTTTAGCTTCTGTTCTCCATCTGGGTTCCTGCAACTCCATGAAAAATGGGTTTCTACTGCATCTCTTGAAATGCCTGCAATTCTCCCTTCCTTTCAAGTACAAGATCTCTGTAAGACTGGACGTCTCCTGCTAGCAGAATACCTAAGCTCCAGAGAACCAGATGCTTTATCCATCTCCAGCAAAATAGCTGAACTCTTCTGAATGTGTTTTCAGTGCTTAAAATTTTAATAGCATTTTCAGTAAGATTAATTTTAAACAGTTAACATTTGCAAGCTTAACATTTTAAAACTTTTTAAAAACTACTCTTGAATACTTTGATTATGGGCTGTGTAGTTTGGTTAAAATAAAAACTAGAATGGGAACATTTCTCCAAAAAATCTGTTATTCACACAATTTTTCTTCCAGCAGGACCAAATCCACCTCTATCACACCAATAGCTCAATAGCTGTATGTGTGGTGTCTTTTTTTTTTTTTTTTTGGTGTGTGAGAAGGAAGTTTTTGTGTAGCTGTGATTTACCACACTGTCCACAGTCCTGAAATTACACAGAGCGTACAGAAGAATTAAAACAGAAATCTGAACCCAGAATGGACACAACTGAATTAAAATAATAGAAGTTGTTCCATCTGTAAAAAACTACTCAAGTTGAAATTGAAGTGAAACCATTCGACTGACCTAACTTCAGACCACCAGGTCTTATCTACTGTAGTTGCTTGGGCTCCCCCCATTCAGGACAGAAAAAAATCCCAGTTTGTGATGAAAACCTCCAGAAATGTTTACATTAGATCTTAAATTTTGTTGGGAAGATTTGTCCTCTGGAGCTGCAAATTTCTGTCATTATCTATACTGCAAATAAACAAGATGCCCACTTTTTAAATGTCTAAGCGAAATTATTTCTCCCAGAGCCTCTGCAGCCAGATGCCTGAAGACTGAACAACAGCACAGGGAATTCAGCTTGAACCTCTCAGTACCACAGATGCTGTGCTCAACGATTAGTGACTACCAACTCAGGATTGCATTTATGAAAAGCATATAATCACACGGTACTTTATGGTTGCACTGTCCATAAATGATTCTTGTTAAATCCAGAGGTATCCTGTTAAGTACTGTTTTGTCCTACATCACTATCCTTGCCATCAAAGAAATTTCCCAAAAATGCAGAGGAGCAGTTACAGACAGCACCTCCCAAGCTCTGTAGCTCCCAGTAGGAAAGTAGAATCATTCTTTACATTTCTTGAAAATGGTACAATGGTGGTAGTAAACCCACTGCTGCAGAGCTCAGAAAAATCGTATTTTTCCTTCAGACAGAAATATTGAACCGACATCTTGGGAAAAAAGTTTTGGCCTGATGACTTTTTTGTTGAAAATTTTTCTCCCAAACATTTATATTCTTTGTATTACCCAGTACCTTGTTCTGTGGCCTATATGCTCTAAATATACCTAATTACGTGGTCATGGCATCTCAGCCTGACATCCTGACAGAAGGTCAAAGAATTTAATAGTTAAACAAAGCACTACACAAAGAGATGGGAGAATTTCAGAACACAGTGCAGGCCTGTGCAGCAGCAGTAGCCCAATCCACAGTACAATCAGACATACCATAATGCTCCACAGGGCCAGCTTTTCCTGAAGGACTCCTCATTTATAGCAGAGGCATCAGTCAGTCATCTACAAAGAATGACCTTTTCTCTACCATAAAACCATCATGAGGCCTGCTTTCCTGTCACTCTGAAATACTTTCAGCAAAGAATATTAAATTCACTTCTATAGCACACTGTAACTGTAGTCAAAAAACAACAGCATTCCTCCAGTTTGACTTACAACAGTTCCTAAACAGCCTCCTTTCCCATATACCATTAATTAGGAAAGCAAATCAATACTTACAGCAGTAAGAAAAATGAGAATGCATATTCACTTTAAATCCCAGAGAAGGATCGAGACATACAGTCTGAAGAGCTCACCAGATGCAAATCAAACATAAGTTGTTACAACTGACTACCCATGATGAACTTCTTAAAAATGTCTTTGTCTGAATCTACAGTGGTAAATTATACTAAAGCTTCTACTTTACAAAACGTCTTAAGTATAGGTCCAATATAGTTAAAACAAAGCAAGGGGTGCTGAAGACTAAGCATGAGAATCTGCACTTTTGTTACTGAAGGAGAGCTTTGATATTAACAAGTTTCACATATCTATGAGGAGCCTACTTTGACTTCCATAAATGTGTAATGATGTTATATGACAGATGAAAATGGCATTTCACTTGTAGCCTAGAAGGAAGAGACCTAAAGCAACAAGGACTGATAATTAAAACAAAATTTGCTAAACAAAAGATCACAGCATAATGGGAATCCTCAACATAAAAATAAGCAATGACAATCTTTTCAAGGAATTCGTACACATTACTAACAATTTTTGAACTCTCAACAACACTCTAAAATGTCCCTTTGGAAAATTAGTGTAAATCTCTTATAAGCATTGTACAATAAAAAGAGTGCACTTTGAAATTCTCTTCCTTGTTGCAGGCTTTCTTTTAGAAGAATGCAACCACCAACTATTCTAAGATTATTTGCAAGAAAATTTAATCTCAGACTTGTAAGTGAAGCCAAATCTAAGAAATGAGTCACACTTTCTGACTTATCACTGATTTACTTTCTACCACCTCCCACTTTTAGTTTTAAAACTAACACTACCTTGAATAGATACAAGCTTTAACATGGCTTCTAGGTGTTCTTTTTCGGAAGCTGTAGCTTGATGCAACCAGGCCAGCATGTCTCCTACATACCTACAACAAAGACAGAAATGCCTGTGTAAATCAGCAGTTTATGGTGTCATTGATTCAAAATGGCAACAGGCAAAAATAATATACTTCATATACTCCCTTGTAAGTACTGTACCTCAGAGGATCATGAGAGTGCATTTCAATAGGGCGGGGAGTACCTCCCAGACCTCCTCTAGTAAGAGCATCTATAAAGCCACGGACCACAGCACTCCTTCGAGCTGTCCCAAACTCATCCAATGTGTATCTGTTATTGAAACAGGAAAATTAATGACAAAAAACCTGTTCACCTCATTACAGTTGATTAGCTTCATTTTACAGCTAATACAAGTAACCATTTTTATGGTTCTGGAATAGAATGCTTCTACTACAAAACATTCAAACCCACCTGATTTTCTTGACTTCTCTAAGCAGATACTAAAGAGAACTTTTCCTTGACCCCACTCCATTCCCTTGCCCCACACAAATAAAGAAATAAAGGAAAAAACACTTTTTCCATTTTTGTACATTTAAGCAGCTTTGACAGATTTGTGACTCCTGTTTGCATATGGTCCAGCTGACTGACAGAAGCAGCAATTTAATGCACTGCAACACAAGGCTTATTCCTTCTTCTAGGCTACCATGTGATTAGTACCAAAAAATGTTATTTTCATTTGATGGTTGTTCACTCACTTTAATCAAGTGAGTCTTAGCTGGATATTTAATGGATGAACAATTACAGCCCATAGCCCACAATCTCAAATGGCTTGCTGGTGGTAGAGGAGGTACCAAAAACCTACACATGGTGCATTTCTGGAGAAGGCTATCTTCCTGTTGGCACTGAAGCACGACAGAAAGTAAAGAATGGGAAATGAACACTGTTAACATTCCTGTTACATTTGCTTAAAAGCAGGATTTCTGAAAGCCACAGAACATTTCTACTTTTTTTTTTAATTAATTGAAACATTTTGAACAATACATACAGATTACAAAGGAAAAAAAGAAAATACACATTACAGTTTATTTTTTCCAGCATAACTGAAGAAAACATCAAAGAGCAAACCTGGTGTCCTGTACCAATGACACTCAACAGATGAACATAGATAAAACAATAATAATAAAAAGAAGTTTCTCACTGACAGAACCTAAGTACTGCATTCACATTTAACAGAAGTGGAGAACAAAATATAGAAGAATATAATAATATCAAACAGTTTTGGAACAGTGTACGTTCAATTATATTTCTACTGTGCTATAAAAACTCTAAGGGAACCTTCAGTTTTGTTCTTTTTAATCTATATTATTATTTCAAAGAGGGAGGATAAAAGCACACTGAAAAATCTGGAAATTTCTGTTTAAACCTTTTTTGTTATACACTGTACTTGTTAACTCAGAGTAAATACCTCCAATTAATTTAAAAAAGTTCAACAAAAGAAGTTAAATAAACTACAATTTACAAAAAACGCCATGCAATTACAAGTGGAAGAGATCTGGGACCTGTTCATGGTCCAGGAGGAGTAGTATTGGAGTGAAAAATCTCCAGTGCCTGTAAAAACCAGCTAAACTTTTTTTTTTCCCTCTCCAATGAACAACAGATCATTAAAAATACAGCAGTGGAACAAATCTTGTGATATTGTTATTACTCTTGAAAACAGCATTTAATAATTATAATTTTGTTTTAAATCGGAAACTGCTAATTTTCCTTTCGCTCTCAGGAGAACAGGGTATAACCATTACAAAATTCTGCATCTTAAAAAAATTCAGTAATAACTATTATTTACACTAGAACACAATATTTACTACTATGTTATTACACACACTCATGTTTCCCAGTTTCAAATTTTTAAAAACACGGTAATGATCACTAGGGAAAGAGGAAGAGGTAGAAAAAGACCTTAAAAACCTAAGGCAATGATAGAAAATGAACACTGCTTTGAGCTATGCCTCCACGTATTTCCTATGGAGCAGTTTTCCTCTTAGAGACAGGAAGGAAAAACCAAACTAAAATGTTTATTTCAAACACCTCCTAACTGCAGCTCCCAAAAGTCCATCCATGGTACACATTCTTTCTGACACTTTTTTTTAACAAGACATAAGGCAATATAAGAAATTTGTAGATTTGTTTCTAAATTCCTGTCCTTCTCCATATTTCTCACTTTCACACAATTGAATCACAATCTTTATCAGATGCAAGGGCAGTGATTTGGAGGAAAAGTGCTTAGTTCACACATCAGTGCTTACACGCATACAACAAAAAACCAATATCAAATTACTTTCTTCTGTGACTTAATTTTTACATTTTGAACTCAGCAGTTAGTTACTTACAGGTACAGAAGGAGTTTTTGAAGGGGATAAACTAAATCTTGAGATTTAAAATGTAAAACATCAGTACTGCAATTGTGATAATACTGCTTTAGCAAGCAGTTAAGCATGATAATGTACGATGAGAGACACGTGGTTGCACCCCCTACAGTTTACTTTTGCCGTTTTGGCAGATGAAAGGTCTTACCTTTGAAGTTCTACCTTTGTTAATACTACTGCTGTTGTTTGTGAGAGAAGTGTCAGAAGAAAAGTAAACCCTATTTGGCAGATTCATTTTAAACTGGTCAGCAGTGGATTAACATAGATGTTTTGGGGTTTTTTCCATAAATGTCAAGAAAGCAAAACAATGATTTTATGGAGTTTCAAAGTATCATAATTCAACCAAATATTTATTACAGGAAATAAAACCATTTCTAAGAAGAATCCCATAAAATGTTGCGAACACAGTTGTGACTGATCTTTCACAGCTGTAAAAGAGAGTGTGGAGGAGAAAATGCAATAAAAGACTGCAATCTCCAACTATGGCACCACATCCAACAGCTGGGGAGCACTAGTGACACTACTTCTCTCTCATATTAACTAGCAGAGCAACTGGGTGTGTCAAGATCTGTGCTTTCCCTCATACTAACAGAAATTTTAAGGTCCACTTCCACTATGCATTTTTCCTGTGAGGAGCTCCATGGAGATTTACAGTGTCACTACCTACAGCTTTGTACATCTGATACTTTTTAAGACAAGGACAGCCTTTGACAAGACTGCCTAGCACTCTGCTGTCCTGGATAACTGTGGGTGAAAGTAATTTGCAATCGTTGTAAAATGTGATGAGTGCATCACAAACACAAACAAACACACACCCTAAAAAGCAAAGAAGTACAAATGCCACTTCTTCTGGTATGGTCACCCAACAAAAACAGTTCTTACAGTGCCACCTCGTGGTCGTCTCTACTAAATACTTTACATTTTAATAAACGTCCCTTCAGTAAATTCTGAATAACAGTATTTTATAGATATAGATGTACCCCTATGCTTTAGAGATCTCTATGTAGTAGCTTTTAATGGATTACTGTACAACTCATAATGGAAGACATTCTTACTACCAGAGGCACTGCAGTAAAAGCTAATAAGCCTTTACCAATTTTTTACTTTGGGAATTTAAATTACAATCACATGCTTCAGACAGCATTTTTTACTTCAGAAAACCCTAGAATGAGTGAAGCAGAAATTGACAATTCATTTAGATTAAATAAAAACACTCTGACATTTACTTTAATGAGAAACCAGTAAGTTGGAAAAAGGTTAATGACATACACTGTATCATAATTATGTCAAAAAGACCTCTAAAATTTTAAGCAGTGGAAATATGATTTTGTGTACTTTNTTGTTTGTTTGTTTGTTTTTTTAGATTTGACACAGGACTAAGCTGACACCAGCCTTGGCACCGTAATTCACACCCATCTTTAAATTTTATATGCTCAAAATACGAACTTCTGTTAGAGATAATTGCAAACATTTACTTACTTGTATAGGACTGGTCTATCTTGTAAGGCTTCCATGGCTTGAGAGAGAACTGGAGAAATGTCACATGATTCTTGAGTCAATGTCCTGCATTCGTCTATAAAATACCAACAGAGATAAAATCACATTCTTTACACTGTAATGTATTTTATAACAAGCTGTCACACAAAAAAATTAGTTAAAATCTCAAAGGCTTTTGATTTTGAATTGAAGCTTTCAGTATAGACTACCTGGGTTAGTTAGTGTTAATATAATTTAACTTCCCTGCAAGTAGTACTGTAAAATGCATGTCCATCACAAATTTCAACAATAATGATTAAAGGAAGCTTAGCAATTTTTTTGTGCCCACATACAAATTGTGAACCTTTCAAGCATCACACTTCAGCTGGGCTCCTTTAGAACTGTTTACCACATTCCAGGTAAACTATTAAGAAAAAAGGGAGCAAGTAAGCAAGCTGTAGGTTCGTTTTGTTGTTTGATTTTGTTATTTTTTTCCTTTCATCACATTAACTACATAATCTTGTATATTCCATGCAACAATGTTGAAATCATACAAACTAAATCAAACCCTGGCATAAAAATAATTACTTTTCATTATGGTGAAACCACAACTATCATCTGAGGTTTCAGCATCCTCTGAAGAACACCTAATGAATGTAAAATCACAGTGATTTTTTATATGTTTTTTTTCCAAAAAAACTTACTGACATTGTCTTTGGAGAAGAGAGAACTAATAAAAAAGCATCTATATTTTACACTATCAAGATGTTACACTGAACACAGATGCCTGGATCCAGAGTACACAGGCAAAAAAATTATTGCCTACTTCCTTTTAAAAGGTTTCTTTTATTTTCTTTTACAGAAGTAATATGCCACTCCTTCCACTAAACCAGATCTTACTACAAAATTGTCAAAGACAACAACTTTCTTTAACCTGCTCGGAAATGAAATTCAATAAAATTAACAATTTGTTTGCAGAATCAACTCTAGTAACTGCTCTCTGTGGTAAATCATCTACTAAAAATACAAATAAATAATACACTTCCATAGTGATGAGACTGGTCCAAAAGAAGAGAGAACCTCCAATTAATTATTTGGGTCATAACAAAGCTTTCACTAAGAAGGAAAATAAAATGATAATGTATCTTGGAAAAGGTTTTTGCTAAGTTCAATCCACATGAAGGAATTAAAGGAATCATCATAATAATATTCATAAACATAAAAACATTCTTAGTCCTACTTTGAGTCCATCTGTAAAGTCTTTCATAAGATGCCTCTTGCAGTAAAGCCATCTGTTCCATAATTTCCAAGCTACAAGACAAAAAAAGGTTTATTTGCAAATACTATTTTAGGTAGCAAAGGCATGTGCAAGTCAAATAAAACACACCAGTTTTAAAATTATGAAGATTTAAAAATGGTATTATTGGGTTTTTTTGCTAAATACTCTGTATAAACATCTGAAGTAAAGAACAAGCCCTTGCTTTAACTTCTGCTTTTAACTATAGTTACCTTGCGCTCATTTAAGTAGCACTCACCCTGCCCTCTGTTGATTTGTCCGGAGAAGAATCTTGACATCATCATGAATTTGCTTTACTCGTCCTAAAGCCTTGAAAAAATCCTAAAGGAATTTAAAAATAAAATTAAATAAAAGCAGTGTTGAAAAGCAGTAACTTCTGAGTCAAATCTCTAGCACTCTCTATTCTTGATTTCAAAGCCGTATTTATGTTCCTTGCAGGTCTGTGTTCCAAATGATGCTTTTAAAATACATATCCCATCTCTGCCACCTGTCACCTTTCATTCCACCTTAAGAGCCTTGGGATTTTTTAGTTTCCCATTGCATCAAGCTTTTCTTCCACCAAAAAAGCAGTAAAGATGTATTTTTAACCTGTCTTAAGTAGCACATGTGGGTTTCACATTTATCAGTTAACACTTTGGAGAGATTTTGAGAACACTACTATGCATTACATTATTGCCTCCCAATAACATTATCAACTTAAGAGCAAACAAACACTATGAAGTACAATGATTATAGGTTGATATTTGTTGTATTTATAAAATAGAGTAACAATTTCTTAAAAAAAAAAAATCAAACATTTGCAATAGATTGGACCAAAGTTTTCCAGAACAATCTTTCCCCCTGGAATAACTCGGAAGCAGCAGTGAAGAAGCAAAAAAAAAAACCAACCCTAGAATAGAGAGACATACGGCCATATGTCACTGTTTCAGAAAGCAAATGTAAATTCAGTAACATTTACAATCACCTCTTCTAAACAAGTCACCTTTCAAACATCATGGAGGAGCTTAGGTAATTCAGATACAATAAATACTTGTATCTTCTGCAATTTGAACACAGTTTGCCTCAGGAAACTTCAATGTTCCTGCAATGTGCTTTCTAGAAACCTGAATGCTCTTTCATGGCAACAGTGGTATACAAAAACACATAGCAATTACTCAAGTGCACAATCATTTAACACATTCCATTTATCCTTTCATTAGCACTGTTTATGGTTATCAGTTCCATGTCTCTAATAATGCTTTAACTGCAAACAGAATGCCTGTGAAATCTTATTACTATGACTCAGTAGGTAGTGTAGACTTAAGTGAAGGTTTCCATGCAACTACAATAGTAAAAAAATCTATTAAGTATACTCAATTCTCTCACCATTCATTTTGCTTTCACTGCAGAACAATTACTGAAACCACAAAACATATTCCAAAACTTGTTTTTGAAGGTGGCTAAAAATGAATCTGCACCTAACATCTTCATTAACCAAATAATACTGAGGGAAAGCCTCAGCTTATATTGTTTCAAGTCACTGAAGACCTATATATAGGTACATGCAAAATGTACACACACAATCATCAGGGTAGTACTACATATTACCGAACAGCTGCAAGCTTCTGATTTGCTTTATTTGAGTGGGATGAGGTTTTAAAAAACCTTCACTGAAAATTCAGACTTCATAAAGGTCTTTTTGAAGTGTAGAACAACATGAGAGATCATTTTCCCTTAAACTCATTACACAAACTAGAATTTAATGTTGATTTTCTTTCTCTTTACTTCAATCTTTAATCACACTTTTCAAACTCATCAGCAATTCTGTTAAAAGGTACATTCTTCCATAAAGAAGTAAATTGCAAACTGAAAATCAGATCTAATGCACAATTCAGTTAGGGCACTTCTACATTTTAGTTCAGGGCAAAGCTTTTAAAATTCATTGAGCTACCTCAGTAATTGGTTCATCTTTCGTGCCTCGAAGCAGGTTCATTTCATCTGGTGTCAGCTGGAATTTTGCTATGAAGGCATCTGCAACTTGTGCTTTCATTTCTAATCTCTGACTGTAATAAAACAAAGTGAAGAGAACATTAGCTTTTCATGCTTATATCACACTTATTTTTCATATTCATACTTTTGGAAACATAATCAGCATCAGAATTTAGAGTTATTAAATTATAATAGTATATTCCTGCCATGAAACACTTGAGTTGCTTCTTCACATACAGTTTCCTATTAAGCTTACATAGATTATTCAGTAAAGACAATATAAAAGTACATTAACACGTTTGAAAACTATTGAATTCCTTAAAAAATATTATTTTAGCATTTGTATCACAAGTTATATAATCCAGATACTTTGCACTTGTACAGTTGCAATGCTTGCAGTTATTTTCTTTCAAATTCACCAAGGAAAGAACGGGGTTTCAGCTCGTTGTGGAAACACAAAAGCACTCAAAATGAAAAAACTAACATTAATCTACTTTTCTGCAGACCAAATCCACTTCTTTGTAGCAACATATAGTTGGGATACAAATTTACTAAACTCACAAGCAATCAAAATGCAGTAGTAAATTCTGTTGTTGACTACCATCCCTGAAAGAAACACAGCAGGGAAGTAACATGTAAGCAGCATCTCACAGGCAGCATTTTCCTGCACAAGTTTTGTCAGACACCTTTACAATCACAAAAGGATCCAAATAGAATGGACTGAGATTCCTGTAACAACAGAAGATTTGCTCAAACTGTGGTTTGAACACGCAGCATTCCAGGAAATAAAGATTACTCCTTCAGGACACTGAAAAGACACTCATTAGTTACTTGCAATGCATAAAATCAACCTATTTAGTTTGGGTTTTTTTTAAGTCAACTCTACAATTGCAAATTTAGAGTCTCCATGAAGCTGAATGTTTCCAAAGGAAGGAATGAGAGTGATGGAGGATGATTCTGATCAACTAAACAGGCAATGACCACAATTGCATCCATGAAAAATCACAGCACTTTCCAACACAAAGGAAGGAGAATGAAAAAACATCATTTTTAACACATTCAGTAAATTTTCAGAAGGGAGATTACATGATAAAATCTGAAGAAAGGAAGTCAAGGAGTAAGAGATAAAAAATAACAAGAAAAGTTGTCTATAAAACATATAAGAAACAGATAAAAATATTAATAAAATATTATTTTTAATTGAATATTAGACCTGTGAGAGATTTTCTGAGGAAAACTATGCCATTCTCACAAGAGAGATGGAAGATGGGTCTGCAGTAATATATTCCATCAATGCAAGGGTGCATAAGCCATGCTGCTTAGGCTGCCTTAGCCACCACTGATCATCCCTGCTCTGGACTGCCCTTCCCACTGTGACAGGACCATTGTTAATACTATCATGCAATGAATCAGATCAAGGAACAAATCTGGCAGGAAAAACAATGAAAGTTTTTATTTTGGGGAGGTAGAGATTACTTGCATTTTCTAATTCAGTTTACTATAGTATGTTCTAAGGGTCTGTGAAATGCCAACTTCTCTAATCAGGGGTGTGTCAGCATCATGAGCTGCCAGATGCAAGCTGGCAACGACTAGTTCATTGCTGCTATGAAACTGCTCATGAAAAGTACACTTCAGAACCCTTGGAGTATAAAAAGAAGTAATTTCAATAGTCAGTTACAAATAATAATAATCATCATTATCAAGATGAATACTAGAACCCAAAACAACCTTAGAGGTATATGACAGCTACTTAAATTTAAAATCAGGCAAGGAGACTTGCCATTTCATGCAATGATGCTGCTTGCAACAGCATATTCCTGTTCCATTCCATTGTGCTGAGCAGGTCTAATCCCTCAATGTCACTATCACTGGATTTGGATGAAACAATAGACAATGTAATTTGGTGAATTAACTTTTAATAGCTGCTCCGGAGTCTCTCCTTTTGTGATGGAAATCTCAATTTAATATAAATTGAGCTGAAAATACTTACACTGGATTATCTCTCCCTTTAGGGAAAAGAAGGAAGGTAGGAAAGCGATGAGAGAATGCAAACATAAAGCCTTCTTTGGTTTCAACTGAAACAGGATCTCCGTAAACATCAGAGCAGATGGGGTACTGAGAAACTTTTCTGTTCTTTGAACCTGTTATCTTCTGAGTGGATAAACTTTTAAGTGCCCTTACAGAAGATCTCCACTTACTATTATCTTCTTCAGATTTTTTGAATGTATTCTTCCATCAAACTGGTGGCAGGGGAGGTCTGACTTTAAGAAGTGTGATATACCAGACATAACGGTTTTCCCAGTTTTCTGTAGGAATTAGGGTTGTACTGGACTCTCAAAGAACAAGGAAAAGAGTCAGGACTTGTGTAAACACCAAGCACGTTAGTCTGTGCTGAAATTCTGTATGTGGTTATAAAAAAAGAACAATCTTGCTTGTCAATCTCTCTCCTGCAAGTCCTCATTCTTCACAGTCCTTCCTCCATTGTTTTCTTGCTGCTATAGAGAACAAGGTTTGATCAAACACTGTTTTAAAGACGTTCCCCTCCCTGGTCATGTCTTGGGTTAATACCTGCCATGAATTCTCACTGATGCACTCTGCACACTCCCAATAATTAACTTTTATACAACAGACCTAATACGTTAAACTCTAGCACACTTGCAAGTTAAAAGTTTCACAGTGTAAACCACATGATAACCTCAGGGTGGCAGCAATGTTTCATCTACCTTTCTCAAGACAGAGACTAGGAAGTGGTGACAAACACCTATCCTAGACAAAAGCACACATGTGAACTTTGATGAAGCTATTTATTCTGTGCCCTTTATAAAACACATGGTATTTCAACAAGCTACTCAGTTTCAGAACCCAGGTTAGTCAGCTCTGCTTGTGAAGGCTTTAAAAGGTGCCTTGGTTATCAATCCCCATGAGACAGAGATCCTATGTCCTAGATGATGGATCAGGAACAAAATATGTAAATTGTACATACCCTTGACTTTTACCCGGCAGTATACAGTATTACTGAGACCAATACACTCACATAGGTATTCCATTTATAGCACACACATATACATGTATTTCCTCTGACATAAGCTAACAGATATTCAACTAGAGTCTAATCAATCTTATTAAAGCAGGGAAATAGATCAAACTGACACTCAAGTTTGCTATAGTCAATTCACTGCAGTAAGTGCCATACAAATGGAGGTAACAACAAAAGCTAGAATAAGGTCACCTTACATAAAACTCACTGCAGTTGGCACCTGTGCAGACACTTGGACAGTTTGAGGCACACAGGCCTTTCTGCAGACATAACAATTTCTAAATCGTGCTCTAAGCGATGCAGTACAGCCAAAGAAAGGCCAGGCTGTGCTGTTAGCCCAAAGTTGTTTTTGGTTTTTTTTTTGGTTTTTTTTTTCCTTTTACCAAAGTTATTCCTGCATAAAAGAACAAAACAGACCATGTGAACACTGCATTGATGCAAGGGGTAAGTGCCAAGCATTGGTAGACTTTGGAGCTTGGGCAGGGGACTGGATTCCAACAAAGACCAATTTCCCCAGTTTTAATCGTTACCAGGGAGACAGAATTCTTTTGCAAGAGAACTCAAAAGGCTGGGAAAAGAATGCACTTCATGCACTTTTCCCTTGAATCAAATACAAATGTGCACTGTTTGTTAGGATTATCACCAAGACAGCTCAAAAATCAGGTGGAGAAGCAGAATTTTCCAAAGTTATGTTATCATGCCACCAAATACAGCACAGAATCTTACTAGCTTCCTTTTCTTAGGATGAATCAGAGCAGTACATTCTGAAATCACTTTCAATCTGTGATACTGAAGATTCAACACATTTTTAAAGTCTCAGAATGATGGAATACTTCTATCTCATAAAGAAATAACAAGCACCTTTAACAGACTGGTATAGTCTGCTTTCAGCAGCAGCTGCAAAGATTATTTTAATTTGATGGTTTTTGTGAAAGGCAAATATACAAGAGTATATAACAAAACACTGACACACAAGTACGTGTTAGGAAACCATTCTTAAGTTCCAGGTGAAAAAATACATTTATAAATGCTGAGAACAAATATTTCTATTCTGCATTTTATGTCAAAGACATCTCTTATAAAAGAAGATCTGAAATACCATCAGAAGGTATTCAGAGACCAATTCCATCATAGAATATAATTATGAAATTTTCACCTCAATTAAAAAATAGCAGGGCACAGAAAATAAGAGCGAGTTGTCTAATGTTTCTAGGATACAGGAAAATAGCAGTAATAGTAAAGAATGCTTTAGTGAGACCTCATCTGGAAAACAGATCACAATGCTGATCATCTATGTTCAGGAACAATGGACTCCCACTAGACTAGAGTTAGCAGGATGATCATGGGAATAGAAAACCTAATTTATCACAGGAGATGAAGGAAGCTCTTAAGATAAAGGACAATATGAGAAAACAGTCAATTTATATCCAGGAATTAGACTGGAAATCATGGAAAGGCTTTACTGGAAAGAATGTGCTTTTGGGGTACATATTCCAAAACAGCAACATGCAAAATGCAAAGAAAAAATGCACTACTCCTTTGTTGAAGAGTGGATGAGTTTATCAAAGTCAACATGCAAATAACAGGTGGTAGCAAGAAAACGTATTTGAACTTCTCCAATCTGTATTCCCTATCTAAACACAGACAGTCTGCCATGCTACAGTCGTGCCATGAAATACATTTTGCTCAAAGAATAAATAGGGAAAAATCAAGAAGACTAAATCAAAAGTTAAGCAACACATCTGTACTAAAATGATTCAAACCTTACCAAAAAGATTACTAGACATTAGAATAAAAAAGTTTATATATTGTAAATAAATTAATGGAATTCAGTAACTTTCTACTTATACAGGCTTCCTATAAACATGATGGGTATGTATCTACAGCATAGTCTGGACAAAAGATTCATATTCAGAATTTTGCAGCAATCACATGAGATATATAAATACACAAACATATATATACACACTTACTAGGTAAATGAGTGTTCAGCAATGGCTGAGACACAAGATACTGTTTCTAAGTTGTGCACAGAGATTAAGTTAAAAAGGAGTGCATTTCCAGTGAATAGATTCTTTTCCGTCTTGTAGAGATGAGCTAATTGATACTCCCATATCAAACAGACTGATTTCTTCAGCTTATATTTTATACAATCTGCTATAAAGCCACTTGAAAGGGGCCTGTGTTATCTAGCTTCAAATTTGCCATCAAATTCAGAAATATTGCCAAAGGCATGAAAACAACAAACTGTTCTCTACATCCACCTGGAATAAGATCAGAACAAATGAGCTTAACCTGCAGCAAAAGGAGAACTAAATGAGAAAATAGGAAAACAATAAAGAACCAAAATCAATTTTCAGTGAAAACCACAGGCTCTCTGTTCCTGGGTTTTTCTTCTGCGCAGATTAGACAAACATCAATCAGAAATGGTATCATGTAATTGATTCTGCACTTCTGATGAAATGTTAAGACCACACCCCATTTCATACTGACCAAGAGTATTTCATGTCTCAACAGAGTACATGGTTGCCAGATAGGAAAGCTGACAAGAAATAAGGCTTTGCCCTTTCTCTGTTAGTCATGGCTAGAATGTGATAGATTATGATTTGGAGGTTTTTGTTTGGTTGTTTTTGTTTGGTTGTTTTTTTTTTGTTTCGGGTTGGTTTTTTTTCATTTTCAGATCCATTTTATTTGTTTTTTATCTCTGTTATGCCTTGTTAACTAAGTTTTACATTGGTACAAATCAGGAAGCAAAATCAGCCTCAGAATTTCAAGCCTTCCCCCTCCCCCACACCCAATTATAATTGTCAACAATCACTGCTTTTTCTCATGAAGCATACTCATCGGAATAAATGTAATTACAAGTTTCAAAAGGTCAAGACATGAAATACATTTCATCAATGCAAACCACAAGATCACTGCTTTTCTTAGAATATGCTGATAAAAATCAAACCTTTCTAACCTGCTACAAATAGTGCTGAACTTGCTGCATCATTTCTAAATTGACTATGACAAAAACTATTTCTCTGAAAAGGAAAAACGCATCACCAACAGACAAGCATGAGAGATCAATAGTGTAACACTACTGAAGCAGATATACGCTAAGAAACATTTTTCCTAAGACTTTTGACTTTGCATTGAGCACAGAGGTGACAGTCAAATCACTGACTTAATTTCAAGACAAGTGTCGAATTTAAATAAAGAACAAGTCTGAATGTAATTCAATTAAAACAAATTGAAGCACACGCTGTTACATTCCTGTCTGGGAATCATATTTAACTGTATTTTTAAAAAGTGAAACTATCACAGTCCTACATAAAGTGGTTTTTTTGAATCAACGTAACCAACAACAATTCTGACATCAAAACACACGTTTTGTTCTGCTTAAGAACCCAGTTAAGAGAGAGTAGCAAAATAAGATAAGGTGCAAAGGTGTTCAAGTGCAAAAGCTCAATGAAAGCTCTGAACCATGAGCCTGACTCGAAAAACATGTATGAGCGATTTCCACTCTTGTTCTTACATGACAGTTTTCAGAGTATCATGGTCTGAGAAAACTACTAAGAAAACTATTAGAAAACTACTTCTAGCTTTCACCAATTTTGCATTTCTGCAGATTTATTTTCAGTGATCCTCCCGAGCATATACACACATTCACATAATCATTCTTGTTTAATTTTATAAGAATTAAGATTGTAACTATTCCCTTCTAGACTCCCTCCTCAGTTGTTGCATCCACAATTGTGGCTAACCTCAAAAAACAATCTTGCACTAAGTAATTCTACCAGCATTAACTGGCTGGTAGAATTACTATGAAGACAGGCTACTGGCATTCTACAATACAGTATTTAGGAACCGCACAGTTATTTCTCTGGTTTGGGAACTACCGAACTCTGGGACACTTGTTCCCAATGCAAGGTGAAGTAGCTTAGCATTGTAAGGAAGGTTTTAGCTTTATATCAAGAACAAAAACAACTAAAGTCAGGTACAACAGGAGAATCAAGTTAGAGGAAGCTATTATTAAAATCTCACTTCAAGGAGCAAGATCCTTCTGTCAGCCTACTAGCAACTGCAATTAAACAAACCCAAATCTTTTAAAACAGCAGAGGTTGTCCGGAAACAAACTAAACTCCTCATTACTATACATACAAAATCTAATGCAACCTGAAAGCAATTGTAGCATACTCAAATAAATGTACAGAAATCTAGTGAAAATACTGAAATGGGAGTGGATTTTAACAATTCCTAGAAATTGACTAAATTAACTATCTCGGTTTTACTTTACCATAAAACTTTGTTATGAAATACATTAAAATAAACATGCTAGTCAAGACTCTAAATTACTGAACAGCAATAAATTAACCTTATGTGTAATGGAGATATGGGGTAGATGGCTTGGACTACTTTATTTCACATTACATCGTTCTATTAAGTTATAGTAAGTCTCAGTTTTAAGGGAAAAAAAAGTCACTATGTTAAGTAGATTCTGTAATTTAAATAATGTGAAGGAAAATTCTTCTGTTTCTAATGTACAGTAATTTTAGTTAGTCTTTACAGAGAAAATAAATTCAGAACAAGCAACCTAATTGACCAAAGAAATCTACCAACTCTGACATACTCAAAAATATAAAAATGCAATTGTATTAATTACTTTTTAAATCTGTTATCTAAGTATCTTACCCAATTTAGTATTTATGTCAAATCAGGTCTAAAGCTCACAAACTAGGTTACAACAAGAAAAGTGCTGCAAAACAAAAAACTTGAGGATGCAGAAGTTTTAACCTCAATCTGAGATGAACATCTAATTTTCTACCCCAACTATTTAACCAGATGTCTTCAATCACTCATTTTACCAATCTAGGAAGTCCCAAACAGCTCATCATGGCTACCTACAGGACACTGCAGGTGGATCACTACATCTTCAAACCACAGATCTGAGAGACTAGGATGACCAACTGAGTTCAAGTAAGAAGCTTTGGAAACCAAAAATCACCTCAAATTGTATCTCATTACACAGGTGATAGATAATAAAATGCCAAAGCTACTTAGTATAATAAACCTAATACCTGCACAGAACCTCTGAGACAACCATTCCTTTACATATAGAGAAAAAAAATCTAAATCACTCATTACTATAAATACATGAAACACACCTGAAAGTTTGCAGTCTCCCTTCAGTTTTAGAATATTAAATAAAATTCTAAAATTTTATGCCTACAAAAACATGATTGGCTGAAGTGAATCAAATAAATGCTAAGTATAATAGAAGACCATAATAGAATGGGTGCAGCTTTCACCCCTGCGTTTCAGACAGCATTTTAGGACAACCCTCAGACGACAGAGAAGCCATGCCCCTCCAGTGTCACCACTTACTCCTTTGTTGGCTTCAGAAGTGTCCCCTGTTAAGTTGAAGGAATCAGCAATTTAAGACCTGTTATTTCTTTTTTGATCGTAGGCAAGATTTCAGCTCCTCAAGAAACCCCTAACATTTGGTAGCAGATGCCTCTTCATATGCCTGATGTGAACCAAAGGGATGCATCAGAACAAACGGTAATTAAACTTGTTAAAAAAAAAAAGATGACAAAGAAGTCCCAAATGGAACAAAATAGCCTTCACACTGTAGTTTTTGATTACATTTTTCAAAAGTTTAGGCAGTGAAAAAAGTTAGCTTTGCAAATACATGGCACTATGAATCTTCCATAACCATCAGACTGTAGAATCACAAGTATTTTTTGGCTTCTGCTCATAGGAACTTCATGATATTCCTACATGGGCACAGTGAGGTCACAGAATCCCTTAGAAGAACAGGCTACATCCTAAACTTTTTCTTTTTCACACTAGGGGGATATTCTGCCTTTCAAAGGAATTAGCAGAAAGTCTTTTATGTAAACTAATGTGCGAGTAAGGACTAAATTGTGGAGGTGCTGATGTAAAGTCTGCATAATCTCCTTCAATGGAATTTAAGGCCAATTAGAAATATACCAGTTGGGATTGGTCCTGGGATTTTCCATTCTGCTTCAGAACAAGGCTTCAAAGCACAATTCCTTTTCCTGAGACTATAAAATATATGACCACTTCACTGTCCTATTACTTTACATACTCATGTTCAAAAAGATAAATTTTCTAAAACTTCACATCTGCTCACTTAAATTTGCCTTTAATAAATCCTTCACTTTATATGAAGCAGCACCGCATTTTATGCAGTTAATCTACATTCAACTTTTAAAATGTGTACAAATTAGATTTCAACTTCACATTCAGACTTCCACAGGACATAAACTACTTCTTACTGAAGTCCACAGCATGTTTCTACTGATTTTGAAAGCTTACCAAGAGCTATGCAAACCCACAATTTCTACAAGAAACTTACTAAAGGGAACAGTTATTTCTAACCTCCAGTGAACTGTATAGAATTGTCAGAAGAAGGTTCATAAAACAAGGAGATTCATTCTTCTGCACTAAGAAAACCTAAAGCCGTAAAACTAGATATCACTGCATTAAAAACAATAAAGACTACTTGAGTCTGTCATGAACATTATCTCCTCCACATGAATAAAAATACTGAAAAGAGCAAAAGACAAATCTTTTCTTCCATGGGAGGTTGTAGAACGAAGAAAAAAAGTGATCTGTGTTAGGCTCATTAAACAGTACTTCTGTATTTTACAGTTAGCTTTAAATATGGCAGAGTAGGCTAGAATCAAACTTTGCATTCCCTCACACAGTTCCTGAACAAGAGTGTGATTTCCACTGGCTATGAAGCATTAACAACAAGAAGCCTGTCAAACTTGATGAGACATTGAGTCAGTCCATACCTGCTACTATACAGTAAAATTTACATTTCAACTGACATAGGTAAAGCACACCTATTCAGAATGCTGTACCACAGTAACTGATTCTTTTCCCTAAGAAGCCAGTTTTTATTGAAGCAAGCAATTGTAAACATTCTTACCTTTTCTCCTCTAGCAATGAACTAAGAGGGCAATATTTTTATTCTAATAGAGCTACAAACACATACAGTGTTAATAAACCCTCCAAAGTCATTACCCAAAAACAGAAGTAGCAGGATCACATCTAGAGGAAAATTCCATCAAACATATAAGTTGGTATACATACTTTTCTGCCTGGAGTTTTGTGGTTTTTACAATCAAATCCTGGGTTTGTTCCTTTGCTGCCTAGAATACAATTAGAATTATTAAGCATGTGAAAAACACAAACATATCAAATGCATTATACCATCTTTAAAATATGCAATACTTTTGAAGCATGCTAACTGTAAGTAATTCAAAGAGTGTACTCTTTGAAACAAAGGCCTTCTTGAAATAAGCATTCATTAACTCTCCTTATTTCCAGGCAGGAAAAAATTAAATTATTATCCTCATCTAATATATATTTTCATGTTTATATACATTTCTAGTACGTTTATTTTTAAATTTATTACAGAAACATTATGTTACAAATAGTTCTATTTTGTTTGTCCATCAACTGTATTAAATTATTTGCTGTTACAAAATCAAAAATGAAAAAAATTCCTTTGAATGCTAAACTGTCCAGTAGCAGTGTCCATCCAGACTTTTCAAAGAAGATGATCAATACAGCTCTGCTAATCTAAGCAAGCTTAGCTCTACAGTCCAAGCACCTTACAGAGCTCTAAAACCAAGAAAAATTACTAGGAAAAACGTTTTCACTAAAGTGTGGTTGAGCATTGGAACAGGTTGCTCAGGGATATGGTTGAGTCACCATACCTTGAAGCACTTAAAAGACATGTAGATGTGGCACTTAGGGAGATGGTTTGCTGTTGGACTTGGCAGTGCTGGGTTAATGATTGGACTCAATGATCTTAGAAGTGTTTTCCAGCCTAAATGATGCTATAATTCTAAGAGCAATGTACTAAGTTCATCACAGCCCCAAATATTCAGTAATGACAATGCAAAAGAATCCATGAAGAAACAATTCTGCATCAGACAGCAGCTGCATGACTAAAAGGATTGCTGTAAACGAAGTTAGAGAGTTCTGAAACTTATTGCCCAGCAAAAAGATAAAAGGCATCCAGAATTGCTGGCTTCCCACTGGATTCTACCAGTGATCCCTTAGGCAGAAAAATGACTTAGCAAAAAAATTTCCTGAAAGCAAAAGACATTCAGTATAGAGTAATATTGCAAGTGAAGAGGTGAAATAGAGATATTCTGTATGAATAATTTCAATACTGTGTTAGGTCCAAATTACAGTGTTTGCCAAAATGAAAATGCCAGTCTTGAAAGCCCTGAGAGGGCTAACAAAAGTACACATGCACACTGAATTTTCTAAATTTTTCTAAAGGAAACTATTATGGACTAACATGCAAATTTCATAAAAACTTAAGAGAATCTACTGAAGTAGTAGTTCCAAAATAATTTAAGGTATCTTTAAGCTTTTTATATCTTATATAAATAATAACATTTAGGGGTTTAATATATTGGTATTTTAAAACTTTTTTTGATAATACTGATTTTCAATGCTTCAACTTAAAAAATACAAATTACTATTATGAGAAAAGACTATATCTGAACTACTCAGTATGGGAATCTACTAATTCCAGACCAGTTTCTTTCACCACTTCCTTCAGAGCTGCATATTTTACTGCCCCCACCGAAAAAAAAGAAGAAGAAGAAACTTGCTTCCTCTTCAATACTTTCTGGATAGAAGTACTAATTACCAAGAATAATACTGACACTAGATGAGCAGAAAGGAAAGAAAAGTGCTTTTGCTAGATGTATCAGGAAGCCAATTTATATTTATGTGCAGTCAAATACTGTCATTATGTTATGTATAAAATATAAGAGCTTACATCTAACCAAAGTAACTGTTAGAAATGAATCAGATATGCCAGAAAAATCAAAAAGAATTTTCTCTTCCTCCCTACTTCAGTATATCAACTAAAACTTTCATTATCCTTCAAACCCACTTTAATCCACTTCAGCACTTGCCTCCTTCTCACCCTTTCAGCCACTGCATTTATCAAGTCAGTGTCCTAAAATCAGATCTGACAGTATACGGTTATTTGGAGTAGATGGTATTATAAACTTACAAAATAACACAGGTAAAAAGCTTTTTGGCTTATTCAAATATATTTCCTTTCATGTCTTATATTTGCTCTGCTTCTCCTAGTGCACTTTTCTGCCTTCTATGTCAAAAATCCTCCTCTTTATATCTTCTATTTGCTCTACTTAGTTCTTGGTTGTCTTTTTTTTCAGCTTGAGCACATCCCTGCAAGTTTTTGTGTGCTATTACAGATAAAGTACCAGAGTACCTCACAATTGAGTGCTAGTTCATGAGCTTATTAACTTGCTTTACATTCATACAGACAAAGAAAACATGTATTGAATCAAGACACGTTATGAATTCTACAGGGCTCTAGAGGAAATCTCCGGTGGGGCACAGAACAAAACTACCTACAGACTTTAATAGAAAAAGAAATCTCTGCAGGGTGGCTCTTCTCTGGGAAAAAAAATATCAGAGATAATAGTTACACTTCATGATCTAAAGACAGAAAAGAGCAAAAATCTGCATGGACACTTGACTCATTTCCACATCTAAGAGCTTAGTCTAATAGTTCCTGAACTGCACCAGGGAATACATCCACATTAACTGTGTTCAAAGAGATCTGAGACCTCTGAGGTGCATTACTGACTTCCTTCCAAAACTGAAAATTAAGTACTGCAGTTGGCTACACTGTACTCTCCCATTTTTTCATAATGATGCCTTAAGATCAGTACAAGTTCATCACGATAGGAACATTTGTATAATGACTATGAAACCTATTTATCTAAGTAGGAGAACATCTAATATCCATACATACACAGAGGGGAAAACACAACTGTTTACACTAGATTTTTTAGTGAAGGATTCTCATTCACATACTATAATTTATGTGCTATATTCAGAACAGATTTGGTTTGGCAAAACATCTACACTTCAGCATCCATAACCTTTTATACTCATCACTGCATTGATTATTCAACTTGTACACTAAAACCAACCCACATTTAGTAATGTATTATAAAACATGTATTTCCCTCCCACCCAAAATACTATGGATTCAGGATTAAAGTGAAACAGAATTGGTTTTGTTATATATCAGCATTCTGAGACAATGCTATGAAACAGAACCAATAAACTGAAGATGCACACCAGAACTGTCTCCCACTTTGACTTTCAAGATACTTTCTTATGAATATACTCGAGGTATTTATATGAACATGTAATTCAACAGATGCTATTACTGCAAAATGTATTTTAAACTGAAATACACAAATGAGCCCTATAATCTCACATACATCCAATCTAATAGAATGTTTTCTCTCCACTCACATACAAATGGCTATCACACTGCTATTCTCAAAATAAGTATACAGCTGCAATTTGAATGAAATTTAAATGACTTCTTGATTTTCTGAACAAGTAAAAAGAAATGTATTAATATCCTACAGTAACTTAGTATGCATACTTTGGAAACATCTTGGTGTTGCTGTAAATCTTCAGTAATAACTGTTTGTCCTTTTAAAAGAAAGTAGTCAGACTTCAGAAGAAAAGATATACAAAACACATCTATTTGTATGTTACCTTCAAACGACTGGACATGTCTTCGCAGCAGCTGCTCATCGCTTGCACATCTTCGTTTATACTCTCAAGTTCCTAAATAAATTCAAATAACAGTAACTGTGTTTTCAGTCAAAAATGCGATGCCCACGCCCCGCTCCATCCCACCAAAATTAGATTCCCAAATAACAAGGCTCACAGTTGCTCTACGCTCCCTGTTAGTCAATGCAGAGAAAGCACCTCTAAAGATCCAACTTCACTTGGGACTTGTGTCTGTTTGAAACACAAGATTTGTCTGTGCAACATTTTCATCAAATGAAACATATGCTGAAACAATTTTACTCTAAAAGTATATTTGTCCTGGACAGTCAAAATCTCCCTTAACTGTTATTTCTCTTTAACTTTAAATTACATAGCAGTACTCTTGCAAGACAATCAGTCATGGTGAAAAAACAGTACCTCTTTAACTTGCTTGAATATGTGCACAAATTCTTCATTTATGGCCAAGCTTCGTCGTTCAATGTCGCCACGCAAGTTTCTTCGGGTGCGCAAACTATTTTCCACAAAAAAGGTCGAGAGAGCCTTGAGTGCTTCCAGCATTTCCTAAAATATAAAAAGAAAACCAAAACCTTAACTTTGTATGCAGTTACATAGGAGCAGTTCAAATAGTCTGTAAGCATCCCAAGTTCACGGTCTTATCAAAAATAAAACAAATGGCTTTAGAGAAAAATCTACCCAAACACACTGCGGACCAGTTGGAAAACAAATTAAATAATTGCTGAGCCTTTCCTAACAGACAGCTCTGTCTGCTATTTTAACCTAGCTTTAATCAGTAAGATTACTGTCTATACAGGAATGACCCGTTCACAGCTGGAAAACATCTGAACAGCAAAAACCATGAGCAGTGCCCTTCGCGGCAAGCGACACAAACCTCCCTACGCTCGGAAGGGACCAAACAGGAGCGCGGCATGTCGCTGGAGAAGCGAGCACCGGTGCTCTATGCAATTACTGCTGCAGGCAGCAGGCAGCAGCCCGCGGGTCCGCAGCGGAACTGAGGGCACGGCACAACTCGTCCCCCCCCCAGCCGCGGAGCCTGCCGGGGCCCGTGGCCCTGACGGCTCATCCGGCCCCCGCCGCGTCCCTCAGCCGCCGCCCGGCCCACCTTGTCGTTGTCCAGGCGCGTCTCCAGGATCTTGTTGAGCTTGCGGGACAGCGGGTTGGTGGCGGGCGCGGCCGGGAGCCCCGGGGCGGGGGCGGTGGGCAGCGGCGGCGGCGCGGCGGTGTCGGCCATGGCTGCGGCCCTGCCCGGCCGCGGGGCCCGGCACCGAGCGGCTCCGGCGGAAACGCGCCCCGAGACTTTGGTTCCGGCCTAGCGCCTGGCGCGGGCGGAGCTCGGGAATAAGGGAGAGGTTTGGGAGTGATACGGAGGGAGTGGGTTCGTTTCCCTCGTGGAATAAACGCTTTAGTTAGGAGGACAAGTGGAATGGAGAAATAAGTGGGATCTCTATTGTAGAAGCTAACAGCAGTAGCTGTAAAAGTGTGTCGAAAGGAGGAGGTCTCTGGTTTTGACTGTGCATTCACGGTACAGAGGTGAAACTCTGAGGTCTCCACGCAACTCCAGAGCACAGAATCAGAGGATCAACGAGGCTGATAAAGACCTCTGAGGTTCCCGAATTCAACCTATGACCAAACACCACCATATGCACTAGACCACATCCAGCCTTTCCTTGAGCTCCTCCTGGGACAGTGACTCCACCACCTCCCCGGGCAGCCCATTCCTATGTCTAATCCCCCTTTTTGTGAAGAAATCCTCCCTGATGTTCAGCCTAAACTTCCCCTGGCGCAGTTTGAGGCTGTTTCCCCGCATCACTGGTTGCCTGGGAGAGACGCTCACATCCCACCTGGCCTCCCCTCAGGTGGCCGCGGAGAGCAGTAAGGCAGCAGAGCTGCCTCTCCGCGGGGTGCAAGGGACAGCTGAAATTGAAGAAGACAAGGGTCCCTCCCTGGTAATTAGCTGTGAAAACAAGAGCACCTTGCACATGCAATCGAAAGTCTGCTTCCGTAGGTCTGCTGGTGCTTGGATCAAAAAGCAAAGACTCAACAGTAACTTAACTTCAGGAGTTTGGGGACTTCACACTGCTCTTCTGAAGGACCTTCCTGAAAAGCGCTGCAAGTGAATCAAACAGCCTTTTCTTTATGCCCGAGGTGGAGCACTGACCTTTCTGAATGTTTTTGTTCTTTTATTTTGAGTCATTCGTCTCAAGAAAAAATTATGACTAGAGTCCCCTTCCTGAAATCTTAGCATGACAGAGGCAGTGATATTTTTTCTATTGACTTTTTCTTTGTTTTCTTTTACTTCCTCACATGGATCCTCTACATAAATGGCCAGCTTTTCTGAACAGCCTGTGTAGTGCCTTGTTTCTACCCTTGGCTAGTCAACAAGCAGGTTTCCAAGTGTTTTTTAAGACACCTTGTTTCCCTTAGTTTCTCTTTCTCCTCCATTGTATTGCAGTGATGTTATCTCCTGCGAGGTGTCTTTTGCTTCTGAATAAACTTCCAGGAGCCAGGATTTCCCTTCTCCATGTTAGAATTCCAAGATAAAACAGCCTGCAGTCATCACAGGTGGAAGCAATTCATAGTTAAGCATGTCAAGAAAATCCTACTATTAGAAAGATCCCCTCCCACCTATAAGTTGGATGTTGTTAGTTGTTTGAACAACATTTCAAATGCTGTTAACCTGGTGGATGAGTTGACAGAGTGAAGGCACGCCTTGAAGTCAGAAAGATTCCAACATCTGAAACACAAGTGTCAGATAAGTCATGACCGTTGTCAAGTCTTGTCCAACAAGTTATACCACAAACATACAAGGAGCCACAAAGAATTCCCTATATCAGTCAGTGCATGCATTTTCTTTTGAAGCAATCAGTTTTGTTTTCAGATGCTTCTTCACGGCTGTGCATTTTTTCAAGAATGTGTTTCATGAGCCAGAATGCTTCTAGCTAGTGTAAAACATTGGGCTGACAGGAACCAATAGGGTTTTGAAACAGGATATGTTTATTATGCATGTGTTCTCTCAGAAAAATGAGAATAATCAAGAAAGCACTATCTAATCTCCCACAGCTGAAAAAACTGTTTGTATGAGGACATCAGGACATCTTTTAGGAATATTAGAAGAAGATATATTTAAAAAAATCCTTTCTTTTTCTGATATTAATAATATTTACAGGGTGGATTTTTCCTCAGAACAGAATTTTTTAAACAAAAATATTAATGTGAGTGCAATTAGGTCACCATCTAAAACTCAGCTGATTTGCCATGGCTTGCATGTGTCGCAAAAGGGTTTGGCGTGACATTCTTGGCAGTCTGCTTGCCCACCAGCAAACATCCTGTTAAGTCAGTTGGGTGTACATTGTGGGATAAAACGATGGGGAGTTTTTGATCTGTAACTGCCAGAAGGTACTTTGCTTTCAGCTCCCTGTTTCTGTGTATCAATGGTAAACAGTTTGTGTAGTGTGTGTAATTTACTCCACTGTAAGTTCTCTTACCAAAGCTCCATGTAGCAGTAGAACTATGGGTGTCAGTAAAGAAATGTCTAGTACATGGTGTTTTCTGTTAATTTTCTGGTATCAGTTCCTTATTGTGTTGGTTTTCAGTTTTGGGAGCTTTCTTCCACCCCCACCTCGAGACAACAAGCTTGTTAGACAACTGTTATCAATATGCAGCTGATGAAAGTGTTCACAAAACACTCATTTGGTGCTCTACAGACAGGAACATGGTTTAGCCTGCACAACAAGGCGTGCGTGGTTGGTGGAATGCCACCTGCTGTCTGCATAGTCCAAGCTTATAAATTCTGTTGCACTTTCAAATGCTTGGAGGTACATGTAATTTTTGAAGACAAAGACAAAAAGGGTTTATAGTGGCAACCTGAATCTGTTCTGCAAAAGACTAGGTAACAATAAAACTCCAGTGGATGAAAACATTGACTGCGCTCAAAGGCTTGACTGGAATTGGTATTTCCCTACCTTGTGGCAAAAGAGGAGTAACAGAGCAGGGCATAAAGGAAACATTTTCTTAAAAACAGAGAAAGAGGAATAGCCCTTGCTTTTGGTGTTGTCAAAGGCAAATTAGAGTGAAAAAAGAGGAGTTTTGTGATGAAGAAAGAAGAAAAAGTATAAATACATTAGGAAAGAAAACGGAAGGAAGGAAGGAAGGAAGGAAGGAAGGACTAATGCAAAGCTTGGCTTATTATGCACAGAGGACATAGGAACAGGAAAGATTATGAAGTGAAGTCAGGGAGGAAAAAGGTCATATAAAAAATGCCCATAATTAGTTGTGTTTTCTTACAGTGTAATAGAAATAATTTAACAATGCTATTTTGCATACATTTTACAGGCCCAAATGCTTTTGGATGCAGTGGAGTATCTGCAGGAAGCTGGCTATAAAAGTAACTATTCAACCCCTGTGGAAATGATAATACCTCTTTATGCTGCAGCTGCTATTGATGATCAGGTGTATGGAACTTGGCTCCAGCAGGCTGTCCACTGCACACAGCATACCCGAAAAGAAATCCACCACTACCTTAGATTCTTCACTAGCTCTCTGCCAGGAAATTATTAATTTGCTTTCTCCTGTATTTTGATGTCTTTTTATGTTATAGTTGGAATAGAAAATTCAGCTGATAGGCAGGAGCAGAGGAAAAATGTTCTGTGCCTTTAAGTCAATTAGAGCTGGATTTTTTAATAAATTATTTTCTGAGACATTAATATTGTAGATACTTGTCACCAGATGAAATCAACACATTCCTTCAATTTTTCAAAAGCTCAGACATTGTTGGCCCCATTTTGCAAATTAAGGTATGACTCTGTGAGTAATTTGGGCAAAAGTCACCCTGATAGCAACCTGTAGTCATATAGTAAAATTTGCCTGTGTCCTTTGAAGGTCCCGAAGAATGTTCAGTGCTGAAGTTTTCAGTTAGCTCATGCTATCTCGCTTGAGGATTTATTGTTGTGCCTCACAGTCAGCACTAGTGGCTATAATATATGTGATGCTGAATCAGCCACCTGGTTGAGGAAGCCATAAAACTCCTGTTTGCTATAATTCACTGGAAAGATAACACTAGCAGTACACTATGCACTTTAATGCATACCAAACCCATGAAATCTTCCTGTTCATCTGCTAAAAAAACCCAACTATTCATTTCAAGGGAGATATTGTGTCAGCAAAACTAATAGGGCTTAGTCTAAATCTACAATCTAGAGCTACAGAATACAGGACTTCTCTAAGGAAGTGGTTGTCTAGACTATGTGACCATATTCCCAGCAAAGTCAATAGAGTGGTCATGGCTCTGCCACTTGCTCAGTGCAGTGAGGGCCTAAGTTTCACCTAAAATAAAGAAACAAATGGTTCAGATTGTGGAGCCAGGGGAACTAATATCTGCTTGTGGCTGAGTAACTTTCACCTTAGTGAAACTGTGACACTGTCTCTGTGACTGAGGTAAAAAGCTTATCTTCCTTTGTATATGTTCGTTAGTATACTGATGAGATCTGTAATAGAGATTACCCTTATCATTATCATTACCATAACAATACAGCAACAAAGAGGAATATTTTTGCCAAAAAAAAAAAAAAAGAGGAAAGCAGCAGGACAAAAGTAACACCAGATCTGCTACCCTTTTTCTTCAAGCACTGACTGCCTGGCAAAAAGCACTTACTGGCAAAAAGTCTCTGGAATGTGTTCTGTTTTACAGTAACCCAAACAACTGAACAAAAATTACAACTATTCACCATCAAAGAAACAGACCCATCCTGATCTCAGATGAAGTCAGTCTCTAGCATAGGAAATCTAGAAAATGTTACCTAAATTACTGATCAGTACCTCCAAATCATCTAATCAACACAAGGCTGTCTATGGGATAATGACATGACCATGACATGGATCATGACAAGCCAAAAGTAGATCTAATAAATCATAAGAATGATGGCATTAGAAAAATGCCTTTTGAGTAAGTAAATCAGCAGTACAAGTTTTAACAAAGATCATAAATGCTGCAAACTTGGCAGAGTTCCCTTTTTTGACAGCTCCTCTAGCTCCTATATTATAATCCAGCATTTGGATTATAATTTGACCCCAGGGGTCAAATGTCTATGTCTTGTGGATCTCAGTCAAATCATCAAGTTTTTAATTCCCTTGGCTTTTCTGGCATGTTTCCTGTGAATACACTAGTCATTGTGATCCCTTAATGGAAAACCAGACACTGCCTTAAGCCCCCACAGCTAATGATGAAATGTGATTGTTCTTCACTGAGGTATTCTTGTTATTCCCAGAACACAACCACTGTGGTCACTTTGTGTTTACAGTTCCAAGTCACTGAAGACACATGATAATTGTAACACATATTGCTGCCATTCAAGTTGCATACAGGACTCCAAGACAGTATAGCTCCACCTGGCAGGAAAAGAGATGCATAAATGTAGAGTGAAGTGCATTTTTTGCAGCACTTTCTTTTTCATTTTCTCTATTACACTAACTGGCTGGTCTCACTTTTGAAGCCTATTTGACTTTTTGCCCTCTTGCCCTTTTTGCATCTACACACATGTTCTCCTACATGCAGGCAGGGTAGTATGATTAGCTCCTCTCAGCTCCTGACAATTTCTTTACCATAGTCAATATCAAAAGTACAGTGCTTAGCATTAATAGCTGCTATACTGGATCTGGGAGCTGTTGATTGGGATGTATTTGCATAAAAGGGTAGATTTCTCACCTTGCTAACCCAACAAATCCTGCACAAATGTTCATATTGGCACAGAAGAGACAAGAGTATAATGTCAGGAACATCTGACAGGTATAAACTCCCTTTTAAATGGCAGCTAACAATTTTGTCAGGCAAAAGTGAATACGGAGCACATGAAACTTGAGGGGGTAAGCAGTGGTGTGGCATGGAGCAAAAATGGGACAGCTTCACCACAAAAGCCATTGTCTTGTGAAAGAGCACTTTAGGGAAGCTGCTAATAAAAGTTATAAAATTTCGATGATCATGCCAATTTTCATAGCAGTATTACAACATCAACATCATGGATCTCATAAGTAGCTTATGGGTGAATTATTGGAACTTTATTGCTACTTCAGGAAAAGTAAAAGTTTTTCACACTCTCTGACAACTGTAACAAAGCAACTTCTCAGCAATTCCTATGTGGAGCTACCTGGTATATTTGGACTTGATTCTTTCTGTAAAGTTGACTCAGAAGTGTCATCTGGGCTTGCCTCAGCCATTCATATTTGTGTGTCAGCTCATGCAGCCCTTCCAAAGCCTTGGCGAGATGCCATCACCCTCGGAGATGCTGGAGAGCTGCTCTGGATTAAAATACCTTATTACTTAATGGCTGACACTAGCTGTGGTCACTGCGGATGAGTTGCACACAATTTCTCTGCAAAGATCTTCTCACCTTCAGAAGAAATACATTTAAATCTGAAATTTCTTGCTAAAATTATCTGACATCCCTTCCTGGTGGTCATTTCCGCCTTCATGGCTTTATTACAGAAGTGGCATCCCTGTGACTGGTGCATTGAAAGCAAATAATTATGTCCCCAGGGCAGGCAAAGGTTGTAGGAAGCAACCTTTTTTCCAAAGTTTGGTATCTGTGGCACGTATTTATCCATGTGCAGCCTTAGATGGTGATGGTTGAAGGAGTCTGGGCAATTCTTCCAAGAGTAGCAGACTGGTAGTGATGTACCCTGTCCCGGGCCCAGCAGTGGGCTGCAGGACAGCAACAGGGAGCACAGTGATGGGCTGTGTAGTACTGGTGCTGCTCTGCTACTGGACTGGAAAGAAAAAGCATGTCTTTTGCTTCTTTGTTGAGAGTTTCCACAATGCAGGAGTTCTGTGTTGGCATCTACTGCAGCCGAGTAGGTTAGTTTGACTGGTGTACAGAACGGTGTCAACAGCTTTGTGAAGCACTCACATTCCCTGGCAGGAGCTCAAGGAGCACTTCCAGCAACCTCCAGTTACAGTATTAATTACAAGAGATTATCAAGTTCCCCAGAATAGGCCCCAAGGTTCCTTTTGCATGCAAACTAGCAAAGGCTTTCTTGCAAAGCTCTCTTCAGAATATCATGTCTGAATATACATCACCTATCACCATCAACTTTCCTTAAACAATGCCATCTTAAAACATTGTTATGCACGCAGAGCCCATGCTTTCCAAAAGCAAATGTCATGTTGAGTGAACTACCAGTTCACTCAGTTGAGGTTTAGAAAACTGGAGGTTTAGAAAGGATGTTTTTTTGTTAATTTTAATGATTCTTCCTACTTCTGGCCCGTACATGTCCTTTCATATGATAAAGTCTAGAGTCCTAATAATTTAGGCACAGTAACCTCTCAAAGAGAATCATTGGGTGCTTTAACCAGATTGCAGGTCCAGCTGGCAAAATTATCAGATTATCTTCAAGCAATATTTGTGCCCCACTGAAGAAAGCTTATGGCAAGAAGTGCCCATGTTGGCAGGGAGCTAGACTTTTCTTTTACTGGTGAAAAAGCAGATTATTTTGCTGTGGTGTGATTGCTGATCCATTGCTGATATAGGGAGCTCTTAATATTAAGTGGCCTGAATATCTTCTTGCTCTCTTCATCTTGGATATTGGAAGACTTGAAGACAAAATTAAGTATTTCTGATAGATTATATCTCACCAATCTTCTAACACCTAAAAGTTAGGGGTAAAGTCAATAGCTAAACATTCTATTCAGAGAATGGAAACAAAGGCAAATCATCCTAAGATTCCTACCTAGTCATTTTCAATGACTGTGCTAGAAAACTGGTATGATGGACTGTTGACTAGACATTTCTTTCTTTTTCTTTTTTGCCCCTATTGGTCTGACTGTGGCTTTTGACTTCTCTGCAAATAACTCCGAGAGTATGCTCCAGCTTTGGTGCTGCAGAAATTAAGTACTGTTTTTGAATCCTGGTGCAACCCCATATTCTCCTTATACACATGAGGGAGCAGTAAAAGAACCCAAGAGGTTTGATTTTACAACTAAAAAAAAAAAAAGTCACAGCAAAATGAGTTAGTTGGTAACTGTAGGCATGTGACATACCTCCATATATATGTTATTTTAGGTGACACGTCATGGATTTGCCAGTTGCAAAGGAAGAACTGCCCAAGGGCTAGTTCAATTTTTGCACCTGAACCAGAAAATCTTTCACATTTTCATTCATAAATCAGTAGTGTGGTCTAGTTCATACCTGCATCTTCTGTTTCTTCTTCTCCTGTGTCTCCTTGCTTCATTAATTTTGCCACCTCCTCTCCATCTTTGCATGCAAATCCAACTCTCAAAAGTATGTGTTTCATTCTGTCACAGATATGCCTGCTGGTAATGCATTACTCACCTTCTCAAATATTTATCTACATTTCTTTTAGCATGATGAGATTTGGACACAATTTCTGTTATCAGTAGTGGAGATAGGCCAGTGTACTGGATGTTGGCTTCTGTCTTATTCATTGAAATGAGTAGTTGTTTTACAAGAGTCTTGAATGTAAGCAGGAATACACATGTTGAGCTCCGTTCTCCAAAGTGTCAGGCACTGGCTTGAGGATACGCTAAAGTGCTTGGTGATTCACAGAGTTACTGTGTTTTACAAGGCTGAGCCAAAGTTCATTTATTTTTTTCAGTCACTGAAGTTAACAGAAGCCCTCATGGATGGGTATTGCAGCATAAATTAACAATATTGTTGCAAAGAAAGAAGAAAGCCAATTCTCACTGCATCAATGAGGGAGGAAGGATTCATTGCCTTCCAGAATCTGAAGGAAGAGAATAAGAATTAATTTCCTTTTTGCTACTGCCTCAGCACCATTCTGCCTCATATTTCTCCAAATGGCTAAAGACTCAAGCAATGGGCAGTTCTTTAATATGTAGACCTAGCACAGAGTCCTCTCTACTCAAATATGAAAGTGGCTTAGTAAATATCTAGCTTCTCTAAGGCCATCTTATGGTGTATATTTGAGTGAAGAATTTTTTCTTTAAGGAAAAAAAGTTCTCAGTTTAATGGGTAATTTCCCTTGAAAATGGTAAACTGCAAATTAAATGGCAAAAAGCAATTAATTATTGAAATTATAATATCCTTCTAAAGGTTAAGAGGTAATATAAATGAAGTTCCTGTGAGCACATTAATGGAATTACTATCTTCCCCCTTAAAAGTGGCAACTGCAATGACCTTGCTAATTAGCTTTTTCATTGGGAAAAGGAATCTTGAAATATGTTGTTTTATTATAAAAGCACAATCTATGACTAGGTTATTTTGTTACAACATAATATAGAGAGAATCCTCTCTTCCCAGAGAAGGTTAAGAGGTCTTCCCAAGGAATGAATGGGAGATGAGTGAAGCCTGTATAATCCAGGAGATTGCTAATGACCTGCTATGTCCACAAAACATAGAAGATATGCACAAGTCTATGGGCCCCGATGGGATCCACCTGAGAGTACTGAGGGAACTGGTGAAATAACATGCATCTCAGTCATCTAGCAGGAGTCCTGGTTAATTGGAGAAGTTCCAGCTGACCGGGAAATTCACAAATGGAATGCCCATCTACAAAGATGTCCGAGGAACTACAAGCCTGTCAGCCTGACTTCTGTTCCAAACAAGGTTAGAGAAGAGGTCATACTGAGTGTTACTTCATGGCATATGCAGGACAGCCAGAGAATCAAGCCCAGCCAACATGGATTTTTGAAAGGCAGGTTCTGCCTGACCAACCTGATCTTGTTCTATGACAGAGTGACCTGCTCAGAGAAGAGGCAAAGTCTGTGAAAGTTGTCTATCTAGACTTTGGTAAAATGTTTGATACCATCTCCCACAGCATCCTCCTAGAAAAACTGTCTGCTTGTGGCTTGGATGGGTGGACTCTTCAATAGGTAAAAAACTGACTAGATGGCTGGGCCCTGAGAGTGGTGGTAAATTAAGCTAAATCCAGTTGGCAGCCAGCCCTAGCAGTTTTCCCCTAGGGCCCAGTTTTGAAGCCAGTCCAATTTAACATCTTTAATGATGATGTGAACATAGGAATTGAGTGCACTTTCAGTAAATATGCAGACAACACCAAATTGGGTGGGAGTGTTGACCTGCTCGAGGGAAGGAAGACTATTATGTAGAGACCTGGACAGACTTAATCAATGAACTAAGGACAACTGCATGAGGTTTGGTAAAGCGCCAGGTCCTGCACTTGGGTCACAGCAACTCCATGTAATAATATAGGTTTGGTGTTTGAGAGCTGTTCAGCAGAAAGAGACCTGAGGGTGCTGGTTGACAGCCAGCTCAATATGAACCAGCAGTGTGACCAGATGGCCAAGAAGGCCACTGGTATCCTGGCCTGAATCAAGAACAGTGTAGCCAGCAGTACTAAGGAAGTGATCATTCCCCCTATGAGGCTGCACCTCTAGTGCAGTTCTGGGTCCCACACTCTGAAAATGACATTGAAGTGATGGAGCATGTCCAGTGTAGGGCAACGAGACTAGTGAAAGGACTAGAGAACATGTTAGGGTGATCAGGCATTGGAACAGGTTGACCAGGGAGCTGGTGGAGTCACCATTCCTGGAGGTGTTTAAGGGTCATCTGGATCTGGTGCTGGATGTTATGCTTTAGTGGTTACAGTCGTAGTTGACAGTTGGACTTGATCTTAAAGGTCTCTTCAGATCTTGAAGGTTCTGTGGAGCTTTCTTTTGGACACAGAAAACAATGCACTTGAATAGCATTGGAAAACCACTTGTAATTTAGAAGGATAACATGGCCCAAAGCAAAAGATGAACACTAATACACAGACCAAGATACATGTCTCTTCAGCTTGCTGCAGTTTCCCTGAGAACACAAGGCACGGCTTGAACACAATTAAACCCACTGTGGCTGAATAGGTGCCTACTGCTCCCAACAGGGCTCTGCACAGGGCAGGTAGTCTGGGCTTTGCAGTCCAATCTCTGTCTCAGGTACTCCTTGTTCAGTATTGTTAATACGAGGACATACACAGTACACCTATATCTATATATGTATTATAAATATACATATGTCTTTATTATTATATTATACATACATCTTTATTATACATACAGTTATATCTAATATATGCATAGTAATGTAGGTATATGAATGTTATACACATACTGGTTTTCCTATTGACAAGCCTTTTAGAGAGCTTTAAAAAAATGAGATTGTTTCTTTCACTACAAGTGAAAGAATGTTTTGGATATTGTTACACCAGAAAGTGGGTTCTGTTTGGGTTTCTGACAAGAGTTGTTATTACAAATTTTCTTTGAATGAATCTGTGCAAGATTTCAGATGTTCCAGCTTCCCAGAGTCCCTGAGGTCTGTAGGACCCCCAGGGCGTGATGGGGAGAGGAAATGAGCTTCTACTTGGAAAATGAATAGGCCTTTGTCCCCAGTGAAAGGATTTTCAGCTTTCCTTTCTGAAAACCTCAAAAATCATTAGCCTTATCCTTGGGAATGTGATCTAATAGGATGACCTAGATGCAAGTGATTGCTGGAGGTCAGGAGGAAAGGCAGCTCAGCTCCACTTCTGTAGAAAAAATCCGGGGGGATGAACAGGACGCTACCTTGCGCCCCGTTCTTCAGATACACCCAGCTGAAGCAAACCGTACTGTTGAAGTTACCGTCGGTTTCTGCAGACACCTGAGGAGCCTCAGGACAGTGGCCCAGGGCAGTTAAGAATCCCACAGGTTTTGTGGAGAACAGAAACAAGCTCTGCTCTCTGCCCCCGCTTTTCACACGCAAGCCCTTCCCCGTCTGCAGCCGCATCAAGCGCTCCGGGGGCACAAAGGCAGAGCCCTTGCCCATCCCGCGGGGCCAGGAGGTGTGAGGCTCCCCGTGTCCCGGGCTCGCCCGTCCCGGCAGCCCCGTGCCCGCCCCCGGCCCCGCCGCCCACCGAGTGTCACTGTCGAGCAGCGCAGAGCCGCGCCTGCCGCCCCCACCGCGCAGCACCGCCACGGCTTGGGCCCCGCTGCTGAACCGGGACCTTCTGCTGAAAGCCGATCCGCGACTGAGGCTTTAAAGTAAAAATTAAAATCTTAAGTGATGCACGTGTGGTTAAACAGGCTCAGGGCTGCAAACGCGCATGCCACGAAGTGTAAGAAAACACCGTGGCAAGACCTGTTCTTTGTACATTCCCTGCTTCTTTAACAGCATTTGGGAGAGATAGACTGATGTTCCCCTCGTAAATAAGATGACACCGTTAAATTATTCTTATTTGGTCTACATGCACAGAAAACAGCCTGCCAGTAGATGAGCATTTCTTACTGGGAAATCACTTGTTCATCATCCAGATGTTCCTTGTTTTTCAAAGTTCACTTGGGAACAGTGAAAATTTAGGTCTGAAACCATCCACATGTTTTTCCTGAGCTTATGCAGAACTAAGACAATTCCCTGGTGAAGGAGGATGGGTCTGGGACCTGTCATCCTAGAGTTCTGTCACCTTGGCGGTGTTTGCAAGAGCAGAGCAGGCATTCCTCCCTTCAGCTGTGGGGCTGGTGCAGAACAAACCTCCCTGGTCTCCCCCACAGCCACCAGGCTTGTCAGCAACAGGATGCAGAAGACATAATCAGTAGCCTGGTTTGCTGTAGCTACTATTTTAGAGCCTTATAAAATGCAGACCACCTGGTGGCTTTTATATAATAGATAAAAAGTAATAACTTCATAAAGATGGAAAAAAAACCCCAAACATATGGAGGGTTTATGACAAATAATAAAGATTGTTTCCCTTTTTTATTTTACAGTGACATGTTATTTGTATGTACGTCCAGAGATTAAAAGACTTGTGTTAGCAACAAGAGCGTTATATCCAGAAAGACAACTGTCCTTCAGAAATGTGCCTGCTTCTGTTCATGAGCTGTCAGTAAGAGAATTTACAAAACTTAACATGAGAACCACCATAAAAATAAATTTTAATCATAATATAGTATTAGAATAGAAGTGGAGAAATGATCTTTTGGTTAGAGCTAAGTTTATAGGCCATGATTCAGGTTTGGATGTGACAGCTCAAAATCTCAGGAGTCTAGTTCCACCCGCAGTAGAAAACAAGCAATTTGTTTGACTTAGAAGACCACCATATGGATGTATCAGGATCTGGTCATTTGAATTTGTTTTCTCACCTTCCTTTGAGAAATTTGCAGGTGTTAGTGTTTGGGTTCTCTTTTTCTGCTCACTTAGTTGATTTTTTTCCTAGCTGCTGCAGATTGGACATAATTTCAGGCAAATATATTAATTATGAAATTATTTCCCTAGCAGTACTTGTCTGTTTGGTTTTAAGTGACTGTATTTGAATAATTGAGTTCACTTGCTGTTGCTCCCAGTACACAGCCTCAAGTCTATTGTTCTAGTTAAACCTTTCTTTTTCATTTCAAATCGAGTACAGACATGACCTGAAGATCCAGTTTTGTAGGATGCTCGGAACCATGTTGGTGTGATCACTCTCCTGCACCACACAACAGAAAACAGATGGTGACCTGAAAGATAAAAACCTCTTGATTCTTTTTCTGGCCAAAGACTGAAGAGTGAGATGGAGTTTTGGTAGCTGCTTCATTTTCTTTGGGGTTCGGAGACATACATACCTCCCTGTGTCATTTTCTATTGTCTTACAGGTTTTACTGCAATGAAAGAGTCTGTGGCCCAGCCTGTGATGTGTATATTACACAGGATTGATTTAGGTACAGTGACAGGATTTTCTGTCTTTATTCTGCCACGCTGATTAGCTCCATCAGGTCCGTAGGGCCCCAGATGTAACAGCAGCTTAGTCAATGGATTGAGGAGAAGCAAAATGGTAAAATCTATAAGCATATTTTCCCATCTCCCTGCTAGGGTAGTTTTCTGACAATGTCTTTGTGGGCGTTTGATTCAGTCTGACTTCAAGTGGTTCTAGCAGTGGGTAATCTGTGGCTCTGGTTCCCTTGACCAGCTATGAAGCTTTCTCACAAGCAGATTCTCTTAAAATTCAAAACACCAGAACTAATTTTAAAACCAGCTGTTATTTCA
The DNA here is from genome assembly GCA_013399695.1 of Formicarius rufipectus. Lineage (NCBI taxonomy): Eukaryota > Metazoa > Chordata > Aves > Passeriformes > Formicariidae > Formicarius > Formicarius rufipectus. The sequence continues at coordinate 1,013,477 of VXAU01003670.1, read as the reverse complement.
GTATAAAGAAGACCCTGGGGACCATGTATTTTGTTATTGGTCTGCTCTGAGGAGGTGTCTGCTTTTGTAGTTACAAGACAGATTGCAAATCCTGAAGCACCATGTGTTAACTCTCTTTTTCTTTCGGACAGGTTAGATGTGGATTGAAATATTTCAGCTAACTTTCTCACTAAAAATACGTCATGCAATGATGCCTGAAAGGGGCACCAAATGTTGTTACAGCTGAAGCATGTTGAGTTGTAAACATTAGGGGAAAAAATGGAGTAAGAATTTGGATGTTAACTTATATATACAATGTGTTTAATTTGTTTCTAATCAAAACAAAACTCCTTCTTTGACAGAAGATAGATTGTGAAATCAAGCTTATTTGCCTGCAAGTGACTAAGTCATGCAACCAGCTTGAGGGGGCACTCAGAGACAGTTGTCAAGATAAGATGCTTCAGGAGAGATGTAGAATTCAATGTACAGTTTCCATGAGGGAAAGCAGAATGGCAGCAGCTCAGGGAGTGAACAGGCCATATAAGGGAAGTAAATGAACTGCTGTGGAGATGCCATTAGCAAAGCAAACACTGACTTGGGGACCTTGGCATATACCATGGAAGAGATAAATTGCATGAATAAATGCATGCTTTTTTGCTTCTCCCTAGGCTTACAAAGCCAGTTTTAACTGAGAAAGAGTTTCCATGTGTGAATCAGAAGTTTTTCCACAGTTATTTTAATGCCAAGCAATTTTTACCCATGTCTGATCCTCTCCAACGTATGCCTAATTTAGAAATATATATCACAGTCTCATTATAACCCTGGCCTTTGGCTAAGGAAATAAGGACAGACCGGGTCTTTAAACAATTGTGGATTTAGTAACGACTCTGTTCTTCTCTTTCTTTACACCAAAAGCATGTTCGAATGACACAATATTAACTTAGTATCCCTGGTATTTCAGGTTTGCTAAAATGAATAGCAGGAGGTAAAAAACCTGACTGAACCAAGTGAAGAAGGCATGAGAACAATAAACGAGGAGCATCTACACTCATCAAGAAGTGCATAGCTCCTTTCAAAAGTGGAGACCAGAAGTGGAGATGGAGGCTTAGCACCAGCTAGAAAGGTGATTTGAGGAGAGCATAAGCTGTGGAGTCAGCTCCAGGTCTCAGACTTGGGAAAGTTACACCAGCTCCCTTTCAGTCAAACACCCTGTGGGCACATCCACATTCTTGTTTTGGTGTGGATCAAGGGCATGCTTTTGAAGTGAATCTCCAGATCATCCTCACTTACCACGTTTTGTTTTTACCCAGCAGTAGTGAGTACACAAAGTGGATTCAGATGGCACTATACCAGAATGCCAGGAGTGCACCAGATGAGTTCTGAGCACTCACGGGGCCTTCAGTCCATAGGCACAGGGTGGAGTGACTGAAGAAAAAACTAAGCAAAAGCGTGAAAATCATTTAGGTCCTCAACACCATCTGATCGGATCACATTGACACACGTTACTTGCTAATATGGATGTATATTAGGTGGATGTATCCTAGAGATAGTCAGCTGGGAGTATGGCTGGTTTGGGGTTATGTCTTTACTATCTTCCTTGTGAAGCACTGTATTGCATATATTCTAGCACTCAGCCTATGTTTACCCCACTTCTTGGATTTGAAGCCCATTTCCTTAAAGAACATACTTGAAATGTTAAGATTAGAGAGTTGATCATGCTAGGTACTTTCCAATCCATTCCTCATCCCGTGAGAAAATGTGCATTTTCAGTAGTGTCCCAATCTTAAAAGTTTGCATTATGGGGAAAAATAGAAGTCTTATTTTAAAAATCCAATAAAGTACCTTTGTAATTTAATTCTGAACATGGCTGTAGTTGCTATTAAATAGTGTAAATGCAGACAGTGCAATAAACCTCACTTCCATTTAGCATTAATAATATTAATGAATGGTATTTAAATCACATGCCATGTTTCAGGACTGTAAAGGAAAATTATTAACAAAGAGATTTTGCATGTCTGGTGCTGACATAATTTAAACCTGGCATAAAATTGTCTTATATCTGAAGAATTTATTCAGGTTTCTGGGCGTAGAGGAAAAACCAGAATAGAATATATCTCTTTTCCCCAGAGGCAACCCCTCCCCAAAACTTTCCCACTTAAGACACTGTGGGAAAGGGCTGGAGCTCCTCTCTCTTCACTTGACCTAACACGGCCGGGATGAGCTGCCTGGTACGGTGGTCACATTTACTCTCACTGTAAAACAACTCCCGAACTGTTGCGATCAAAATGCTGGATCAGCAGCTCGCATGCAGAGACAGACATACAGTTCTTATCACACGCACACCATCAGGATATGAACCCGTATTTTCCCATGTAAGGGCTGCAGCCTTGCTCCCTTCCAACACTCCTTCTTCGCCGGCTTTTCCCTCCTCTCCTTTCCTGCCCTTTCCTCCCCCCCGTCCCCGTCTTCACCGCCCCGCGCACCCCGACCTGAGGCGCCGAGACGCGGCAGGCGCTGCGGAGCCCCCGGCCGGGCTCGGGGACCCCGGACCCACGACTCCGGCTCCCGGGAGCCGAGACCCCTCCGCCGCAGTCCCGGGCGGGCTTGGGAAGGCGGGACCCACCCCTTCGCCGACCCCGCGGAGCCGGGACCACCTCCCCGCCCCGTTAGGGCTCGGGGCGGTGCCCCCCTTCCCCCGTTCGCCGCTCCCCCCGCCGCCGCCCGGCCCCTCGCCCCCGGCCCCGTCCGCGGCCCCGCAACTGCGCCGACCGCAGCGAGTCCCGCCCGGGGAGGCGGCGGCGGGGAAAGGGGGGGGAGAGGCGGCGGAGGGGGTTGCCACCCGAGGAATCA
>VXAU01003670.1:992621-1010628 GCA_013399695.1 Formicarius rufipectus | reverse complement strand
AAGGGAGGGAAGGACAGGCTGGGCTGGGGAGGGTCCCGGTCCCGCCCGCCTCGGAGCTCCCGCGTCGCCTCCGCGCCGGGACCGCGGGGAGAGTCGCTTGGAGCGGCCCTCACGCCCCGGCTCGGTGCCCATGTGCTCCCGGCAGCAGCGGCGGGCAGCCTCCACGCCCGGCGTGTCCGTAAGTAGCCCTTCGCTCCCCGGCACCGTGCCCGGCCCCATCCTGACAATCCCAGACTCCTTGCCGCTTGTGCTCCTTCCAGACCCCAGCTCTGCTGCATCCCCTACCCTTCCTGGACCCCCCGTACCCCCTTCCTTTCTCGAACCTCTGCCCTCTCATTCCCTGTAGGTTGCATCCCCTGCAGGACTCCAGATGCCCGTGCCTTCAGAACCTTCTTCTCCTTCGCGATCCCTACCCAACCTGCACGGCCACATCCCCTGCATCCCCGGACCCTCTTTCCCCCAGGGCTCCTTTTCCCCACTCCGACACCTAACCCGACCGCATCCCTTGCCCGTTACACCGGACCCTCCAGACTCCCCTTCCTGGATCCCCCGCCCTCTCATCCTCTTGTCTTCCCGCATCTTTCCCCTCCTGGGCCCCCGCCCTTCCCCTGGCACCGTGGACCGCTCTCCCTTCCCGGCCCCCGTGCTTCCCGGCCCTTCTCCGTCCCCGTCGACCCACGGATCTCCTACACTCCCGGTACCTCTGCCTTTCCAGCCCTTCTCCGCCCGCATTCTCCTTTCTCTCTCGGACACCCTTTCCCTCCCACTCTGCGCCTCCTTGGAACCCCAGTCCTCACAGCCTCTTCCTCTCCCGGAGCCCCTGTACCCCAGTTCATCCCTCCCTGGGCCCCCCTGCCCCGCTGCGCACCCTGCCGGTCCCGCGGGCGCTTCGCCCCCTCGCCTAGCAGCCTTCCCCTGGCATCACCCCGGCGAGTTTTAGTTCCCGGCCGCCGCCTTCCCTCGGGGGAAGCAGTATCTCTCCACCGCCCCCTCCTACCGCCGGAGGTGAGGGAGCGGGGTTTCGGGGCCGGAGGGGCGAGTCTGCCTCCCGGGAAAGCGCTCGGGTTGTGAGCTGGCAGGCTCCGGCGAGGCAAGGCTGCTGCCCCGCTGGAGCCGGCAGGTTTGCAGGGTCCTACCATGCTGTCCCCTATTTGCAGCCTTGCCTCCTCTCCCGATTCAGGGAATGATCTCCCCTAAGTGCCGTGACCCACTTTGGCTTAGACTTTTGGTGCAACGCCAAGCCAGAGACAGATCCTCTAGTTGATGCCTCTGGAGGCATAATGGCCCCTCGTGCCTCTCTGGCATGTTTTTATCCCCAGGGCTTTGACGTTTTGCAGGTTGAAAGGTATTTCTGTGGATAGAGTACAGGTAGATAGGTGTGCTCTTCCTCAGTAGCAGCATAGGCCTTTTTATTATTACAGAAGACACTTCTTTTTCTTAGTGTTTTTAAAGTAAACAAAACTTTTGTGTGGTGCACATGGTTTATTTCACTTCCAAACTTCTTCTACATTCCCTCCTTGTGCTGAAGTAGTATTCATTTTATTGCCTGTTCATGAATTGGAGTCACTGATTGGCACCTAATCATGCTTAGAAGAAAAAGCCCCTGTAAATAGATATTGGAATTAATTTGACAGCAACTGTGAGAAATGATCATAAATTTACAAATGCAGTTGAAATAATGATCCAGCATGAATTTAACAAGAAATACATGCCTGACATCTGGGGACGGTATATAGGTTTCTATGAGAGTCATATGCACTTGGTCACACTGGTACTGAGTTTAGAGACTGGGAGTTGTCTGAGAAGGATGCAGAGGAGTTATAGCTCCTGACTTTGAGTTGGGAAGAGGCAAAGAAGGAGTGAGCTGAATGGAAGCAGGAATATTAAAAGAGAGCTCCATATTTTAATCATGTGCTGCTTGAGGTTGTGTAGGGGTGAATTCAAAAGATGTGGCACTTACCAGAAGCCCACCTAGAGTTTGGCTTCCCAGCACTTTTGGACATCAAGTGGTAAAAGACTACTTTTGCACAGGGATGCCAAATAAGTTGGAGTGCAGGAAAAAAGTGTCATCTCTTAACACTTCTTCTATGGGTGTGTTAATGAGTTTTACCACTGTCACAAGTGTCTGATCTGGAACTACCTTAGGCACTGTGAATGGTTTTGCACTGAAGCTGTGGGGCCATGGACAAGCGAATGTACATGTACATGTGAAGTACATTCTCCAGGCATTGCATAAGGAAGGTCCAGCTAGCCAAGGATAAACAAGANTTCTATTGACACAGGAAAGATCAGGACATACAGTGGGAAAAAGTGAGTAGTCAAGTACACAGGAAACCCCTGAAGGTGGCTGCAGAGTGTTTCTGCATGTGCACAGCAGCCTGTGCCAGCTGGGCTGCCTACCATGGCAGCTTGTATCCTCAGCTCACTGAGGATGATTGTAGGATGTGCTTGCACAGGTGGGACAGAAAAGTGACATGTCTTATTCAAAATTACCATAGGAAGGAAAAACACTGGCAGACAAAATTTTTTTCTAATGTCAGTATTACTGAACTTGTATTTTTCTTCTTTTTTTTTTTTTTTTTTTGTGTTTTGCTATTTAATTAGGGACCTGTGACCTCATAATGGAAGGAAATATCCCCCCGGTTGTTAGAATCCGAGCTTCTCCATGTGTGAGGATTTCTCAAGGCTGAGAGACTCTGGATTATTCACAAACATCCTTTAAAATAGTTACTTTTGCGTCTTTGCACCGTGAGCAGATACGAAGATGGCCTCTAGTCTCACCTGTGCTGGTGTCATCTGGGCCTTCCTCTCCTTCCTCTGTGCCGCTGCCTCCTGTGTTGGCTTCTTCATGCCCTACTGGCTCTTGGGGTCTCAGCTGGAGAAGTCTGTTTCTTTTGGCACTTTCCGGAGGTGTTCCTACCCGGTGCGGGACGAGACTCGCCAGATGACCGTGATGGTGGAGCAGTGTGGCCGCTATGCGTCCTTCCAGGCTATCCCAAGTGCTGAGTGGAGGATCTGCACGGTGGTCACGGGCCTGGGCTGTGGCCTGCTTCTCTTGGTGGCCCTGACTGCACTCATGGGCTGCTGTGTGTCTGAGCTCATCTCCAGAACCGTGGGCAGGGTGGCAGGAGGCATCCAGTTCCTGGGGGGTAAGTGCTTACACAGAGAGGGGATGGGGGCATCCAGGCTACTAGTTTGTATGTGTGGAGACTCCCCTTGTGATGAGGAGGGAATGAGACAAACTTTCTGCTAGCAAGGGGGACCACTTGGCTCCCTGAGCTGGTTATCTGGATGCCTGAATGTGGCCCAAAGATGCAGTGGCCTGTGGTCACTCTTTTGTGCTCAAGTCCCTGTCAGGTCATTATGTGACTTTTGAGAGTTGTGTGGCAAGTCCACTTCTGTGGTCTAGCATCTTCACAGTGGTTTTGTGGGCTGTAGTTTCCAGCATTGCTTAGCTGGGATGGAGCTACCTGGAGAAACGCGGGGTATACACATCCCCATGGAGTATCATGGTTTGGCAGAGGAGAGGCTGTGTTATGTGAGAAAAAACTCTCTTCTTCCCATCCCCATCCCTGGCAAACCTCCCTCCAGCTCTGCTTTCTGCACCTGTGTGTATCTGGCAACAAGTTTGTGGCCCATGTTTGAAGTGTGGATTGTTTATCCCTGGTGAATGGAGATGACCCACTATCTCCCGGGAGGGGCTGGCTGACCCACGCTACTGATGTCATAGTTTTGTTGACTCCAAGGGCTAGACAGTGTGTGGGAGAATTACCTCCCATCCTTTTTCTAGCTTGTAATTGTATGACGTCTTTGTTATTGTGGAGTATTTGAAGGGTATGAGACAATAAACAGGATCCTTGAGTGTGTTTTACCAGGGCAGTTTTCCCAGTAAATGATCACTCTCTTGCCATCAGTGACATGCAGCTCAGTGACACTTACTTTTGCCTGCTGCAAGCGCTCCAGCGCTCACATGCACTTGCCCCCATAATGTAACATGTTTCCTTGGGCTTTGGGCACTTAGGCAGCACAGGTGTCAGTGTTTCGGGTACCCTACCGTTTCTGGTCCCAGCCAGATGCTCTGGCTCATGCCCTAGAGGAGTGGGCTGCAGTGGAACCCTCGCCTCTCTCCCCTCCAAACCAAAGCTTGCCCTGGAAGGCAATCTGGCTACATCCCACATCTGCCGCTCTAAGGAAGCACAAGACAAAAATTCCACTACATGTCCAGCTTAGTGTGGACAGCTGAGGCAGGGAAAGGGCCCGTGCCAAGCCTCCAGACAGGCAATGGCAGCATAACTCCCTCCTGGCTGCAAGAAGCCCTGCCTCCAACTTTCTGAGTAGTTTCTGCACTTTACAGCAAGCTGACCCTGTCACTTCAGCCTTCCCTCAGCTTTGCGACCCCCAGGCATTCCTATGTTTAATCTGGCTGACAATTTGAAAGTGCAGCAGCTGCTGGGGAGTTAACTCTGTTGGGAGCTGTGGCTTCTTGAAGCCTGCTCCATTATACAGTTCCAGCCGGGCAGTCGGGGGGTGGAGGAGATTTTCAGTTCAGTGACAATCTGCAAGCCTGCTTGGTCTGACTATTTTCACTGAGCGCCATCACAGGCTTTAACCTCTCCTCTCTTTCCAACTGCTGTCTTGGGTCATCTGTCTTTAGTTTGCATTTGGCACCTTTCTGGTGACTGTGCTCCTCTGTCTGCCTGTGGAGCAGGGCTGGCAGGACAGCTTTCAGCTGTTTGCTTACAGCCACCCCAGCAAACACTGCAGCTCCCGGGTGGGGGATGTGGGAGGAACCCCGCTACCCCATGAAACTGAGGTGCGCTGAAGGCATGCACACTTCTCCCAGGCAGGATGGTTGCTCCTGTGCCATGAGGGGAGAGGTTACTTCAGAACACACTGGCCACCCTTGGAGCTTGTCCAAGCTGACCAGGCAGCATCCCATTTGGCCTGGAAGGGTGTGTGAGCAGGTAGTGCTTGTCCTCAGTATGTGACAATTCAAAGAAATGTGAACTTGTGATATGAAATGAAAATTGCCAACAACTTTGCTTACAGTTCAGAAATTAGTCACACAGCATGTCTAATTTTCCCCTCTGCTGACTTTTATGGTTGTCTCACATTTCATTCAGCACTGCTAGAAATGTGTAAGAAGTGACCAAAGTGAAAACCCATCATTTCTTAACCTGCTTAAAACCCAGCTGTGGGTACATGAGGAAGAGGCCAGGTGGTGAAAGCCAATAATTTGGATAAACTGAAGGGACATACTAGGGTAGACATCAGGTCTTTACATCTTTCATCACATCCTTAGCTGCTGTAAATCAGCATAGGTTAATTGTTTAAATGACATGAGTACATTTACTGAGATGTCTTAACTTAGGCACTATAATTACGATGTTGTTTTATGACAAGATAACCATGAGCTGTTCACCTTATTTACAGTCAGGGATTGCCAGCTCTTTATTCCTTATATTGCAGTTGTAGGTTTAGCTATATACCACGATGTGTGCTTTGAATATGGCTCAGTGATTGTCATTTTCATTGGCCTCCACTTAGAGATCTAATCAAATAAAACCCTCACAAATATTATTTTCAGTTGGGGAAAAGAGCTCCCGCCTACTTTTATGTGAAGAAACAAACCTGGGTAAATAAGCAGCCACTGAGTGATGCTGTTAATTCATCCACTGTGTTAGGACAAGGAGATGGCTAGACTGTTTCACTTTCTTTTCAGCTGAGTCATCTGCAACAATACTCTGCTGTGACTCCTGCTCCAGTAGTGGAGGATGAGTATGGGAATAAACCATATTACTCTTAAAGTTAGAAACCAGCATACAGCCAGGCTCAGTGTAGCTAGTTTATGGCTTTAATGATGCTCCTTTAGTTTAGGATCCAAGTAATTTTCTCAACATGATTTAAAAACCTGGACTCAAGGAGAACATAAGCCAATGGACAATGGAGTATTATGGGGGGCCCAGCAGCAGGTGACAGGTACAAGCCACTGAAGCTATGGTGAGCCAAAGCACTAAGGTTGCTAAAACTTACTCCAAAACTAGAAGCATTTTTACTTCTGTGAAGAAGTGACAGAGAGGTTTGCTTACCAGAAGTGGTTAGAAAATAGCCTGGTCCTTTTCTTCTAGCAGTGTGAAGGAGGAGTAACTCCAAGTAGGTCAATGGAATAGCACCTGGAAAAAAGTAGTGCGCCTTGTGCTAGCTAAACAGTGCCAAGATTTTATGGCTGGGATTTCCCCAACTTGCATGTGGCAGCTTATGGCAGTGAATTATTCATGAATACTTATACCATAAATCTGTTCTTCTCATAAAAGTTGAATGGCAGAACCTGCAAGAAATTGCAGATCCATGCAGAGTCAGAAGGATATCACTTGATTTTGTATACTCAGTCTATATTTGCTATTTCAGATGATCCTAGCTACAGAGCATACATATATTTTAAAGAGGACTCAGGGATGATGCACTTTGAGTTTCTGTTTCTACCCGAAAGATTGCATCATAGACTTTTCCTCCCATTTGCAATTATGGGAATCACTTCCTTTCCACATAAACGATTGTGTGGCAGCTCTGCAGCCATTACATCAGTTGCTTACATGAAAAGCAGCACTTTTAGTTTTTTCTAAGGCAATTTGGTGATAGACAACAAGAAGTAGCCAATGCCTGCAAGGTCAGCCTTTTCTACAGTGGCTGTCACTGGTCTGCAGTCCACAGCTGGTAAACTGCTGCTGTGGTGTCTCAGAACATGCTTCCTGGACATCTCTGTTGTATTGCTTTGAAGAACTGACAACTGAGGTTAAAGTTATGCTGTCTGTAACCTCTTGAGGGCATGGTCATGTAGATGGATACAGTCTTCACTGATGACAGTAAGTGAAGTGTTTCTGGCTGGTTTCCTTTGTATATTTGGAAGACTGAGGCATGTATAATGTAGCTAGAACAGATTGTGAGGATGTATCTTTGACCATAACTATTGAGGACATGACAGCAGGAAGTGAAATTTAACAAATCTATGGCCAATTGGAGTCTGTAATTATTGATCTTCTTTTCATTGTGCCGTGGTAAGTCAATTCCACTTAAATGGAGAAACTAGAAATTTACAGGTAGGCAGCTCAGATATGACATACTAATTTGGTGAATAATTCACTCTCTGAATTCAGAGCTATGATTTTAAGAACATAGCAATATTTTTAAGAACATAATGAACTTAAAGGTTAGCCAATTTTATGGGAGGCAGTGGCTCAAAAGACAGAACTATCGCAAGGATGGTCAATTGAAAGAGTATTATACTTGCAAGGTGAAGCTTTTCATTAAAATGGTCAGCATGCAGGAATGAAATCCTCGCAGAATCAGAACTCCCTTCGGCTGCATGGGACCGTTCAGAGTGTGGATCCAAGGAAACAGAGCATGAAACAAATTGCTGGCATAGACAATTCTCTGAACCTTACACTATGGCCCTGATTCTGAGTGTCAAGTGAAAAGTGAACTCTCTCCACGATTATGGAGTGGCCATGTGGTTTGTACTGTCATTTTTACTACTTAATGATTGTGCTCTAGGAAAGCACAAGTTCTGCTACTCCCTTCAGAAAAAGGGGAAAGTTTTCAGCAGTATCTACTGTTCCTCTCCTAATTTCTCTATCTTGTTTCCCTTGTGTCTCATAGGAGGTCTGAAACTCCTGAAATTATAGTCCTTGTATTGCCAGTTAGAAAATCTAGAGACCTCTTGAAATATGGGGTGATGAAAGGAGCAATTGGTTATTTGAGAAAAAGGGGACAGAGATCCTACCAACTTCTGATTTTGTCTCAGAAAAAAAAAAAAGAAAAGTGGCCTTGTGAAGAAAGCTCTCAGCAATACATGAAATTGCTGGAGAATTCTTCTCCAAGTCTTCTGTGCCATAGAGGCCTTAATAGTTTCCATCACCTGTAGGGTGCACAGGACAAGTGTTTACTGGGTGCAGAGAGCAGAAAAATAAGGAGTGATTCATCAAGACGAGGACAATGTTGAGTGTGGAGTGATGGCTCTGTGTTGTCTGTGATGAAATCTTACAGAAAATCTTTGTGATTTTGGGCTGAAAATTTTAAAGAGACAGATGCAAAGGAAATCTGCAAGTTTTTGCATATTAAGGGATTAATCCAACTTTGCAGGTGAGATTATACTAAAATGTAGGGGAGAAAGAATGAAAGAACATTAGGACATAGAACTGTGGGGTCAGGTATAGAAGTTCTCCCTTGAAGGATTTGCTTGAGGAAACAGAGAAGTAAGAGGAGGCTCTTGGGAGAGATGGAGTCACTGATCCTAAGTTGTCTTTTAAGAAATGTGGCTGGCATTCAGTCAGCCCATGGGTTCAAGGGGAACAAAGACAGTCTTGGTTCTGAGACCGCCTAAGAAAAATCATTTTAGGGGTTTTGGTGAGAGTAGTTCTAGCTGACTACAGGAACAAGAAACTCCTGGGAAAGGTTTTTGTGCAGCTGCAGGCACTGACCAGTAGCCATTATTTTGTCTGACAACTAAAGTGAGGCTTTCTGATTTCTGCCTGGAAGGCTAAGATCAGCATTATTTTCTGCCTGTAGGGAGAAAATATAACTGAGAAGAGCCGTGCTGGAAACAGGGAAGATCTAAGATGGTCAAGAGACTTCCAGGAAGAAAACAGTTAGACTCTTTTGTAGTTCTCCCAAGCAGTTTCATCCTTTTGTACTGTACATATTGTTCCCAGCTCTTCCTGCAGTTTGTACCTGAAAAAAACCCACCAGACATTAAACAAATGCAAAAATAGTCTTTTAGTACTTTCATCCTCTTTAGCCTAAAAATATTTTTTTAAAGGTTAATTTTTGGGGAGAGGCAAGGGAGGGCCATCTGCTTCTGTCCAACACCAAGCCCTCTTCTTCACCTGCAGGTTAGCTGTTCAGGGCTATTTTCTCCCATCTTCCTGTTGTTGGATGCAAAACTTCAGTGACTTTGTTGTGCTCATGTAGACACATGACAGGGCAATCCTCATCCCAGACAAATGTACTAATCCAGTGTATTTGTGCACATATAAATACATTGCAAGGGAGGCATATGAAAGGAACAGAAGCCTCACAGAGGTAATAGGAGAGCATGACACTGTTAAATGTTGCTAGTGAGTGATGGCATGTCATGCCATAGGCTCATTGATTCAGCAATAATAAGGTTAGCAGAGAACTCTGTGACTATTTAGTCTGAGATCTGCTGTAGCATAGGTCATAGGACAGCTTGCATATAATTTTGGTTTGAACTAGAGTGTATCTCTGAGAAAAAAACTTCTACTCTGAAGTTAATTAAGTTCAAGAAAAGCAGGATCTCCATAAGCTGTTCCAGTGGTGAATTGCTCTGATTGCTTTTCTTCCAGATCATTAATGCTAATGTTAAAAATGTAGCATCAAGAATATATAATTGTAAAAATTATGTTTTCTCTCTCACTTTTTTTTTTTTTTTTAAGATCAAGCATTGAGGTAGCTTTTAATCCATTTAAACTGTGCTTTGTTGTGGTTTCTTTACCAGAACAACCTGTATAGAGGCTGCTTCACACTAGTGTTTCACACTAGTTTTCTCTCCAGTTTTCTATAGGCATCCACCAAAAGATTAATTGCAGTGTGTAGTTTTGCAGCTTCATCCCTTTTCACCTTGACTTTGACTTGTGAGACTGAGTCCTGTGACTGCTTGGGCCTATGGTCAGTCTCTGCTTCCCAGCACTACAGAGTGCCTTCACATACTGTGGTACATCACAGAGTATTCAAATTCTTGGATTAAGATTTGGAATACAGATAAGTAAGACAAGGAAGTGTTATTGTTTGGGAAGATGTTCAGGACAAGGGAATTTAGACAGTGAAATTATCTTAAAGGTTTTGTAGTATATATTTTATTGAAGATGAGCCATCTCCCTCAACTAGTATTCAGATAGGAGTTAAAATATAAGACAAATTAAGGATTGAAGCCTAACCAATGCAACATATGTCCTCTGTCACTCTCATTTTATAAAGGACATTATTTAGATTCCTCAATGCTTGGGCTGCCAGGTCTGACTGGTAGGGAATTCAAGCTAGCAGAAACTTACCTGAAAAAGGTATAGAAAAGATGCAGACTTAGATTCTGTATATTCTTAAGAGAGAATCCCATTTCCCGTGGTTACCTTCACTTTGCTCACAGAAGTTTCCACTGCCCTGACAGATCTAACAGCACAGCTTACTGTGAGATTTTCCTTAAGGAGTCCTGCTGAAGAGGACCTAGTTAACAAAGTTTGCTATTTAAGCTAACACCAACCATTTTAGCAAAAAATGTTAGCAAGGAAGATTCAGCAATAAGCTTTACTGATCCTGAAGTGCAGAATCAGTAGCACTGAGGAGACCATCCCTGAAAGCAAAGTCACAAGTGGTGCAGACCAAGCAGGGAGTTGTATGCTGCTGGAACAGAGGAGAGGTAACTTGAAGCATATAAATGATGGGGAGAGTAGCCTTCATACTTAGCTGTCTTTTTTTTTTTTTAATTTCAATTTCTAACCACTTCAGATATCTTAACTCTTTTGGTGTTTCAAGACCTTCCTAAAAAAAGCATCAAAACCCTTATGGGCTGCACTTTTTTTTGTGTCCTTTGAAGTCAGTGACACTTAGTAAAAATTACATCAGTATTTCTATTCTAGAGATAGTATTATTGGATTGTGACATTAGTCTAAAATAGGTGTGGTTCTGTGGGTCCCTTTCTTCTTGAAGAGCTACCTCAGTGAATTAACTTGTTTAGACTGAATTGTTTTGAAATATATATTATTTTTTTAAAAATTATATTTAATCCTATTATAAATTTTGACTAAATACAGAGAGAAAAAAAGGCTCCATCCAGAGTTTCAGCTTGGAATAAATTGTGCAAGTAAGATTTTAGTTGTTTTGGAAGTACATTTAAAATGGAAATGCTGCTCTATTCGAGTAAAGAAAAATAAAGTTGCTGCTAAAATATTGGGAAGAATTTTTTTACTTCTCTTCTTGTCCTACTGATGTTGAATGTAAAAGGGATATTTTGAATATTGCTGCAGCTGTGTTGCATTTAAGCAGAATTTTGCATTAAGAACAAAATTTTTGATCTAAAGAAGTCCTGGAGTGCTGTTTTATTTATCTGTAGAAAGAAGTTCACTTTTCTTGCTTTTTTATCCCTTTTATTAGAAAGAAACAAGGATGCTCAGCACTTTTGTGGGGCTTTTCATTTCAAAAGGCTTTGCTTGCATAATCTGACGAACCTTCAGAAAATGTGAGGCAGGGGAGCAAATAATCTATTTTGCTGATGTTGAGTCAGAGTAAATTCAGAGTTATTTCACTTCAGATCCTCTATATTTGTGTTGATTAGAGCAGAATCTGGATTTGAGTTAGCAATTTTGTTTCTACATTGAAAGATGTGGCTTGTTTTACTTGTTGAGCTCCATGAGGTAGTTGAATATCTCTGAGAACTTCATTTAGGCATCAAAATGTTTCAGTATTTTCCTGTGTGAGTGAGATCATATGCCATACAGACAGGACAAAATTGTTCCTAATGGTGTATTTTCCAGGATTTTGTCCAACCTGGTGTTAAATGTCAATGATTTTTTTTTCCTCATTTATTGTAGGAAACTGAGTTTACTATGCATTTCACATGGTTTCTTTTTCTTTTTTTTTTTCTCCACAGCATTCAGCCTACATTTTCCTTTCCTTGGTTGCATCCTTTTACTTCTTCTAATACACATTTTTACCTTCTAAGGACTTTAACGTCGGCTTTACAAAGTACAATGGGGCAGTTTTCAAACTGCTTCATCAATTCAGTGAAGTCAGGCATAGAATTTGAGAGCAACAAATGCATTGGAAGGAAGTGTGGGAGTAGGAAGGTGTGTGGTGTAATTGAGAAACACAGGATATATTTGTACAATCAAAACTCCAACCACAGCTGCTTGCCTTGAGGTGACTGTCATGTTGGCTGGCTGCCTGCCTGCTCCATGATTTCCTTTGGCTCTGTGGAACACCTTTGTTGACTTCAGTGATGTTAAGCTTTTAATGTTGTGTAAGTATCAGGTCTTCAGTGGCATTCAGACCATTTGGAAATGGCCTTAAGTCACAGAGAACCAAGAAAGGACACCCTCTCCTTGGCTTTGGGATGACTCTGCCACCACCTGACATCACAAGCTGGATGGGCAATATTGCGTTTGACAGAGCCCTTCTAGTAGCTGTCCTGTATCTTGTCATGTGTGAAAAATTGGGCATGGTCAATGCACCCTGACAATGCTGGTGATAAGGCTGATTCACCAGGCATGATTAGATCTCATTTACGTTGTTTGTTCCACTCTCAATCCCCTGATGTCACAGGTACATGTGAGAACAGAGACTTTTTTTTCCCTCCAGACTGGCTTTTCCTTAGAGCCTGACCTGTTGAAATCAACAGCAGTATTCCTCTGTGGAACCCATGGGAAGACAGGATCTGGTGCTTAGCACCATTGCTACTCATTGTGGCTAGAGGGATTTGGAGGAGGTTGCTGCTGTGTAGCAGTGCAGAGACCTTCATGGGATGCCAGATTCTACCTATTTCCCCAGGTAGGGAATATTAATTGCGTCAGGACTAACACCTTAGAACAAAACTCTTGAGAGGGTTGCTGTACCATGAGCTGACTCTGTGTTTTCCTGCATAAGCCTGATAAACTCCAATCTTTCATGAGGGCTGACCACTTTGAATTGATTTGCAGGTACAGTTCTTTACAGGGCTAACAGACTTTTACATAAACTTGGCAGTAGTTTGTAGGAATATAAAGAAAAATGATAATGAACAAAGGCTAAAAACTGCGTATTAGGAATCATTGTTATTTTATCTTGTAACAGAATTCAAAGAGCTCCAGAGAGAATGAAGCAGAAAAGGCAGGATTCTGATAAACACTATCATATCTATAGTAATGTAAAGATTTGATCCTTTCTTTTGCAATCTGATGGTTCAGTTGTCTTGCATTGTTTCCCAATAAGGATGGCTTTGTAATATAAAGTGGTATTGTTAATTTGACAAGAATAGTTTTCTAATAAATGCAAAGGAATGTGGAATTTTTCCCTTGCATTGAGGGGAAAGAATTTGAGCTGAAGCCAGGAATGGTCAATCTGGAATAACAAAAGCTGCTTCTGAAATACAAGCAGCCTGTGAGAGGATATGAAACCCGCTGATGTAGTGGAGTATAGGAAATAGCCTCACAGCTTCTGAGGACTGTGCTGCCTGACTTCTTCACAAGTTCAGGCTTTTGTCCAAATCTGCAGCTAACCGAAAGCCTATTTATGAATACTTTTTTTTTCTTTTTCAGTTGGAAATGAACTTGATATTCAGAGCATCACAAGCCACTCAGGTCAGGCACAATACAGCTGAATGCTAGTTACTGGGAGGGATTACCAGGGCATACTAAAACATGTTTAGTTTTGGGAATTTATAGAAATCAGGGTAGAGTGATATTGAGGGACCTTTGTGAGTGTATGTGTGAGAGGAAATGTCTTTGTTTCAGGCTTTGTTCTGACTCAGCCCAGGTGCTGCTACATGATTATGAGCTTGTCTGGAGATTAGTACATCTGTCTGGCAAATTTGTACAAACCTCCTCAGGTGTACAGTGTTGCTTCTGTTATAGTTGTTGTTATAATATAGGAAATTCTAGAAACCTGTTGTGATGGGGGAAAAGACAGAGGCAGTTGCTGCTCCAAAGAAGTCGTAACTGAAACAAAGTCATACTGGGAAATTGAGGGAGCTTTGAGTTTATTGTATTTTTCATATGGTAAGAACTGGTACTGACTAATTTCTTGTGTGCTTTGTAGAGGAGTATGTAGAAGGAGACATCTAAATGATGGCTTAGTAACAAATGACAAATTTATTACTTTCAGGGGCAAAGTTTCCTCTTCAGATAACCTTTATCACTCTAAAAGCTCTTGTACTTCAGCTGCATCCCCTGAAAGGTATGAGCTGAGGAGGGAGCAATCAGAGACACGGTGATGTGTGGGGAAGGAAGCAGGCAGAGCAGGACAGAAACGGGCTATGGGAGAAGAGGAGATTCACCTCTTTGTGAATTTCTATTTGCTATACCTATGGACAGATGTACTCTTTGCTACTGCTGACTTGCAGAGGAGCTTTCAGATGTTGTGTTGGTTACACACAGGAAAATATGAAACTTAACACCTCTGTGCTGTAGCATGTTTTAGATTTCAAGGAATTCTGTTAGTTCTCAAGTCCTTTTTCTGGCAAAGCAGTAAAATATAATGAATGGCACTAAATACTGGACTAAAGCTGTCTACAGCCAAGACAATCTGCCAAACCATTACAGGCACATTCTGAAAAATCAAGAGGTCATAATAAAAGTCAGGACATTTTTATGTGAAGTCCTTCTAAAAGAAACACAATGGCTGGCTTTGCAGAGCTTTGTTCAGTATTGGAAATTTCTTGAACTAGAAACTTTATCTCTGAGAAGTATTCACGGTCACTTAGCAGGCTCTTAAAAGCAGAATCTGGTTATTTGGGCCAGACTATATGTTTGAGCAGGTTACTATGCAGAAACTCATCAGTGAGGAGAAGGTGCAGACCCTGAGCCTCTCTATGAGGGCCCAAGACAAATACCGATATGCCCTTCCCATCTATCCCCCAAACTACTGATAATTCCCCAAGCAACTGAAGTAACGAATGTTCACGAAGCTGTTTCCAACAAAAGTGGGCTGCACAGCTTTTTTGTCCCATGTCCTCAACCAGAGTTTGAGGGATTATCCCCCAAATGAATGCAAGCAGTTCTGTTTGTGAGATCATGTTTTTCTTAGCACAGTTTCAAAATAATGCTGTTATAATAATTAAGAAGTAAAATGACTCCTTAGCAGGCTGCAGTTCAGTGATGCTTTGGCAACTGGTCTTCATGTGAGCATTGGGCCTTTTCCTATGTAGGCAGGTTCTCTTGTCTGTTGACTTCAATTCATTTCCCCAGGCTGTGGAAGAGGGCACCATGGCTGAAGATAGCTTATGCTGAGCCATTCACAACTCTGTTTAGCTTGTTCCTCTTTTCCATAACAATTTGCAATAAAAACTGTGTCGGGAAAAAGCCCTGCAAGGGCTGGGACAAGCCTTACGCTGGAGACGGCAAATTCCATTTCATGCCACTAAGCCAGAGATCCGGTGCTAAGAACACAGGAAGCCGGGAGGATAAATACTGTAACTTTTTATCTCATGCATAAGAATTGCAGTCTATTTTGATCTAGTGATAGAGAAAAGTCATTCTGCTTATCTCATCTAACATAGTGGCTAGTCTGATTACAAGCTTTCCTGCTTGGCACCTTTTAAAATTCAATTTGGCTGCCTGTGCCCTTGGCACACAGTGGGTTTCATTAAATTTCACAGCAGTTAGTTTTCATTCCCTTTGTGACACCTTTTTATCAACATTTGACTCTAGTGTAATTTCAAGCAATTGTGCCCTTTTTTTTTTTTTTTTTCCAAAGTGCTTGTACCATAATAATTTGGCAGAACAGGTGGGAGAAGGCGATTCAGAGACTGTTGCAAATGTTGCAAATCTCTGTAGAAAACTAATATATGGGAAGCCGGGTCAGCTTGCAAGTGTTTTTTATGTATGATGACAGCATAAAGGAGCTCCTTCCCTTTCTATTCTGGTGGTATCATTGAAGACTGTCAAAAGTGCAGTTCAAGAGTTTGCTATAAGAGACAAATTTTACTTCCTTTAGGCTAATCATAGCTTCATTTTATAAGCAGAGCTAGTGGACTGCTGGTGGATTGGCAAGCCTGCAACCTAGACTGGTTAGACAGTCTTTGTGAGTTTTCTTTTCAAATATGGATGAGGAAGTTGGTTTGTTATAAAAGTGTGTGTGTGTATGTATGAGTGCAAATGTGATTGTTTTCCTCTTAATATGGGATACTCAGCCCTTGGTCAGTACAGTGAGTGAACACCAGCCCCTCAGCCTGGGCCTGGCATCTCTTGTTCCCACCACTGCTGTCTCCTCCTCAGTGCAGAGCAACATTTTTTCTAGACAGATGTTGGGCAAATTTGTTCAACTGTAAGTGGTTTTGTGAAAGTATAAGTGATTTTCAGGTGCAGTCTAAAAAGCCCTTTGCAGAGTGACAGCCCTTCTGAAATGCTCTTTTTCAGTCTGCCAAACTGAACATCCAGAAATAATGTCTTATGGTTTCTCAGTAAAATTTATAGAAGTGCCTAATTAAAAATTAATTCAATGTGAAGCTTAAAAGTTCTTAAAAGCTAGCTCTGTGTTCAGAGGTAACTCAGAGACTGACAGATATGTGCCTTCCTGCAAGACAAGGGTAGCCAAGCTTCAGAGACCATAAATCATTTTCAGAATAAGACTTCTGATTGATGAAACTTTTCCTTATTGCCCTTTAGAAGGTATTAATTCATGTCCTTTCAGTTTTACTAATGGAATATCTTTCTTTCCTCTACTCTAAGGTCTCCATAGTGCCTTTGTAGACAAAGTATTTCCAAATGTACAGTTTTGAGCCTCCTTAAACACCTCAGGCTTCCTTAAACATCTCAGGAAAGCTGAGGTTATGGACAGCTCTCCACCTTCTTTTCTGGAGAGACTTTTCTGCTCAGTAGCTCCTGTTGGGAGAAAACGTGCTGGGGATTTTCCTCAAAGAACCCCACTTCCTTGGAGGTTTCTCATGCAATAGAACTGGTAAACCCTGTGCTAAAGAGTTGGACTTGATTCTTGTGGGTCCCTTCCAACTTAGAATATTCTGTGATTTTTTTGGACATCAATATTTAGACACGAATTTTTTACTAATGTGGCCAGTGGCAGCTCTGAAAGTGTAAATAACAAAAATGCTATCTGAGAATGCAAATCGGTGTAAATCTTAGAAGAGTTACATCTTCACGTTTTTTGTCTGAGAAGACTTTAAAACAAGACCACATCCTTTTGTTTCAAGATTATATATTTCATTATCAGTGATGATGAACACCTGACTTTGTGGGCCTTCAGCTAGAGAGAAACAAGACTGCTAATACCATGTGGATCCTGACAGATGTCTCTGAATATTTACGGACCTTGATATATATGCAATCTCTGGATATTTCAAAACTGATTAACATTCCTGAACCTGAATTAAAGTTATACTTGGCATTTCAATAGTGCCAAGACAAAATTAATCAGAGCTCAAGAGATATGCAGTCTTACTGACACACTGGTGACAGTGAAGATATAAACCACTGAGAAATATCCTGCTGAAAGACAGAGTCTAACCTGGATTCTGGAAGAGAATCCGTAAAACTGGCTTACTGCCACGGGCAGACTCTGAGGTGGTGTGTAATAGTATAGCTGGCATTTACAGACTAAGGTACCAGCTTAAATGACTCAGGGCTCTGCCAAGTTATATGTCCTGTAATAAGTCAGTGCAAATCTTCTTACTTGTGGAACATTAAGATATTAAATATGCAAACTAATCTCTTGAAACAGTTTAGATAAGCAATGTTTTTAAATGTACCCAGTCAAGTTGTTTTTCAGTCAATGAAGCTCAGCAAGCAAATGCTTTCATATCAGTGGGCCTCATGAGAGTGATCAAAAATTATACCTATTTGTGATTTTAGGCTGTAGGGCTGCCTGTCTTTGTAGTAAAAATAAGAAGGCAGAATGATTTTTTTGGTAGTTTTGTTCATCTTTGTTTTAAATAGGTCAGTGATAATCTTTTCAAATTTCAAAAGATATTACTTCAGCCTCAATGAAAGCTGTTAGGATCCAGTTTGAAAAGCATCAGATCAAATAGTATACCTTTTAAGAAATCATGCTTTATATTTTCTCTGTAAAATAGAACCCTAAATGGTGATTGGCAGTAGTTTTGTTGTAATAACACCTGGTATCTGTAGAAAGATGATGCAGTGTGTGTGTCTGTAGATGGGTCTCTGTTTCACAACAGAAGCATAGTGTAGCCCTTCTGTCTGTGATGGAACTGGCTGTCATTTTTAGGTGGAGAGGAAGCATAAACTGTTTAAGTAGCTTGGAAACTGCAAATCTTTTGCCATACTTTTTT